>HG992301.1:10205787-10579239 GCA_905220595.1 Spilosoma lubricipeda | reverse complement strand
GTTGATACTGATTAAATGCATTATAACGAATCATTTGAGTATGAATTTTTGTATAAAAGCCCAAGAATGTTATTTCAAATAATAATAAACATCCCCGATTAAACATGAATTTTATGTTTTTTTTCTTTAAAAAAGTAGGGGGCCTCGAAATGGATCACACCATGTTACAAATCGTTCACAACTAAAAGTTTGGTTTGGGACGTATTTGAATATCCAGTGAGTAGACGTGTTACGTGTAAAAAGTGTTCAGATTCTTTTTAATATAATGGAAATATGACCACATTATTAAACCACATTAAAAATAGGCATCCAAGTGTTACCGTCGAAGAAAGAAACATAAGTACGACTTCATCATTCACAAATGAAAGTAATACAAGTACTTCGGTCAATTGATCCCAGTCATCGGTATCCATATTAAATGTTGCGCCTCCTCAAAAAAGGTTAAGGCACACCCAAACCCGTCTTACTGTGCCTGTACAAACATTAACCTAATTTCCCGCCACTCCTTTGAATCCTTATTCCTTCCTAATTGGCCGCCTGGCGACACAACGCTGACCGCATAAAGCGCTGTGATTGGCTCGCGGTGAAAACTCACGTTATGGCCGCGAATCGAACTACTTCGTGTGCTTAAAAATAAATTACTTTTTCCCTGCCGTGTTTCGCTGGCCGGGTTCAACCTCCTAGGGGTCATACCCAAAGGCCTTAGACTCAGTGCGAGTGAGGATTTCAATATTTACGAACAACACGGGAAAAATAATCGCCGGCCGGCAGCGTAGCCCCGAGCGTGTGCGGTCTCCTATCTATCCTGTCCCTTAAGGTCCTGGTGAGTGTTTGTTTTGTACTTATATTCCTTCCATTCAATCTGACAAAACTTACGGGTTACCCAGAGATTGCAGCGACCGGTCCAGGATGCCTCAACAGTGCCGAAAAAAAAATTACGCAAAATTCTGGCGATGACGCTTTAATTAATTTGATAGTGAAAGATTTACAGCCATTTCAAATAGTGGAAAATTCAGGTTTCCAAGAATAATCAAAAGCATTGAATGCTGATTATCAGCTACCAAACAGAAAACAATTAGCTTTGATGGTAGATGAAAAATATAAATTCGAAGTCGAGTGGAGTCCGAATCTTTAAAAAAGGAGTCAGAAGATTCTTCTTATTTAGCGTTAACATCTGATATTTGGACATCAGACAGTAATCAAAGCTATATAAGTTTGACTGCACATTACATATATCAATATAAATTGAAATCTGTAGTTATTTCGACTTCAGAAATGCTAATACCCCACACGGCTGAGAATATTGCATTGGCTATCCGAGAGGTAATGGACCAGTGGCAAATAAGCTGAAAAGTAGTAACTACTGAAAAAAAGCAGTAAATGAATGTTTGAACAAACGAAATCATTTGTGTTGCTCATACACTTAATCTCGCGGTTAAAGACTGTATGGAAAAAGAAACATTTGATTTAGCAGGAAACACTTCTAACTGTCAGCTACAACAACTTTTGGCAAAATGTCGAGCAATTGTTTCGCATTTTAAATAAAGCACAAAAGCATCCTATGCCTTACAAATGCAAGAGCAACTAAATGTAAATAAATTAAAACTCAAGCAAGACGTTCGTACTCGATGGAATAGCAATTTGTATATGCTAGAGCGTCTATTGGAGGTCCATATCGCTTTCTGCAACTTTGCCACAACTGGATTTATCTCCGCAAAATCTTAATTCCAATGAATGGATAATAGTAGAAGACCCCCTTTTACGCCCTTTCAAAAGTGATACTGTGATTTTATCAGGAGAAAAATATCCAAGCTTATCTTCTGTTATTCCTTTTGTACTTGGACTACGAAATGCTATAGAAAGCAAGACGGAAGAACGGAATTGGCCAAGAATTTTAAAACGTCTTTCTGCAGTAATAGAAAAATGACTGGGAACGACAATTGATAATTACGACCAGATACTGCGTTTTTTAAATTTTTAATTTATGTTATTTTGTAGTCTTATTAGGGAATATGATTATTTTAAACCAACCGTACGATCGTCTGGCAACACTGGTTTTAACTAATGAGACTTCATATTAAACATAGGTAAATATGATAAGTTTTTTAATTGATCGGTATTTCGTGTATTTTAACTAGTCTTCACTGGCTAAAAAAATTTTCCTATCATGGCCCAGTACATATTTCCCTAATATGGTCCGGGCCTTCTTACGACTACAAATAATTTTCTCAACATTAAAATTAGTTTTGTACACTCATCCACTTGTTTTTCTGATAAAAAATACATCAACGCTGTTATTATTTTCAGCATTTTGAATATATGGCATATATTTTGGTTGAGAATTGTAGAATTAAAACTTTTTACCATTTTTGTATTATAGTAATTATCAGCTTACCTGACGAACCTCGTACCGCCATATTTTTCTTTCGTAAATATTTTTTAAATTTCTGAAAAATGCTGTTGATTTTCTACTTGACTGCAGACCAGTTGTACTGGCAGTAACGAACTCATAAAGAAAAGAATTATCCAATTTTGTGCAGACGATCGGAAGTTATGCGCATAGATACATTTCGGCGTTGCATTTTTATTAACATAGATTAAGTATTAAATTATTACAATCTATTTGTGTACTTCTTATTTACTTTTGGTATGCTTGTTGATGTAGGCACTTAACACCAAAATAGAGCCACTAACCAAAAAACAGCAACGAAATTGGACTGAATCTCAACTAAAGACAGCTCTTGAAGCAGTATAGAGCAGAAAGATGTCACAGGGAAAGGCAACCACATATATCATACCAAGGCGCACATTGAGATCACCTCAAATCTAGTTCCACGCAAAAGATAACTTGTCACCTCCCGATACTTACTAAATTACAGGAAAGTGACATATGTAAAAGGATAATTAGGGTTGAGATGCAATTAATTCTGATAGAAATGCAGAAAATGTTAGCCGGATGACTATTCTTCCAGAAAACTACATCGGATGTCCTCGGCATATGCATGAATATGCTCAATATGCCATGTCCTATGTTCGGCATTATGGCACAGCAGATTCGTTCATTACATTTTCATGCAATTCACAATGGATAGAAATGAAACAAGCGTTATTCTCTGGCCAATAACCTTTTGATCGTCATGACATTACAGCAAGAGTCTTCAGACAAAAGTTAAAATCTTTAATGAATTTAATTGTGAAACATTGTGTTTGGTGAGACACGCTGCTGGATGTATTCAGTAGAATGGCAAAAACGGAGCCTTTTTATGTTGGTAGAAAAAATTAGGCCAAATGAAGTTGATGAAGTCATATCAGCCGAAATCTCTAATGAATAAGTAGACCCTGGCTTGCATGAGACAGTTATCAAAAACATGATACATGGTCCGTGTGGAACACTTAATCAAAATGCACCGTGTATGGTGGATGGTAAATCTTCAAAGCGGACAATAACGTAGCGGACATATCAACAAAAAATTAATATCGGAAACAATTACTGAAAATGATGGTTTTCCACTCTATCGTCGCTGATCACTAGCAAACAATGGAAGATCAACAATCGTCCAAAGTAAATCAATAAGATTTTGAAATAAATAATCGTTGGATTGTTCTTATATCCACCGATCTTTTCAATAAATGTCAAAGTACAGATCAATGTTGACACCCCACAGTTGTTCACTTAGCTGTGCACTTAGAAAACGGACAAAGAGTGTATTTCACAACTCAGAATGCAATACAGAGAGCTCACCAGCCACATCTACTACCTTAATCAGCATTTTCGAGACGTGGCAAAATAATCATTTTGCACAAACACTGCTATATTCTGAAATGGCTAAATATTATACTTGGAATCAATCATCAAATAAATTATGCGAAGGAAACAAGGAAAACCAGTTCCAGGATACCCAGGTGTATCAACCAATGCAATAGGTCGAATTTATTCCGTTCATCCAAGCAACGATGAATGTTTTTATTTACGGCTACTATTAGTCAATGTACGTGGCCCAAGAACATTCCAACATTTACGAACAGTTGATGGTGAATTGTGTGGATCGCACAGAGAAGCCTGTCATCGTTTGCAAACGTTTGTTAGAAAGCGATGCACAGTGGGATCAAACTCTCAATGATGCTGTAATTTCATCACAAGCTCATCAAATGCGAACATTGTTTTCCTATAAATTGTGCGTGTGCCGATATTTTGTTTAAAATATATTATAGAACAGAACAGGGAATCCGAATTTACAAATAAGTGAAGAAATTTCCATTGAGGATATGTGCTTGATGATGTCAAACAAGTTATTATGTCAACTGGGGATGGCCGCGCCCAATGGCCCAATGCAGGATGCTTTTGATCAAGAGTTACAACGTGAAAAATTGTATGATCTCAATAGTTTGAAAGAATCGATTCAAATAAATCTTACACTATTGAACGAAAAACAAAAGTATGTATTGGATACTCTTATGAAAGTTATAAATGATGGAACAGGAGGGATTTTTTAGGCGGTACGAAGTTCGCAGGGTCAGGCTAGTTAAATTTAAATCTTTACTATAAACATTTAGTTTCTCCTTCGGCCTCTCATTTTTCGGTAAATTGATGTTAAAAATTTGTTGGAGCCCCTTAAATATTTAATTTATACGATTTTTAGTATTTGTTGTAATAGTCGCAACAAAATTGAATCATCTCTGAAAATTTCTAATGTCTAACTATTACGGTTTATCAGAAACAGCCTGGTGACAGACGGACGGACTTACAGATAGCGAAGTCTTAGAAATAGGGTCCCATTTTACCCTTTTTTGTTGTAATAGAGATCGGACAATTTCTTTTTAACTTTTTATTTGAGCGTTTAGTAATGCAGTCAACCACTTGTATTCATTGACTGGCCCTCTGTTCCGAGATTTTACAATTTTAATGCCTTGCGGCACTCCGTTAACAGACAAAGCTAAACTTTTTGTTTAAACATGCAATACTCAGGTAGTACTGGTTCGAATTAACTGTTCTTTGACTATTGGCCAATATAGGCTTTAAACTGCAGCCAATAGAAGCAAAGAAGTGAAACAAAAACTTTGTATTCTTTTCTACAAAAATTTTATGAACGGAGGAGGAAATGTGGCATATTACGAGGGAGGGTGCATAAAGATAAAGGATAAAAAACTATTAAAATAAAAAAATAATGTTAGAAACCTCAGTATTATTTTTGACGACCTATCCATAGATAGGTTTGATGAAAAAAAATTTTTTAGTTTCAGTTCTAAGTATGGAGACCCCTTAAAATTTATTGTTCTTTTTATATTTTGTGTGAAAATTTTAATGCGGTTCACAAAATACATCTACTTACTTAGTTCTTATAGTTTCCGAAAAAAGTGGCTGTGACATACGGATGGACGGACCAACGGACAAACGTACCGACGCACCGACCGACAGACGGACAGACAAACAGAAAGACGGACAGACGGCCAGACAGCCAGACAGCCAGACTGACGGACAGACGGACAGACGGACAGACGGCCAGACAGACATGACGAATCTATAAGGGTTTCTTTTTTTACCTTTGGTATCTAAAAACGGCAAAAATATTACATTTGTTGTATAGGAATCCACTTAAATATTTATGTTATTCCGTTTTTTTTGTATTTGCTGTTGTATGGGAGTCCCCTTAAATATTTATTTTATTCTGTTTTTTTAGTATTTGTTTCTGTATGGGAGCCTCCTTAAATATTTAATTTATTTTGTTTTTTAGTATTTCTTATTGTATGGGAGCCCCCTTAAATATTTATTATATTTCACAGCTTCATTTTTAGCGATTTAGGTATCACAAGTTGTAGTTGAGCCCCCACGCTGCAGCCTTGCACGGTATTTTAGAGTAGGGTATTGAAAATACTCCCACTGGCAATACTCCCCGCCACACGCCATGCGGGAGCCGGCGCTATTTTCACTTCATTCTGTGTCTCAAGCCTTCGCACTTACTGTTAATCTTCAAACAATTATTGCCTTAAATTTCTTAGTATACGGTTTAATCATAAGACATGCCGCAAACGTAAATACGACGGTTACGAAGATATACGTAGAAAAATACAAAAGCTGGAAGAGCAGATTATGGCTAAACACAAATGTCGTAACCGATTTATTTCTTCTGGGAGTGATACATCAGGTTAGTTTCACAAATCATTACATTCCATTATAACAATGAAAGTGCAACATTTCTTATTCACATAATTATATCTATCTACCCGCAATACCTACTTATTTTCTTTCTAAAATATGAATATGTGCAATTTACACTGTTAGATCTTACGTAAATTATACGTATCATTTGACAAAAAACAAGTGATGCGAGATGCCACTTGGGCTACTATTTGGGCGTCTACCGCCAATGTATCTGAAATTATTTCTGAAAAATGCAATGACATCTGGAAATTTCATAACGAAATGGTGGCACAAGTTGAAGCGAACAGACCACAGGAAGGACTCCACTCCATGTCGGAGCCTTTGCTGAACAGAAAGTCGGATCCAATTAAATATTGGTCAGCGAGAAAAGTCGTTTGGGGAACAATAAGCGATATCGCATTACGTTACTTGTCCGTTGTAGGAACGTCTGTGCCCTCAGAACGCCAACCATACTTTGAATGAGAGCCGCAATCGTTTAAATCCAGAGAGGCTATCAAAATTAATAATTTTACGTACACTTCTCTTTAAAGATTGGCCAATGTAAACAATTTTGTTTTTTCCCTAAATAAACATTATATAGTTAAAAATACAACTTGTTTAATTTTTTTTAAATACTTGATACGATACCCAATCGATCCAAAAAATCGTATCAAATCTATTGGATCGATTTTTGGATCGATACAATGAATTACGATCCATTGCGGTCCAGAGTATCGATACATAGTGCCTGGATCGAACATCCCTAAAAGAAAGACCCCAGTGCCTGTGCCTGGGCTTCGATGCATTTACCACCTCGTGGTCGAATATATATTTCTATGCCTTCCCTCCGATCTCGTTGATATTGAACCCCCTATTCTAATCTAATTCAAGGCTAATCTTTAGTTCACATTAAAGGGGTGGGACACATGATGCGTGACACAAAGGGAAAATGGAGCCAAGCAGTGACGGAGTTGTATCCTAGAGACGGAAAGCGCAATCGCGGAAGACAATTAATCAGATGGGAGGACGAAATAAAACTAACAGCTGGTCCAAACTGGAGAAGGGTCACGCGCGACAGAAAGCAATGGAAAACGTTAGAGGAGGCCTTTGCCAATAGGCACGCCGAGATCAGGGATATCTTGTAAATCTAGTGGTAAAAAACACAAAATGTAAACCTTGTTTTGGGAATATAAGGCTTATTATTATTATTATTATTATTATAAAGGGGTGGGAACGTATGTTAATACGCTTGGGAGTGTATTATAAATCGCTTCGAATGAAGCTGATCATATAATTATGATCGAACTTCACGTACAGGTAAGTTCGTTTGATCATTATATTTATTCTGTTTTTTAGTATTTGTTGTTGTATGGGAGCACCCTTAAATATTTATTTTTTTCTGTTTTTTAGTATTTGTTGTTGTATGGGAGCCCTCTTAAATATTTATTTTATACAGTTTTTAGTATTTTGTTGTAATAGTGGCGACAAAAATACATCATCTCTGAAAATTTCAATTGTCTAACTATTACGGTTCATGAGATACAGCGTGGTGACAGACAGACGGACAGACGTACAGATAGCGAAGTCTTAAAAATAGGGTCCCACTTTACCCTTTGGGTACGGAACTCTAAAAATTATATATATTTAGAAACAAAATGCCGAGTAGAATTAACAAACAGCCATGAAAAGGACACAAAGAACACCCAGACTCAAAACAACAATTTGTGGATCAAAATCGAACCAACAACACCGAGCTCAATAAAAAGCAGTTATATAACCGCTTATATCCTTGCAATTAATTATAATCTACATATCGCTGCTTTTATTTGATAGTGACAAAACTTTTTTTTTGTCGTTTTTGTGATAATGTTACCATTCAATCCAAACTAATCTATATTTTCATGTTTATTAAACTCACATTTGTATGTACAAATTTGGCTGTGTAGCGCGATTGAATGACTAAATTAACGCGAAAACGTAAACAAAACCCAGAAAAATGAGCAAGCGCACAGGCGAAGATATTGAGGAATAGAGGACAAGAATATAGGTCAAAACGTGGTAAAATTATGCCAAAAAAATCAATGAAGTCTCCATGTGGTTAGAAGTGGAAGCACAAATGCACGTATACAATAATATATAAAGCTGAAGAGTTTGTTTGTTTGTTTGTTTGAACACGCTAATCTCAGGAACCGCTGGTCCGATTTGAAAAATTCTTTCGGTGTTGGATAGTCCATTTATCGAGGAAGGCTATAGGGTATATATCATCACGCTACTACTAATAGGAGCGGAGCAACAATGAAGAATGTTTCAAAAACGGGGGAAATTTTCACGCTACGGGCAATATAAGGCGCAAACGAGGTTGCGTGGGTCAGCTAGTGCACGTATAAAATTACAGAACCCCAGCGACAAGAGATTTTTGATACTTATTGGAGCTTAGGCGACCTGCACAGACAAAGGGAGTTAATATTACGACATACTTCAACTATTAAACCAAGATATTCTTACAAATTGCATAACAGTAACCGCGGCAATAATAATGATTTTTATCTATCAGTAAATGGCGAACGCTATAGAGTATGTAAACAATATAGTACCTTTGGACATCTGACTCACAACGCCATCTAGTTCTAAACTAAGCAAAGCTTGTACTATGGGGAATAAACAACTGATATAAATACATATTTGTTTTTTACCATAAATACATAATATACAAATTTAAATGAACTGAGTTGATCTCGTTGGGAAGAGTCCTACTCTTTGTTTACCTTTCATAGTTTGAAGTATATTTTTGACAGATGTGAAATTGATGTTCTGCAAGCTAGAAGGGATGGCATTCGCGTTTCGGATTTTTAGTAAATTTTGATTGATTTATTTGAAAGTTGTCTGTCAGACTTGAAATTTTTTAACTGATTTTTGAACGATTTTTGTGACGGTTCTGTGGACTGAGTCGATAATGCGTGGGCGTCAATACTGAAGATTCATTCTTTTTGCGCCCGAGTCGATGGAAGATGGTGGACCTTATTTTATTTATAAGTAAAATTTTTGTTAAATCATTCTTGGTTTTTGAAATCACAATGGTCCGTGGCCTACAGAGTGTGGCGGAAGTTCGTTTGCTGTTTGTTTGTCTTGAATAAAAGGATATACAGGACTTTAAGGCAACCAATTTATCTGTCAATCCCTATATGCTCAACAAATTATAGACAAAATTCATTTTTAATTAGATCTGCCAACGAATTGAATGCGCTGACTGACTTCCCGAACCTTGACTTATTCACAACCAAACCTAACAAGTTCAAAGATGTCTTATCACACTCGTGGTTTAATGGTTTTACGACGGATTAACGGATTTTTTGTTTTTATTTTATCTTTCTGTTCACTCGCAAAAATTGTTTTATTATTTAATTTATTAAGTTTATTACATCCCTAAAGTAAGCTTTAGACATTTATATGTGAAAACGTTTAAATGGTGTTTAGCTGTTTATATAGTTGTAATCGATCGAAAATATATCACTGTATGTTTTCCTTACATAAATAAATAAATAAATATCGACATTTTGGTGAGTTCGTTTGGGTAAGCCTCGTTTTACGAAGCGTTTTGTTTTTGGAGCGAATTTTACTAAATTTGGTGGTTTTGCTTACAGGATTGATATCGGAGGAATCGTTTATTAATTTGTTGAGATTTATTGTTTTTTTATTATTAGATTTTTGTGGTTGTCGGATTTGTTTGTTTGTTTCTTGACACCCAGTGATATCTCAACACTGGCTGGCCCGATTTCACTGAAATTTTGAAACTAGAGGTTCTCGGCAGAGGCGCACCTAGTGGCACCATTGGCTGGAAAAACACAAATAACTCTGGTCTGGTTGGACATTTGTCGAAAATTTTTTCGGAAGGGTCTTGGAAGTAGCGAATACTATTCCATAGTGTAGAGAGGCGCTCTATATCTATCTATCCCACAACTCTACAAAACTCTTTTTTTTTTATTATTTGTTATTTATACCGTTTGTTTACTCTTATTAGTAGTAGGTATATAGCAGCCTAAGATTTCGTCGTGTATATCTGAAATTAAACCTGCATTATACTGCTCATTTTAACTAACTCTATTATTAATTTTATTTCTTTTATTTATTACTGACAATTTTATTATTTAATTTCATTCTAATTTACTCTATATTCTATTTTATACTTATCTTTATAAAGAGCTCTGACTCCGGTCAGTATGAGCGTGGCTCGCGCTCCTGGTTCTTCGGGTTCGGAGGGGGTGTCAGATGCTGACCGTGATGCAGCACGCGACCAAATCGGATATGACTCTGTCCCGGCGGAGCCCGCGGTACGGGATACAGCATGTACTCGGGAAGAGATGGAGGGGGTGAGTCAGCAGCTTCAGCTGTTGCGCGAGGCAGTGAGCCGAAACACCGAGATGCTGGCAGAGGTCCATGCTGCCCCACTGCCTACCCCTCGGGAGGACACAGCTGAGGGTCCATTTGGGGACGGACGGATGGTGGTGGACCTGCTCCGTTCGGTCGGGGCCGAGATCGCTGAGGTGAAGGACCTTATTCTGGTGAGGCCGAATTTGCCTGGCGTTGCGACGGACTTGGGGGCGGAGCTGGCGCGCACGGAGGCGAAAGAAGTGCCGGTGGACACCCTAAAGCCTCTGGAGTCCAGACTGGAAGGCCTGGCGGATCGCACTGCGGAGATGGATAGAACTTTTAAAACATACGCTGCGGCACTTAAAGAGTGCTCCGCAGTTTACTGAGCGAACGGGGGATCTCCGAGGCTGAGGCCTCATATGGACTAATAGTAGAGTCCATAAATCCGCTACACTCCCACGGCGATGTAATTGATACATTGCAGCGAAGTGTGGATGTCGTATCGCTGGGGGTGGGAGTCAGGAGTTTGAGAAGGATCGGGAGGAGATGCCATATAAAGGCGTCCAACACCGGGCTCTCTGCTCTGGACGCCCCGAAAAGGAGGCCGCACCTCCGCCTGATCGGAGTGGCGCACCATCTTACCGACGATAAGATTGGAGAGGCTTTATTGAGTCAAAATGGTGGTCTCCTCGCGCATGTCCCGGAGAAACAAAGGAGCGCAAGGGTGACTCGCGATGGTACCAGCAGTAGACCAGTCCCCGGTGGTTCAATACTACCTTTGTTTGGGATTCGGTCACCGGGCCAATGACTGCAAGAGCAAAACACACGCGAGTGCACGCGCACCAATATGGGACCCAAATGCGCAAATTGTGGTGAGGGATCCAACCACCCTGCATACTCAAGCGAGAACCCGATTTGGCAAAAATGGGACAAAGTGGCTCGAGCAGCCGTCAGCTACTGCTGAGGGCGCCCAGGTTGCCCAAACAAAGCTCATAAAGATTGTTCAGGCGAACCTGGGCAGAGGGTTTGCGGCAACAAAAGATCTATCGAGGGTAGCGATGGGGGATGGAGTGTCCCTTCTGCTGTTACAGGAGCCTTACGTGGGAGCAAGAGTCAATTCCTGTGTCACGGGGAACTTTACAAACATATATGAAACGAAGACCAAGAACACCCAGAGTCAGAACAACGATTTGCGGATCACACAGTGATGTACGATAGCAAGACAGAACCCACAACACTGAACGCAGTCATAAGCGGCGAGGTATTTACTTTAACCACTAAACCATTCGTGCAAATATCTTCTTCCTAGCCTTTATTATTCCAAAGATTTGGGGTCGACTAGTTCAACCGGTTTTACCTGAATATCAGTTTTTACACGGAGCGACTGGCATCGGACCTCTGCAACCCTGAGGATGAACTGATTTCGAAAGTTGAACTAGTTGTCAGTGTATTTGAAGGCACTGAATTCCCAATAACGATTGCCATAGATGTTCATGACAACCGGGACCGACGGCTTAACGTGCTCTCCGAGGCACGGGCGGGAAACACCACCATCTTCCATACTCCTGGCTGCTATTAAGAATTTCTGTTAGAAAAACCCAACAGCAGTCTGACCCGGGGATCGAACCCAAAACCTCCTGATCAGCAGTCGCTTACGCTAACCACTAGACCAACGAGGCAGTCAAGTTAATATGTACTTTTAAAGTTTATTTATTTTCTTCTCCACGTACGTGCATCCCATTCCCCGTGGAGGTTTTTGCTTTTTTATTGCTTGTGCGAGATAAAGGTTTCTCATACTTTCTTCTAACCAAAATATAGTAAAACACATATAAATATTATAGAAAATAAAAACAATAAGCATATTTACATACAAGCGTCAAAGAATTCCTTCGCCACCACCTGCTAAAGTGCACATACCTTGAAACTGTAACGTCCACAGGCCGATCGGTTTACCGGTTCCAGCTGTCCACCTTCATTTCTTCATCTGCCCAAATTCTTAGACTGTCTCTTCTAGAATCGGTGCACTTCTTCTCCTGAAGTTACACTAATACCACGATATTTTCTTTTTCTTTTTTAGAAACATAAAAGACTCGGGAACAACTATTTGTGATTCACACAAGGTGTTGTTCCATGTAAGATTAGAATTGAACCTGTAACACAAGCGGCGAGTTGATCGTTTAAACCACTGCGCCTTCCGTGCACTCGTGTATGAAAATTTAATAAATAATAAAAGTTTGGCACGACCGTATAGTATATTTACATGGTTATTTACATTAAACATTATCACAATTAAGAAAAAAATATAAACATCAACCAATAATAAATAACAATACAAAAATACAAAACTTACATTGGCTAAATACATCTAACTTATCAAATTATTATATAAAAGTTTAGTCACATTTCAACGGCAATATAAGACATGGCCACACTTGCCGATATTTACTGCGTGTTAAATAATATAAGTACCTGGATGTCCGAGCTTTCTATACGGTACTTTCTATTTTCAGTAAATTTTCTAAAAATGAATCAGCTAAATCGATTTATCGCCCCCGAAACCCATTCAATAAAATCGTTGTGTGGGAGACAGGTGTGTCATGTCCTGGTGGGACACACAAAGGGAAAAATGGGAGGATTCTCCGACCAGGCGAGTTGATCAAGCCTGGCGGGCCACTGCCCAACGGTTGATGTTTGGATGTTGTATATATGATTATCGGCGCGAGAACTTCTATTGCGCGATGCAAGATTGGTAGTTTCTTCGCATTGTATGTTTCTCCGTAGTTCAGTGTATCTACGGTAAATGGCGCTGTAATGTGTTTTTTTTTGTTTATGGTGTATGTGTGGAAGTCGCCACAGTTGGAGCCGTTTCCGAGATTAAGATTAAATATATACAAGAATTGCTGTTATAAAGGTATTAGATAGATAGAGAAATTAACATTAATTACTTATTATTAAATTATCTTAAACTTCATCGATTCATAAGTACCTATATTTATGTTTACGGTACTGAAACTATGTAGATACCTTTAAATTGCCAGAAGGTGTGAAATAGCATCTCAATAGGCCCTATAATATTGGTCACCATTCTGCATTATCTGCATTCGCAATAAGTATGGTGACCCACCACTCTTTAATTTTATTTATGCTTTTCTACACTTAGTTAGAATTGAAGAAGAATAGAATTTGAATTTTGTCAAGTGTCATAAACTGCGTTATGTCATTAAGATTAGTTGTTCGGCTTGTATTTCAAGCAAGTGTGGCCGCGCTTTACGATTATAAAAAGCTTAAAATTGCATTATCATGAAAAATTTGAATAGGTAATCAAAACTATTGTGTAAGTAGAAAATCATATTGCAATCGCAGAAAACCTCAAAATTTTAAAAACTTTTTATCTTTACAGTCTTAAAAATATACTTTGATCTCTGTGATAGATGAGTACAAAACCGACGAAATAACTTTTAACAAGGAATTTTATTTTGTATCGCCATATATTTTCATTCTTAACGAGCCAGTTTTATCACAAATGAAGTGCAATATGTTATAAATATAACATCTAAAATGAAATTTGTTGTAAAATGACACTAGTGACAGCTGACAAAGAGATCAAAATATAGTCATGTACTGTAGTTACTTCATATGTGGTTATATAACAATATATTTGCGGTAACAATTTACATTAAATTACAACCTTAATACTTTATTTTAAAAGCGATTTTCCTTTAAATGTATACAATGAATTAATAAAATAAGGGTTGTTATTGTAACAGACGTAACTTCATTCAATCCGCAAAAGCATTTAGCCGAGGCACATACAGTGAAGGACTTACTTTTGTTACAAGAAACCAATCCACAGACATGACAAAATCGACTTTTTTTTATTTCCTTTAGAAAGAAAACTCCTGCACTGTAACGCGGCGGACTTTATAAACAGACACAAAGGACACCCAGACTCAGAACCACAATTTGTGAATCATACAAAGTGTTGTCCCATGTGGGATTTGAACCCACAAAACTTGGAGGTTTAATTTTTATGTGTTTTATTGTGACTATCTCGATTGTGGCATATGTGTAGATTGGTTCTTTTTGCATCAATAGATCCATTACTAATTACGAATCAAAAAACACATAAAAAGCTATTAAAATATAGTAAATATTATCAATCAATCACAACCTCGGATGATTTCATACAGAGTTTCATAAAAGTCATAAATTAGAATAATACAAAGTAATATATGCGTATAAAGCTAAAAATGTATTTGAGGATATCACTTTGAGGCGAAGGCCAAGTTTTTAAGTGTTAGGGGTTGAGTATGAGAGAACTATTGGCCTAGCGGTGATGTTCTTTTCTAATCTGCCTGATAAAAAGCACAAGAAGAATCTTCAGTGGTTGTCACAATGCAGCATGGTGACCCACGCTATGCCGATCTAGTGATTCTAGTGCTTAAAAGACGCGATATCATGGTGTGAGGGAAACACGTACGATAGTAGTGAATTCCAGATTTCGACCATCTGGCACAGGATGCAAGAACCGAACGGTTGAGTTTGAGAGTGTATGTCTACCACTGTTGATTTATGTCAAAGAATGCAATTACGATCCGCTCCCCGGCTATTTTAGTAGGTAAGAGTCCTACCGACCACTTCAATCGATACCCCCCCTCCCCCCTACCACCACTTCCCTAAGATCTTCCAGCCCGTCAACGACAAAAAAGGGCTTATGTATCGCAAGAAGTGGATCCCGCAAATAGGGGATGCTGCGGTTGCAGAATATTAAATACCTGGACATGTTAGAATCTGGAAAAGTTTCGCATTCACAGGCGAATAGTAATTCTAGAACATTCCTAGCTGGGGTTAGGAGTTACTTAATGCCTGGTTTCTCAGAAAAATCTTCACTAAACCGCAAAGTGAGTATTTAATCAAAAAAATTTTTGATTATCCTCAAAATATATACAAAAATTAGGTAATAAGGCAGGTGTACATTGAATGTTTCAATGACAAAGGAAAGGCACTATATCAATTACTATATAAATATTCATCTGTATCCACATTAACTCTGCATCGCGCAATCGAAGTTGTGACCTCGATATTATATGCAGGTAGCAAAAAAACGACTGACAAAATTCGATGCCGGGACACGTTCAACCCCAGACATTATAAATTCAATGCTATAAATAAGGTTGTTATAGTCCATTCGCTTAAATACTGTCACCTTGATCACGCTGCTGTCGCACGTGCAGCAAGCCGCCACAAAATCAAATGCGCCGCGCAAGCAAGTATGATTTGACAGTTTACGCTGTTGTATGAATGAATACATTCGTATTTCACAACAATAACCACAATGCGGGTTCACCGACACTATCTAAACGAATGAACTTTACACGAAGGCTCTCAAACATCATTATGTATGGCATCATAAGGGAACATGTTAGAATGAGTCGAGTCGATTGGGTGAAAGGAACTTTTCCTCCTCCTGAATAGGGCCTGGATAGTAGTGGCATCTTGGCGCCCACATTACCGTGAGTAAAACCTGGATGGACGTGGCCTCCAGACTCTCGCGAGAGAGAGGGAGAGAGCTGTAGTAAGAGATGATTTTTTAAAGACAAGGGGTCTTAATACATGAAAAGCTGTTCCGAGATAGTAGTTTTAGTGGCTGTGATTGTCCGGGATGGCTATATCATGAATATCAACGAGGTATAGTAGACCATTTTTTTTCTCACGCGCCTTTTTGCACTATAAGAGGCTGATGAAGTATTGTTGGGCCACTGACAAGCTTATTTAGTCTCTCGATGATGTGTTTCCGAAATCTGCATCTCAGCTGATAAAGAAAGCATTTGCTGTACTATAACATGCATAGTAATGGTTCGAGAGGTTTGAGATTACTGTCAATATTGTTTTGTGTATGTCAAATTAATATAATAAGGGGCTCCGTCCACTAGGATCCCCTGCTTAGATCCCTGGAAGAATCATTTGGAATTTTTATCCTCACTGAGGGATCTTTTCTATTTCATTTGAATTTTGATCCCCCAGGAGAAAAAACTTCCTTTTTTATCCCCTTCTGACACCGATGAAGGAATTATTTGTATTTTTGTCCGTGTGGACCAAAATTCCAAATGAAGCCCCCAGCGATCGAAGCATGGGATCCTAATGGAATGAGCCTAATAAGGATTAAATACTCCAATAAGGTAAGAGCACCAATTGTCTGTTAACATTCGATATCACATGGTCGACAACTGGTACCGTCACCCTAATTACCTCTAATTATGTTATTTATAAAAATTACACTTTTTTTGGTATTTTTTCCAAAAATTTTTGATAACCTATCTATAATCGTCGTTATAAAAATCTAACCTAATGATTAATTATATTTTGTTTTATGTACAGTATTTACATAAACGGGCACTTGAAATACAAATACTATGAACATTTTATAAATGGCAACGTCACACGAGGTAGAAGTATTATGGTTACCAGACTGCAGTGCTGATAAACATACTGTTACGAAGAAAGGTTATTAGCGAACAACGATCGAGAATGTTCTTGATTACTCGTGAACAACGAAGGAGAAATAAGATTTTTGAGGCACGGAATAACGAACCTTATATCAATATACATAGCGTCGAATATCGATTGGTTGTTGCTCGATTGTTTACAACGATTTAGCGGCGGGCGCCCTTGCATGTTCGAGACGTTTCTCGAAAGAGTAAAAATCTATTTATACACGAACTCTCGCGGGCCGCAGTCAGTTGAGTTTGAGCTACAGTGAGATAAACATCGAAGTGGTTTCAGTGATCAACCTAGCGACCTCGGCGACCATTAAAGATTGTTATTCGAAGTGATATTGTGATTTTAAGAGTCGCGTTAATAAAGTCTCTTTTACACGTCAGAATGTTTATTTCCCAAACCCATCGAACCCTAACACGTAGCAAACAATACTTATAAATATATTCTTAAATAAATATATACTCGACTTTATTATAAACTAACTGAGTCCCGCGGTTCTACCCCCGGTACAACAACAACCGCGGGAAACGCGGCGGGGCAAAGTTAGTCTAAAAAAAGTAGCCTAGGTTACTCCTTATATCATCAGGTATCTGCCATTAAAAGTCCCGTCAAAACCAGTCCAGACGTTCGAAAGATTAGCCGGAACAAACAGAGACAAATATTATGTAAAAAAATAATTTGGTATATGTACGTACCGTGTTTACATTCATATGCATTTAGTAAAAAGCGGTTATTTTAATATTACAAACAGACACTCCAATTTTATTTATTTGTATAGATGTATAACACATATAAACCTTCCTTTTGAATTACTATCTATTGCTGAAAACTGAATAAAAAAGTAGTTTAAAAGATCTAGTTCATCTATTTAAGCGAACAGACAGCGGAAAGGACTTCATTTTATACTTTGT
This sequence comes from Spilosoma lubricipeda, assembly GCA_905220595.1. NCBI lineage: Eukaryota > Metazoa > Arthropoda > Insecta > Lepidoptera > Erebidae > Spilosoma > Spilosoma lubricipeda. The sequence continues at coordinate 10,561,323 of HG992301.1, read as the reverse complement.
AAAGATGATAGCATGTGTATTTCAAGTCCGTTACTTATTTTAATATTTACAAATACGAGTAATTTTATTTCCTTTACTTTTGGATTCGTAACTTCATTTTTTTTTTATTTTTATAATTATTTATTTATGAATTTATAACCTAATATGGCAGGTATACGACTGATTTGTGTAAATCTACCAGTTGTTCATATCGGTTTATTTAACTGGGTTTGCCATTGTTAAAATTGTGATTGAAGTAGATTTTTATTTGTTTACTAGCTTTTGCACGCGGCTTCGCTCACGCAGACTTTCAATTCCGGATTTACCCTCTTAGGGGTGGAATTTAATAAAATCCTTTCTTAGTGCTCACTTACGTTATATAAAGAACCTACATGCAAAATTTCAGGATTCTAGGTTCAACGGTTTGGGCTGTGCGTTGATCTCTGGGTATGTCAGTCAGTCACCTTCCTCTTTTATATATATAGATGAGCCTGTCAAGGTGACTTTACTCTGCCTGATGGAAAGCATGAGCAGAATCCAAGAGTAGTGGTCTCCATACTCATTGTGAATGCAGACAATATAGAATGGTTAACACTAACCTACTGTAGTTAAGTGGCGTTTCATATCAACTGCGTATTTATATATATATATACTAGCTGAACCCCGCTGTGTTACCCGCGGTTATCGTCGTACCGCGAGTAACGCCGCGGGACAAAGTTAGTCTAAAAAAAGTAGCCTAAGTTACTCCCTGGATTATCTACTACCTGTGCAAGTCCCGTCAAAATCCGTCCAGCCGTTCCAGAGATTACCCGGAACAAACAGACAGGCCGACACACAAAAAAAATGTTTTAAATACATTTTCGTCAAATGTACCGTGTATACGTACATATGCATTTAGTAAAAAGCGGTTATTTTAATATTACAAACAGACACTCCAATTTTATTTATTTGTATAGATGTATAGATATGTGGTGTCTTATCAAGGATACAGTATCACCATCTCTATTCATTCCATGGGTGTTGTAAGAGCCGATTAAAGGAAGCAAACTACGCAGAACAAACGCGCAGTAAAGAGATTTCATTCTCCTTTGTGTTACATTCAATTAGTATTTACTAGTAACTGCCTCGGTGGCGCAGTGGTAGCGTACGCGACTGCTGTTCTTGAGGTCTCGGGTTCGATTCCCGGGTCGGACCAAATGTTTGTATGATCTGCAAATATTTGTTTCGGAGTTTGGGTGTTTCTCTATGTATAATATGTAGTTATTTACAAAAAAAAGTATATAAGTATTTATATCAGTTGTCTAGTACCCAAAATACAAGCTCTGCTTAGTTTGGGACTAGATGACGTTGTGTGTTAAGTCTCCGATTTTTTTTTTTTTTGTAGTATTTATCTCACATTTTGTGGATAGTTAAATAAAATAGTGACGGCAGATTTGACACCGACAGATATACATTAAATTTAAATTAAATATTTCGGACATCTAACACACAAAACGCCGTCTAGTCGCAAGCTAAGCAGAGCTTGTGTTATGGGTACTAGACAACTGATATAAATACATATAAATCTTTTTTTAAATACATACATATTATACATAGAAAACACCCAAACTCCGAAACAAATATTTGTAGATCATACAAACATTTGGTTCGACCCGGGAATCGAACCGGAGACCTCATGATCAGCAGTCGCACACGTCAACCGCTAGAACAATGAGGCATGTAATTTAATATGTAACAGTCGGTATCGAACAGCGACAACCACATCAGTGTGACAGCCTCTTTGTTCGATTGCGAACGTTGAACTGTGAAGCTCGTTGACTTGAATTGTTTTGAAGATATTAAATTAGTTTTGCTTTGTTGTCTTTGGAGTCCTTCTGAGCGTTCATTTACAACGCTGTTGTCCTGCGTAGTTTGTGGTGGGTTAAGAATATAGATTGCCATCACCCACTATTCGTTCTCTTGGGCGTGGGGTGAGAGCCTACCAAGGAGGCTGTCTACCTTGTCACAAACCCTATAGGAACACGTCTTGCCAGCACACTTTAGTATACCAAAATCACTTTTCTAGTGTACTATTAAAATCTGTTGATATGTGATACGAAATAGATTATTTACAGAACAAACAACTGGTAGCTTTACACCTTAATGTAAGCTATAATCTAAAAACAGTCACGAATAAGATTCCTCTCCTTACAAACTAAGACTTATGCCTTGTCGGTTTACGCATTATATAAAAATAATATATTCTAATCATGAAATTAAACAGTCACCTTATATGTAATAATAACTGAACACATCTCACACCCGTTTATCTGATCCCAAATAAACCTAAGGTTTTATTGAAAATAATGGTTTTATTGAAAACTAGCTGAACCCCGCGATGTTACCCGCGGTTATTGTTGTGCCGTGAGTTACGCCGCGGGACAAAGTTAGTCTAAAAAAGTAGCCTAAGTTACTCCCCGGATCATCAGCTACCTGCCAGTGAAAGTCCCGTCAAAATCCGTTCAGCCGTTCCAGAGATTACCCGGAACAAACAGACAGACAAACAAAAAAATTTTAACTACATTTTTGGTATATGTATCGTGTATACATACATATGCATTGATTAAAAAGCTGTTATTTTAATATTACAAACAGACACTCCAATTTTATTTATTTGTATAGATAATGTACTATGAAACTAAACCTATAAATAATTTGGGAGATCCCAGGTTTCAATCCTCACCCCTCTCTCTCCATCAATCTAAGGTATTGATCAGACAAAAGAAATAAAATCGTTGAACGTAACGTAAACTGAGTGACTGGGTGAAAAACACGAGCCCAAAGTGACTTATTTCCTGTGGATATTTTGAAATTACAAACAGACACTTCAATTTTATTTATTTGGATAGACTACTAGCTGATCCGGCAAACTTCGGAACGTCATATATACATATCTGCCTCAGCTTCCCACAGGCAGCGTACAGTCGCGGACAAGAAAAATTACTTTTCCCGTTATCTTTTATTTTTTCTTGTACACAAACCTTGTCCTAACAATAACGAACACAAAGTAAAAAATATTAAATTTAGTGCAGCCGATCGGAAGTTAGGCCACGAATCATTTTTATACATATAGATGTAAATATATGTTTGTGTTTAGAAATATATAAATACTAGTTGTTGCCCGCATCTCCGCCCGCGTGTATGTCAGTTATCGCGGCAAATAGTAGCCTATGTGTTATTCTGATGTATAAGCTATATTACTGTAAAGATTAATTCATATCCGTTTGTTCCGGTAGTTTTTGCGTGAAAAGTAACAAACATCCATCCATCCATACTTATAAACTTTCGCGTTTATTATATTGGTGTAGATGTCTATCAGCAGTGGTTAATATAGTACAAGCTCTGGCTAGTTTGGGATCAAACCGCTGCGTGTGAGATGTGTTTAGTTATTATTTTTATATTATACTAGCTGACCCACGCAATCTCCTTTGCGCCTTATATTGCTCGTAGCGTGAAAATTTTCCCCGTTTTTGAAACATTTTTCATTGTTGCTCCGCTCCTAGTAGTAGTAGCGTTATGATATATACCCTATAGCCTTCCTCGATAAATGGACTATCCAACATCGAAAGAATTTTTCAAATCGGACCAGTGCTTCCTGAGATTAGCGCGTTCAAACAAACAAACTCTTCAGCTTTATTATATTAGTATAGATACTATTTCTACTAAAGTCAATTCGAGTTACAGAACACCCTGAGGTATTCCTGTATAAACATTATTCCTGATCCAATCCCGCTTTAAATTCCTACCTATCACCGTTTAACTAATTTTTTTCCTAAAAAACTAAACTAATCTGATTGATTTCGTGTTTATGATTCCTAAGTCCATTAAAAATGAAGTTTAAATTGCATGAACTAGAGAGGCCTATATCCAGCCTGATGATGACAAATGATTTGGAAACTGGAAGTTATAGATCGACACAGGCAGGCAGTAGATTTTGGTGTTTTCGCCTAATTTACCTCGACAATACAGCACATGCTATGGCGTCTGTTTGTGTCGATCTATGATTTTTAACTACAGCTTCAATTTAACGTTCATAAATGTCACTTAGTGTCTTAATTGAATAAATGAATTTGAATTTGAATCAAAGTGCTAAGTGTTGATTACATGATGTACGGTTCTGGGTTCGAATCCCAACCAATCTTTATAGAGCCAACAAAAAAACCATTTGAACAAATATTCTACAGCTTAAGTTAACGACAAGGCTAGCTTATAATTTAAACTTTTAAAAACTAACAAATAAACTAATATTATAGGTTGAAACCTCTTAGATTTTTTAGTCTTCGCTCCAGGTCTTCCACTTCGCCCTGGGGCCACGATTCCTGGGTCGATTTTCTTCGTTCACCGCCAGGCGCCATTTGGAAACCAGCTCCTGACTTACCCGGACTTTCAGAGCTAGAAAATATTTATAATCTTAACATTAATTCTTCAACAACTTTCAACGTGAAACGATGACTATTATATATTTACTAGCTGAACCCTAAAAAAAGTAGCCTAAGTTACTCCCTGGATCATCAGCTACCTGTCAGTGAAAGTCCCGTCAAAATCCGTCCAGCCGTTCCAGAGATTACCCGGAACAAACATACAGACAGACAGACAAAAAAATTTTTAACTACGTTTTTGGTATATGTATTGTGTATACATACATATGCATTGATTAAAAAGCTGTTATTTTAATGTTACAAACAGACACTCCAATTTTATTTATTTGTATAAATTTATTTGTTTAATGCAAGTTCCTTCACGGCTGATAATAATAAATTTCCACTAGTGATATTTGAACAATACGACAATCATGAAGTACACATTAATTAAAACGCTTCGGCATGAATGGGCGACCGAAATGATACCACAGCCTCACAGAAAACCGCTGTGAAATAGTGCTTGCGCTGTGTTTCACCAAGTGAGTGAGGATACCGGAGGCCCATAACCCAAACCCCCTCCCCCTATCTACCCTCTCTATCCCCCAAAGGCCGGCAACGCACTTGTGATGCCTCTGGTGTTTGCGGGTATCCATGGGCGGCGGTAATCGCTTATTTACTTATCTAAGAAAAAGCACAAGAGTAGACTGTCTATACAAAAAAAACACCTTAAAGAATTGAATTCTAGACCACCAGTTAAGTATGTATAATAGGAAACCAATTTGTGTGAGTGAGTAGTCGTGTGAGTGGATGGGTGTGTGTGTAGGTTCTGTTAACATATTGTATGAGGGTATTATGTTTCGAAGAGCAAGGTTCCCATATGAAAGATAGACGACTCAGCCTTTATCGCCGTATCAACAAGTGGGGGCAGCCATTGCATCGTTCCCTTGAGTGTTTATCACGCGACGGAGGCTAGTTTCTCCGCGTCCTCCAAGCCTCCCCTCCCCCTCCCCCTCCCCCGGAGGACCGACGAGAGCCGAGAGCCCGCCACGCGCCGGTCGTCCCCGCGCGGCCGCACCTCAAGCCTCAGCGGGCTATATTAGGACGCCCGCCACAACACTCGACCCTTTTCGCCCCAAAACATTAGCACCAAGATAAGTGTCTCTTGCTTGGAGGTGCTGCCGGAGGAACTCTCAGAACCTACGCCCTGTCTATCCGTCTATATATCATTTTGTGCTCACGAATAGCATTAAATTGTAAACCCCGCGATCATCGTCATACCACGGATTAGTCTAAAAAAAGTAGCCTAAGTTACTCCCTGGACCATCAGCTACCTGCCAGTGAAAGTCCCGTCAAAATCGGTCCAGCCGTTCCAGAGATTAGCCAGAACAAACAGACAGACAATTTTTTTTTTAAATACGTTTTTGGCATATGTACCGTGTATACATACATGTGCATTTAGTAAAAAGCGGTTTATTTTAATATTACAAACAGACAGTCCAATTTTATTTATTTATATAGATGTATAGATAGTGTGAAAATTAACTGAACCTCGTGGCCTAACCACCATCACCTCATGGCTCCTGAAGCCCACTATGTGACATCTTGTAATGAGAGAGGTTCTATTGTCAGAACTAACCTGAAGTACTCTGTGCTCTGTCCCAGGTCGCTGTCGATGTTAGAGTTGTTGTCCCTGGAGTTGTAGAGCCACACTCCGCCCGACAGCTTGTGGTCGCGCACCTGGAAGTCCGTGTTGTACAGCCGGGGGGGTGTCGTGAAGTCCATGTTCAGCTTTTGACCTGATGTAAAACAATCTCCTATAGACTTGGCGGCTTACACATGTATAGAAAATATACAACAGCGCCATCTATCGAAAATACAGGAGCTACGGAGAAACTACCAATAATCTAAAATTTCTGTATCGCAATATAGAAATTTTAGATTAAAATACTTACATACAACTTCCAAATATCTACCATAAAGCTGCAGCCAGCCCTGGCCGGAGGATCCTTCATTGGTGTTATAGAGACATGACACCCATTCCTCCACAGACTCATCATTTTTCTAGTATTCATTATTCCTAATAATATTGAGTTCAGCCACTAGTTCAGCCGGTTTTATTTATTTACTAACCGACCTACGCAACCTCGTTTGCGTCTCCTATTGCCCGTAGTATGATCCCCTATTTTTCTAACCTTCTTCATTGGTGCTCGGCTCCTATAGGTCTTAGCGTGATGATATATAGCTTATAGCCTTCGCAATAAATGGGCTATCTAACATTCAAGGAATTTTTCAAATCGGACCAGAAGTTCCTGAGATTAACGCGTTCAAACAAACAAACTCTTCAGCTTTATATATTAGTAAAATAAATAGTACCTGGATGTAGCCGCTCGTCGAGGTGGAGTTCTCCGAAGCCCCCGGCGATGTCTGTGAGCGAGCTGCAGTTGTCGTTGTTGTTGTTGGTCCACGGCTTGGAGCGGGAGAACTCGCCGGACGGCGGGTACCACGCCTTCGACGGTTTTGTACTCTTCGGAGTATTGGGTCTTTCAGGAGTGGATGCTGTGGAAATATACCTATCTGTTAAAGATATTAATACTGCACACACATAATATAGTTAAGCCTCATTCCAGTTCAGACTAAGAAGAAAGGCACCGTTGGCGATGACCCTGATTACAACTTTGGCTTATTTAGATAAAAAGACTCTTTATTTACTAGAAATATGGCACATTATAGAGATCTTAGGGCTAGTTTTTAGTTCTTCATATTTCGTCTACTGAGGTCGGCATAATAATTTTATTGTGTGTGTGATAAAAAAAGTATAAAAATGTAATTTGTTTTTTTTAATATGGTGGAAGGTCCTCACGGATGTTTCACGGATGTCCCTCACCCATTGGGGAGGAAAAAAGTGGTCTATCGGACTCTTTGATTAAAAACCACCAAAACTAACCATAATTCCTATCCCTCGAGATTGTATTTAAGGACAACATTTTAACTTGTTTAAATTTTCGTTAAATTTCTTTATTTTTATTTGTCTTTGTGGTTTGTGAGTGTTTAATTAATTTGTGGAAACTGTTCTGGATTATGTGTAAATTACTTGTATATTATTGTTATTTATTTTGTATCTGTTTGTTTCTATAATAAACCAAAATAAAATAAAAAATCCCTATTGACACCTTGGGATTAAGAGTTCTTAGTTTCGTACAGACACATTGTGTTCCAGCGCCGCTGCAATCACAATAAGTGATTGTATAATCCGTTGCTGTTCGACTTTCAATATGAGTGTCTTTAACTCGATTCATATCATATATATTTTTTATGGAATATGTGGGCAAACGAACGGATGTATGATGGTAAGCGATTACCGCCGCCCATGGAGACCTGCAACACCAGAGGCGTGACAAGTGCGTTGCCAGCCAAAATATTTTCACTGTCATCAGAACATTCAAACTGTAACGATCAAAAGTACTAAAACGTTTGTAATTACGATTTTTGTCTAAAGACATAGCACATTTAAAAGTTAACTATAAATAATAGGTAATTAAAACGCGAATGAATTTTTTGACAGTGATATTTTCTTTGAATATTTGGTTTCAAGTTGTATTTATAAATGTTATAAAGAGAATAATAATAAAAATTTCGGACATCTAACACACAACGCCATCTAGTCCCAAGCTAAGCAGAGCTTGTGTTAGGGGTTCTAGACAACGTATATAAATACATATATACCTTTTTTTGTAAATACATACATTATTATACATAGAAAACACCCAAACTCCGAAACAAATATTTGCAGATCATACAAACATTTGGTCCGACCCGGGAATCGAACCCGAGACCTCAAGCACAGCAGTCGCTTACGCTACCATTACTACTACTTTGAATATTTGGTTTTAAGTTTATTTTTATATATATTTTTTGAAATTTTTTTTTTATCTTATAAAAATAAATCTAATATTGGAACCCCCATATAGTAAATCAATAATTTCTCGATTATAAGTTCCTAAAATATGTGACGTCACACTAGGGAGGATAAAGCCTTACATGAGTAGAGTGACGTGAGTAGAGTTAGATGACCCTTAATGCGTGGATATAAAATCTTAACACAATATAAAATGTAGCTAAAGCGTTCGCTGTCTGTTCATTTGTAACTTTTAAACTAGTAAATAGATGGAGTGACTCAAGAAGAAGTATTATATATGGAACTAGCTGTCCCGGCAAACGTCGTTTTGCCATAACTACTAATAAATTAAAAATTAATTTAAAAAACATTGTCCAGCGGACAAAATTGTGAATCTAAACCATTCCCAGATCCCCTTGAACACACAAAAAATTTCATCAAAATCGGTCTAGTCGTTTGAGAGTAGTTCAGTGACATACACACTCACAGAAGAATTATATATATAAAGACTAGCTGAACCCCGCGGTGTTACCCGTGTTTGTTGTCGTAACCGCGGATAACGCTGCGAGGCGAAGTTACTCTAAAAAAAAGGAGTCTAAGTTACTTCTTATATCATCAGCTACCTGCCTGTGAAAGTTACATCGAAATCGATCCAGCCGTTCCAGAGATTATCAGGAACAAACAGACAGACAGACAAAATAAAATTTGAAAAAAAAAAGAACTTTGGTACATGTAACATGTATACCTACAATTAAAAAACAGTTATTTTTATGTTACAAACAGACACTCCAATTTTATTTATTTGTACAGAGTATAATAGCTAATATATAACAGTAGAAGCATTTCGAGAATTTCCAAGGCTTACATGTGTATTCTCATGGAAAACCATAAAACCCAGCTACTGTGATATGGAGGGGACACTTACGTGGTACCGCTACAGTCTCGGCTACAGCTATTGCAACCTTCTTCCTCCTGGTGCCAGGACTGGCTTCTTCTACATCCAGCTCGTTCAGCTCAGCCAACATACGCTCTTCACAATCGAAGACAAACTCACGCTCCAAGGTCTTCCTCGCTGGTGTCGCTGTACAATACAATAATAAATAATAACACATCTCCTACATGACTGACAAATTGGATAGATAGATGACTTTGTTTTAAACTTTAACTCGTTCATCTCGGAAAATATAAATATCACAGCTTTTCATTTCTATTACAAATTTTAATGAAATAAACATTGAAATATATTGCTCAACTAGCTAAACCCCGCGGTGTTACCCGCGGTTATTGTTGTACCGCCGCGGGACAAAGTTAGTCGAAAAAAAGGTAGCCTAAGTTACTCCCCGGATCATCAGTTACCTGCCAGTGAAAGTCCCGCCAAAATCGGTCTAGCCGATCCAGAGCTTACCCCGACAGACAGACAGACAGACAGATAAAAAAAATTAACTACAGTTTTGGTATATGTACCGATACACATACCACATGTACCGATATACATACATATACATTTAGTAAAAAGCGGTTATTTTAATATTACAAACAGACACTCCAACTTTGTTTCATTTGTATTGATTGAGTAGTCTAACACAGTGACGTCACAAGTTTGTATTTAATTTAGTCCATTTCTCATACAAAGTTATCGTTTAGTCAGATGATAAAAGTTACTGATTTGATCTACCCTATTCTAAGGTGAACCCTGTACCTTTGGAAATCAGACTGCAGTCCACTGCATTGTATAACCCTTTCCTTAGGAAGGAGATTTTAGCATACTTTATCACGCTGGCCAAATGGATAGATAGATAGATAGATAGATAGATAGATAGATAGATAGGTACTCTTTATTGCACACTAGTTAAAAAAAATACAATGTCTAATTTACACGATTAAAAGCAGTGGTACAATGGGCGACCTTATCGCAGACTGCGATCTCTTCCAGGCAACAGACAATGATAGGTATAGGGTGTTTTTTTTCTAATAAATAAATTACCTGCTAAAGTGACTCTGCTCAGCCTGAGCTCAAGCAAAATCCGACAGTGTTTTTTTACCCGACTGCGAAAGAAGGAGGTTATGTTTTTCGAGTGTACGTATGTCTGTATGTATATTTCTTTGGCACGCCCTAGAGCCTAAACAGCTTGTCGTATTTTTATGTGAGTGGTGTCAATAGAATCGTCATAAGAGTGATACTTGGTACATCCAAATTAAAAAAAGAATATTAAATAAAAAACTGAATTTACTAAACATGACAGATATTGACACAGTCGGTTTTTTTTTATAATTGTTACTTATTGACTGCTGATAAACGTACTTAGATATATTTAAATACATACATATTATGGGTAAATAAATTACCTACAGATATATATCAAATGATTGAACATGTCACACAGTTATTCGTATTGGGTTGGATTTGAATCCACAAGCTTCAGTTTAGCAATTAGTGTCACTAACAGGCATACAACATAGCGCCTATGTTTAACTAGCTAGCGCTGTGGATAAGAGTGAGAGAGGAGGCGCCTGCCTAACGCTGCCGTACGCGTGAGAGAAAGTGATGTCAGACAGACAGGCGCCGTAACGCGTTACGTAACGAACCATAAGACGTTATCAATTCAAAAAGATAATAGTAATAAAACTCACGTTGTTTCCTCTCCTCCTTGCCCGGAGTGCCACCACCAGGAGCTCCGGGGGAAGAGAGTAACTCCTTCAACTCTTCCTCGAGCTCTGCAGCATCGTAGTCATCAACTGTGGTACCGAGGATCTTCTCCACCTCATTGTAGTTGTCCATTACCTACAAAACCATAGAAATATTAATGAACTAGTTGTTGCCCGCGGCTCCGCCCGCGTGTATGTCGGTTATCGCGGCAAATAGTAGCCTATGTGTTATTCTGATGTATAAACTATATTACTGTAAAGTTTCATCCAAATCCGTTCAGTAGTTTTTGCGTGAAAGAGTAACAAACATCCAAACATTCATCCATCCTTACAAACTTTCGCATTTATAATATTAGTACGATTAGTAGGACAAATGTATGTACAAGTTATCAACAGTCTTGTAATTCAAGGTTGAACATAGTCATGCTAATTTCCAGGTCTGAGTTCTGGGTCTCACAGAAGACCAACTACTATACTTATATATTAGTGTAGAGTATAGATATATAAAAAACAATTGCTGTTCGTTTGTCTCGCTAAAACTCGAGAAAGGCTGGGCCGATTTAGCTGATTTTGGTATTGAAATGTTTGTCTATGACAAACATTTCAATACCAATTCCAGGGAAGGTTTAAACGGTGAAAAATTATAAATAACTTGAAAATCCAAATGTCACGTGTACGAAGTAGCGGGTATTAGTTAAATACAGACAAACAGCTAGTATTAGTATAGATAGAGAAGCTCCCTTGGTAGGCTCTTATGACACCCACACCCAGTGGGACCAGTAGAATATTCTCCGCCAATAACTGCGCAGGACAACAACATTGCAACAAGTACAATTTTAACAAAAATAAAACCGACCTCAAGGTTCGACTCGATTTCTCTTGGCTGCCATCATCAGATATTAATAACCTTATCATGGTACCACCGTTGGGACATCTCCTTTCCATTAAAAAAAGAATCATCAAAATCGGTTCATAAACGACGAAGTTATCGCCGAACACACATAAAAAAATATATATATATTTATATACGGTCGAATTGAGAAACCTCCTCCTTTTTTGAAGTCGGTTAAAAAGAAGGAAACCTCTTAGTCGTCCCTTACGACACCCACTCGGTGAATATTGTAGGACACGCCGTATTTTCATTCCGTCAAAACACAGAGAATCAACATCAGTACACTCACCTCTTTCAAATCATCCATAGTGTCATGAACAGCGTCTTCTGTGAGTCCATTCTCTTTCATATTCTGCTTCATGGCTTCAGAACTCGTTCTGAAATATATAAAAACATTTTTAAGTGTGGTGGTAAAAATATCTCTCGATGCATAGTTCTAACAACTATAGAGGAGACAAACTCAGTTAAACACTATAGAAATAAATAAAATTGAAGTGTCTGTTTGTAATCACTTTAATATATAAATGCGAAAGTTTGTGAGTGTGTATGTTTGTTACTTCTTGTCGCAATAAGTACTGATTGGGTTTGAATGAAACTTTATAGTAATATAGCTTATATATCAGAATACCATATAGGCTACTATTTGCCACGATAACGGACAATACACGCGGGCTGAACCGCGGGCAACAACTAGTTTCAAATAAATAGCTTTACTCTAAATGCTTATACAGTACTTACATAAAAAAATCTATTCTTTTTATCTGTCTGTTTGTTCCGGGTAATCTCTGGAAAGGTTGGTCCGATTTTGACAGGACTTACACTGGCATTAAGTTGATAATATAGGGGATTATACAGGAGTAACTTAGTCTTTTTTTCTTCAGACTAGCTTCGCCCCATACTGGAGTCAGCTAGTGTTACATGCATATTATAGTATCATGAGATATCTAAGAATTTCAAAGACAATTTGAAGCCGGCCGGGCTAGAAAACTATAAAAACGTACCTATAACTATCAACGATGGCCACATTGACATGAGTTTCCCTCATGTGCTCGAGGAGTTGCTGTACATTTTCCAAGGCCACGGTACATCGGTCTAGCTTCTGCTGGATTTTGTGTTTCCGACGAAGATGGTTCTTGGCCTGGGTAACAAAATTTATCACATTATATACATGTTTTATTAACAATTATTGCCTGACGTTTCGACCAGGTTGCACTGGCCGTGGTCACAGGCTGTGACCACGTGTGTGTGTGTGTGTGAGTCAAATCAGAGGTATGTACCTTTTGATAAGTGATCGCGTTAATTCCCGTAAAAATAATTGTTAATATATCATAAAACGCGAAAGTTTAAAAGTTATATACATGTTAATGAGATTCCTGCCGCCTCTCTTTGTCGTCCTCAAGACGGTATTTCTTCCTTATCATTTTATCATTAGATCGCCTGCAGTATTTCCGGACCAATACGACCTTCAAACCTTTAAGAAAAGTGCGTACTGTTTTTTTAAAGGCCGGCAACACACTTGTGACGCCTCGGTTGTTGCATTATATTATCTACAAATAATAATTTTGTTTTGGGGTAAGAATGTTTTCTGTATATGTATGTATCAGTCGTCTGGTACCCATAATACAAGGTTTGTTTAATTCGAGACCGGACGGCGTCGTGTTAGACGCCCGTTAACGGAACCCGATGTTGTGATATTAACTAAATATCTATGCCTTTTGTCTGTGATGAATCAACCTTTTCTAATTTGTCAACATCTGTCATGTCGAATTGTATTGTAAGAGGTGGTCTAAGATGTTCATATAAAGCAATCGCTCATTCCATCGGACATCTGTACAGAAAAGAAAAAAAAATAATAACAAAGCGGGGTTGGTCAGGTGGTGGTGTGGTGGTGGTGTGGTGGTGTGGTGGGGTGGTGGTGTACAGACCGCGAGCTTGTTCCCGAGGCGCAGCGCGGCGGCGGCGTCGTGTCGCGCGGCGGCGCAGTCCCGCGCGAGGCGCGCCGCGTCCCCCGCGAGGCGGCGCGAGGCGCTCACCAGCTTCACGCACGCCTCGTCGCCTTCCGTCACCCCACTTACTTTCTTGTTCACTTCCGCTATACAGTAACATTTATATCACACCTTTATTAACTTCACATAAACTTAAACCTATATTAATTGTATATTTCACTAGCAGATCCACGCAACCTCGTTTGCGTCTCCTATTGCCCGTGGTTTGATTTGACTGCCTTCGTTTACCTCGGTTACGATATTAAAACAACAAAAATCTCCTATTTATTTTAGTCACGAACCTATATAAGTTTTAAACTTATCTTATTAATTTATTTGATAGTTTTATTAATATTTATTCCTATCAATATATTAGTTATTTATTTATTAAAAACTTTATGCACATTTGTACACTGGCGGACTTAATGCCCGAGGCATTCTCTTCCAGTCAACCTTAGGGTGGTATAGAAATCTAGTAAGGTAGGTGGTGCACAGAAATTACATGATCAATAAAAACATACAAAGCATATAAACATACATACAGAAAATACACACGAAGTAAATACATATATATTTATATAAATATACATACACACACATTACATTCGTACACTATGACAACCCGATTCTAAGGTGAACCAATTATCGATTCGTAGTTCCTGCCGTTATTTATTTTATCAGTTTTAGTTTATTTTTTGTATAGTCCCTTTCCACTTTTTCTTTTCTTTTACTATCTACTAGGAATACACATTAACAAAATGTTATTCGCAACTTTGTTCAAAGTTAAACCGCCATTCAGATTCCAAAATGACAAAGCTATTGTATTTTTTTTAAATACATCTCTAGTCTCCGGAAACATTCCTGTGTGACTCAAGACCTCACAAACATATTATAAAACGGCTACAAAATCAACCCAGACTCAGTACAACAGTTTGTAGATCATGTTTTCCCATATGGGAATTTAATCCCACAACACTCAAAGCTGAAGAAAACGCTGAGATGATCATTAAAATCACCACAACACCAACAACACTGTTTTTTTTTTTTTTTTTATGTTTGACCCTGCCGTAATGACTCTACTCTACCTGATGGAAAGCATAAGCAGAATCCAAAATAGATTATAAATGATGGTCACCATACTGCGAATGCAGACAATGCAACAATGCAGCATGGTGACCTACACCATGGCGGGCTAGTGATGCTTTCGCATCATTGGGCCTCCGGTCTCGCACTCACCAACGAAACACGACAGCATGGTCGCTATCATTTTACGTTGATTTTCTGTGCGAGGGTAGTACCGCCCCGGTCGAGCCAGCCCGTTCGTGCTGAAATCAGCGTGGCTCTACTACCTTGTGTGTGTTTGTTTGTTTGTTTTACCGGGCCATTTCCACACTTAGCCTTTTGATTAGGCCATTGTACGGGAATTTGTCATCTTACCTATTTATATATTTAACCATACAGTCAACATAATACGTATTAAAGAATGTTAAAAATCCAAGAACAGAAAAAAAAACTGACCTATTTTGACCACATCGCCTTTCTTCACAGCATGACCTTGAGACACGAGGTATCCCAACAACAGCTCGAAGGTCTCCCTGCTCCTGGTCCAGCCACAGCTTCGCATCAGCTCTTCAATAGTGCCAATACGGTCGACATCAGCCGGATAGTTCTGAAGTAGTTCTGTCGCTTGCTCCTGGAAAGTAAATACGTTTATTAATAACGCGCTTATAAAAGCTTCACGTGTATGTCTGTTTGTAACCATCCTTTTACCTTCTTTACAGGCATTTAATCGAGTAATCATACACCAAACATGGCTAAGAACCACCGTAAGGAAATGAGAAAAGCCACATCTAAATCAATCCATTCGTTTGAGACCAAGATGCCACAGACATCGAAGCCAAAATTATAACACCCCTCTTTTTGCGTCGGGGTTGAATTAATATAGGAGTAACACCGCAAGGCGAAGCTAGTCTAAAAAAGTAGTCTTAATTAAATCCTTACATCATCATTACCTATCTACTAGCTGACAAAATCGGCCGGTCCAGAGAGTAGGTGGAACGAACAGACAAAAATTTAAAAAACAGATTTATCAATTTTAGTACTATATGATATGCATTTAGAGAAAAGTTGTTACTTAGACAGACACTTCAATTTTATTTACATACTAGCTGAACCCCGCGGTGTTACCCGCGGTTATTGTCGTACCGCGAGTAACGAAGCGCGACAAAGCTAGTCTAAAACCTTAGATCATCAGCTACCTGTCAGTGAAAGTCCCGTCAAAATCGGTCCAGCCGTTCCAGAGATTATCCGGAACAAACAGACAGACAGACAATTTCTTTTTTTAAATACATTTTTGGTATATGTCCCGCGTATACATACATATGCATTTAGTAAAAAGCGGTTATTTTAATATTACAAACAGACACTCCAATTTTATTTATTTGTATAGATTAGTTATAACTAGAAGCATGAAAAAATATTTTATTATTGATTTATTTGTAGACAAGCTGAACCCCGCGGTGTTACCCGCGGTTATTGTTGTACCGCGAGTAACGCGGCGGGACAAAGTTAGTCTAAAAAAAGTAGCCTAAGTTACTCCCTGGATCATCAGCTACCTGCCAGTGAAAGTCCCGTCAAAATCCGTCTAGCCGTTCCCGAGATTACCCGGAACAAACAGACAGACAGACAAAAAAATTTTAACTACATTTTTGGTATAAGTAGCGTGTATACATACATATGCATTTAGTAAAAAGCAGTTATTTTAATATTACAAACAGACACTCCAATTTTATTTATTTGTTTAATTGTTATTCTGAAGTATAAGCTATATCACTGTAAAGTTTCATCCAAATCCGTTCAGTCGTTTGTGCGTAAAGAAGTACCAAACATTCACAGTTACAAACTTTCGCCTTAATATATTAGTGTGAAGTGAGATAATACTGAAGTTATTATTAGTTTTTTTAATTTTTTTATGTCTGGTCTGCCAAAATGACTCTACTCTGCCTGATAGAAAGCATAAGATAAGCAGAGTCCAAGAGTGGTGGTCACCATACTCATTGCGGATGCAGACAATGCAACAATGCAGCATGGTGAACCACAGCATGGCGGGCTAGTGATGCTTCTGCATCATTGGGCCTCCGGTCTCGCACTCACCAACGAAACACGACAGCACAATCGCTGTAATTTTTTTTTTTTTTTTTTTTTATTTTTTTTTTTTTTTTTATATTTGTAGGTAGTAGTTCGAAGGTAGTACCGCCCCGGTCGAGTCGGTCCGTTTGTGCTGAAATCAGCGTGGCTCTACTACCTTTAATGTTTCTGTAAAATGTAGGTAGTTGGAATAAAAAAAATAGAAAAAAGTTACCTTAACAGCACTTTCCAGAACAAATCTTTGTGTAGAATCAATACCAGCTTTAGGCAGACCATCATTGTCTAAAGACTGCCTTGTTGGAAGGAAGGATGCAACAGCTGTGAGGGCAAACGCTGCCGGCTTAAATGCCAGCCTCGCCCCCCATTTCACCCAACCTTCGGGTCCGTTGTGGAGTATCTGCTGATACTTGGATACTGGGCTGAGTTCACCATCGCTGCGGACAATTTCTTTTTATTGAATTTGTGAGTAGTTACACAATTAATAACACACATCTTCAAAAATTTTTTATCAATGAAAGATCTATCCACTGAAACGCGGTGTGTGGGGGGAATACCATAGGGTTGATTAATATAAAAATCACATAGGAACAAAAAAAAAAGATCAAGCAAAGAGCAAGGTCTGGTGAGTATGGCGGATGAGGGAGAGCTTCCAACCCCAGCTCTTGCAGCTTGGAGACTGTCTTTTGCGCAGTATGGGGTCGCGCGTTGTCGCTTCTTATATATATAATTATATAATCCTACTTATATTATAAATGCGAAAATTTGTAAGGATGGATGTTTGTTACTCTTTCACGCAAAAACTACTGAACGGATTTGGATGAAACTTTACAGTAATATAGCTTATACATCAGAATAACACATAGGCTACTATTTGCCGCGATAACCGACATATACGCGGGCGGAGCCGCGGGCAACAACTAGTAGAATATAATGTGTCTATTGATGAAGATGATGATATAAGACAATATTATTCGCGACTAACTGAAGCCCGCGTTATCGCTATCGTTGTTCCGGGACAAAGTTAGTCTAAAAAAAGTAGTAGTAGTAAGTTACTCTCTGGATCATCAGCTACCTGCCAGTGAAAGTCCCGTCAAAATCGTTCCAGCCGTTCCAGAGATTACCCGGAATCAGAGAGAACAAAAAATCTTTTAAATACATTTTTGGTATATGTACTGAGTATAGATAGACGACCGTGGCGAACTAATAGCACTAGTGTTCGTGGCCGACTAGCCTCGAAGGAGAAGTGATTAGAGAAACGATTATAAGTGTTTGGTTACCGTAGTTTGTGTGACCAAAATTAACTTTTAATTAATTATCAGTGAAAGCCCTATCAAAATCAGTGCAGCCATTCCTTAGATTACCCAGGACAAACAGACAGACAGACCAAAATGGTATATGTACCGTGTATACATTCATATGCATTTAGTAAAAAGCGGCTATGTTAATATTACAAACAGACACTCCAAATTTATTTATTTGTACAATAAAACTAAATGGGGAAAATAATTTCTTACTAAAGACAAAGAGCTATCTTAAAAGTTATCAATTTTAAGGGTCGAGATTACCCCACACACAATTTATATGCAGAGTGCAAGGTCCTATCAATCAGAAAGCTATACATTCTACTAGTTATTCTTCAAAAACACTCCATGATCTCCTTCAATAAAGACCTAGTCATGCAGCAACTTCATAGTTTTCCATTATGATCAACTGTGCCTTGCAATACTGCATTTGCAAAACGGAAATTTAACGCATTTAGTGCTAGGTTATACAATAATGCTCATACACAGACAAATATCTTCGCTTTCATTGTTGATTTTGTCCTACACCGAAGAGCTACTAGTTGTTGTCATATAGATTAATTAAACACATATACACGCACACACACACACACCCATTTGTTTTTATAACCTTGTGTACTTTTAGCACATACTCTGATATTGCTATAATACTTTTAAATTAGGATACTCTTTTCTAAGACAGACAGGTTCCCACCTCCCTAGTTTGGGACAAGGTATCCAATTGCCTAATTGTAAAATGTCATAGTGTATTAAGTCATTCATATGTGTCCTGTACAAATACTTTTTGAAATAAATTTATTATTATTATTACATTACTAGTTGTTGCCTGTGGCTCCGCCCACATATATGTCAGTTATCGAAGCAAATAGTAGCCTATGCATTGTTCTGATGTATAAGCTACATTACTGTAAAGTTTCATCCAAATCCATTTAGAAGTTTTAGCATGAGAAGTAACAAACATACAAACTCATAAACTTTCGCCTTATATATTAGTGTGATTATTGTAATAGTGGAGTGATGGTTCCTAATGAGAAGAATTTTTTTATGATCAAGCTGCCAAAATGACTACTTAGCCTGATGGAAAGCTTAAGTTGAATTCAAAAGTGAAGGTCACTATCCTCAATGTGAAAGTGGACAGAGCAGCATAGTGACACACTATGGCAACCTAGTGAGATGTTTTTCATGCCCTGCTTAAAGGAATTTTTAGTAGCTTCTGAACATACATCATGATATATACATAGCTTAATTGTCTGTTAATATAATATCTGGTCCCTAACAGACTTTAAAACATTAGCGGCATGCGGCATACTACTAAAGTTTATAGAATAACATTCTAATACTATGAAATAAAACAAGAGAGAAGCCTAAATACAGAATGGTACAATAAATACACAAGAATCTGCACAAAAACCATGGGTGGGAACGTGCAGTCCTTTACAATTGGCACCCTCATTACAAAGTACAAAACCTATATATCCATTATATGTCTCATTAAGTACTAAGTTTTATTGCTGTCAGACATTTATATGTATTCAGACAATTGAAAAGTTAAAAAAAACTGATAAAATTCAAAATGGCGCGAACATAACATTTTCACATTTTTTTTATAAAAAAACTTTGAAGCAAAAATGAAGAGAGATAGTGCAAAGAATAAAAAAAAACTCACTGTAACATTTCTTCGACTACAATTTCCATGCAGGCGGGTGTTCTGCCTTTTCTGTGAAAAACAGCCTTAGCATCTGCTGCAGATACTATAGGATCGTTTTTATGTTTACACCATTGCCGCAGCATATCTGACCAGAACTTCATTTTCATATCCCAGGACTCAGGGTTCGTCGTCTTTATCCGAAAGGGTGCAAAAAGTGCGTTCATTCGAACATCGTCAGACCAGCACTGCGGTAAATCACCTTCCGGAATACTGCACCCTGGCAGACCCATTTTGAATGAACAAATCTATTTTGACTGTTAAATTTTGAGATTTGTTAATTTAAAAATGTAATTTTTATTTGAAAAATAAGCAACTTCCGCACACAATGGCGTGCGAAAATTTTTGACACCTCGGATTTAACTGCCAGAATGTTTCACAAAAAACTACTATGTGTTTGCTGTTGCCAACACAAAAAAAAAACCAAGAACACAGCCACTCAATAAAACTCAGCAAATGGACCCTGTTTTCCAATTACAGCACTAGAGCGCATTATGCGGCATAATGCTTAACTTTGAATGATTCAACTACAGCAACGCTTCGCACAATCGAGCACTCTCAAAAGTAGTGTTTTTGCGTGATGCGTGCAATCGATACCAACTGTGACAAAAATTAACAAGTGTTTTTTCTTTAAGGTGGCATTGATCAAAATGTTTTATTTATATATTATCGTTAGTAATATTATTTATTGTTGAAAAAATTTTTAAAGCTTTCGTTTCGTTGCAGTTTTTTCGAAATAATCAAAGTTAATTCAAACTGTGTTAAAAAAATAAATATAAGTATGGATGAAGGTAGAACTCATTTAAAAAAATTACTCAAATCAAACAAATGTTAATGTAATTATCAAAATCCAAATTACTTAAAATAACCGTAAATAGTTTTCAACCAATTTTTATGTATACCACTTTGCTTACAAATTAATGAGGTTATTGCTAACTCTGAATATTTTTTTTTTTTCAACACTGAACTTAGCGCACTCTGCTGGTGCATTTGAAAACTAATTCACGTTCCAATTAAGCTTCAGCATAATTCAGCATTGTGCGCCAATGAGTCGCACTATGCTTTGTAATTGGAAAACAGGGGGAGAAAAGAAGAGAGAGATGTCGTATTTTTTATAGATTCTTATCAATTACCTGGTTATTTTATAAAGTGGTATTACTCACATAAATTGTAAGATGAAAATTATAATTACAACATCGTAACAAACAAAAAGTAAAGTATATTATTTTCCGCTTTCACCTCAATGCCTCATCTCTCAATTACAAATAAAAAACATACCTAATTTATTTTATTTACATTATTTTATTTAGTTATTCATCTACTAAGAGAGTAACAAAGGTATTTACAATATTAATATTGTGCTTACATTATTACTTTTGATACTATTGTCACGTGGCTAAGTGGCTTGCTGTAGTTTAAAATTTCAAGCGCTTAAAATTAAATTTATTATAAAATTATCTTGGGTACACGAACAATTTCAATGCAATTTTTCAGCAATAATAGAAAGAGTGATTCAAGGTAAAGGTTTATCCGCGGTTGTTACTGCATCTTTGCAACAAAAACGCCAACATCGTGAAAAGCAACTGCGGATCGTAGCTAGTTATCATCAACTAAACAGAAAACTATGTAACTAATTTAATGTAATTCTAATCGTTATTTTGAAAATCACTAAGTCGCGAAAAGTACCTATTTACATTTAATTTAATGTAAGAATCATATAAATATGATATTTTCCCTATTGTGAATAATCTACATAAATAAAAATGAATCGCCGAAATAATTGCACGGTATGTGCTTCCGATCGACTTCAACAAATTGGACAATTGTCAATGCCATATATCAAAATGATGTAACTAAAAATGTTTTTCAAAATTTATGCTTAGTACCAAATTTCAAGATTCTGAGTTCATGGAAAGCATCCTGGGTTTTGATTCCCTTGCGAGTGTCGAAAATATGCCGCATAAACTGCTGTTTTTTTGGGTTCCGTGCGTGGTTCCGTGCCAAAGGCAAAAAACGGAACCTTGATAGGTGTCTGTCTGTTTGTCTGTCCATCCGTATGTCACAGCCACTTTTTTCAGAAAATATTAGAATTATAATGTTGAAACTTGAATTCTGTGAACCGCAATAAGATTTGCACACAAAAATAGAAAAAAACAATACATATTGGGGTCCCCATACTTAGAACTGAAACTCAAATTTTTTTTTCATCAGATCCATACTTCAAAAATGATAAATTATTGAGGTTTCTAACATCATTTTTTTCTAAACTGAATAGTTTGCGCGAGGACGCTTCTAAAGTGGTAAAATGTGCCCCCCCCCCCTGGAACTTCTAAAATAAGAAAATGATATAACTAAAAGAAATAAATGATGTACATGTGTGTGCAAATACCACCGAAACTTGGTTTTGAAGGTTATCTAGTAAGTAGTTTTTTTAATACGTTATAAATCGTAAACTCTGCAATTTACCTTTATTCAATCAATACAAATATAAAAATAAAATAAAAATTATATTATGTTACTTGCTGCTGCGGAACCCTTCATGATCGAGTCGAACTCGCACTTGGCCGCTTTTTTTTATCGTTGGCTTAGAAGTATGATTTTTTCGGCAAAGCGAAGGAGGGTTATGAATTTGACAGAATATGTATGTATGTATTTACGTATGTTCATCTGTGTGTTCAAAGCTCCTCAACTTCTTATTAGAAATGAACAAATGAGGTATCGTTAGCAGCGTCTGGATCGTCCGCTGGTTATAGGCTAGATGACGTGTCACTGAATCTAATGTGGCGCCCTCTAGCGGTCATAAAGCACTGTCTTAAAAGTAATTTTGAGATAAATATGCCATGTTTTATATCATTGGAAAGAGCATTACTTGTGCATTTCAAAAATATATATTACTAGCTGAACCCCGCGGTGTTACCCGCGGCTATTGTTGTACCGCGAGTAACGCCGCGGGACAAAGTTAGTCTAAAAAAAGTAGCCTAAGTTACTCCCCGGATCATTAGCTACCTGCCAGTGAAAGTCCCGTCAAAATCCGTCCAGCCGTTCCAGAGGTTACCCGGAACAAACAGACAGACAGACAGACAGACAGACAAAAATTTTTTTAACTACATTTTTGTTTTATGTATCGTGTATACATACATATGCATTGATTAAAAAGCTGTTATTTTAATGTTACAAACAGACACTCCAATTTTATTTATTTGTATAGAAGCTACCTGCCAGTGAAAGTCCCGTCAAAATCCGTCCAGCCGTTCCAGAGATTACCCGGAACAAACAGACAGACAGACAAAAATTTTTTTAACTACATTTTTGTTTTATGTATCGTGTATACATACATATGCATTGATTAAAACACTGTTATTTTAATGTTACAAACAGACACTCCAATTTTATTTATTTGTATAGATTAGCATTTGCTCGTTACATCTATACAAATAAATCAAATTGTAGTGTCTGTTTGTAATATTAAAATAACCGCTTTTTACTAAATGCATATGTATGTATACACGGTACATATACCAAAAATGTAGTTAAAAAAATTTTTGTCTGTCTGTCTGTCTGTTTGTCTGTCTGTTTGTTCCGGGTAATCGCTGGAACGGCTGGACGGATTTTGACGGGACTTTCACTGGCAGGTAGCTGATGATCCGGGGAGTAACTTAGGCTACTTTTTTTAGACTAACTTTGTCCCGCGGCGTTACTCGCGGTACAACAATAGCCGCGGGTAATGTCGCAGGGTTCAGCTAGTAGTCAAATAAAATTGATATGTTTCTAAGGTATTTAAAATAAACTTTGCAAAGATTTTAATAATTACATTTTGTCTAAAACATTTTAAATAACATACAAAACACACTACTAAACAAAAAAAAGGAAAACTAATAAAACCCAACTACGACAAACAGCGACTCTCAAAAAGTATGAAACGCGTGACTAGACTACAGCTTTTCAAACTTGTTTCATACTTTTCAGCGTTGCTTTTTGTCGTAGTTGGGTTTTCGTTTTTCTTGTTTTTATTTAGAAGTGTGTTTATACATACAACAAGTCTCCTAGCACACTTTATAATCTTTTAGAATAAATATATTAAATCCAATATTTTCCATTCGTTCTACAGAATCGTTAAACTATATATTGCGTGCGTGCGTATTGGGAACGTGCTCAGATAAAGAATACGGAACGTGTGACACACTAGCGCCATCTTGCAAACGCAACT
This sequence comes from Spilosoma lubricipeda, assembly GCA_905220595.1. Classification (NCBI taxonomy): domain Eukaryota; kingdom Metazoa; phylum Arthropoda; class Insecta; order Lepidoptera; family Erebidae; genus Spilosoma; species Spilosoma lubricipeda. Next base: position 10,537,166 of record HG992301.1, on the reverse strand, counting down.
TCTTCTTTTTTTTTGATGAAATGGCAACCAGCCGGATCTCTCGGATCAGCTATTTCTGCCAATGTCAAGTGTTTATAGTCTTCAAGTCATTAAGTCTTCAAGACGTTAAGTCTTCGTCGTGTTGAAATTAATGATATAAAATATAAAAAATGTGGATGAGATGAAATGGGGACCGTCTTCCGCAAAAACAAAAAACCCAAACGCAACTTTCAGGGCGTTTGTCAAGTAGTGAATGTCAAGTTCTTAAGATTTTGTTTAAAGTAATTTTTTTTTATGTTTGACCCTGCCATAATGACTCTACTCTGCCTGATGGAAAGCATAAGCAGAATCCAAGAGTGATGGTCATCACACTGCGAACGCAGACAAAGCAACAATGCAGCATGGTGACCCACACCATGGCGGGCTAGTGATGCTTTCGCATCGTTGGGCCTCCCACAGAACAAAGGATTATATACTCTCTTTTTCTGTGGGGCCTCCGGTCTCGCACTCACCAACGAAACACGACAGCATGATCGCTGTCATTTTACGTTGATTTTCTGTGCTGAGGTAGTACCGCCCCGGTCGAGCCGGCCCGTTCGTGCTGAAATCAGCGTGGCTCTACTACCTTGAATATTTGAAATAGATAAATATGGAGGACAATAAATAGTACTTTTTGTGACATCGTTACAAACAGTATTAGGAAAAAGTGATGTTATTATAAAAACTTGTTTTTAAAGTGCAAATCATAAAAGTTTCCAGCCCAAAACCTATGCTGTAAGGAAATAAATTAGATTTTAGAAGAACATGTAAGGAATTTAGAAGAATCGTTGGCAATAGTTATTTTGATGCTTTCTAATATATGCGCGTCTTAATTTTTTACCCCCTATTACGTTCACTGCAAATTTTGCCTTCGGTTTTTTTACTTTTTTTTTTGGAATAATTGCCAAACGAGCACACGTATCGCCTGATGGTACGCGATTTGGGGTATTGGCCTCAGGTATCCTCACTCACTCAGTGAAACACAGCGCGAGTTCGCTGTGTTTCGTAGCGATTTTCTGTGAGGCCGTGATATCACTCCGGTCGTGCCGAAGCGTGGCTCTACCACGGTAAAAACCATGCTCAGATCAAATAAAAAAAGGTAGATGACGCAGGGCCTTGTTCTTGTTGAAGCAAAAACAACTCAGCTACTTTCAAGTAAACACACGCATTAACGTACACACATGCTAAGAAGTTATGCTACTTTTCGCCAATATCGTACAAGTTACGACAACCTTGAAGTAGCTGAGGTTTTTTGCTTCAACAAAAACAAGGTCTTGCGTTAGTTAGGGATATGTCTAAAGCCGAGTCTCCACCTAACAAAAGATGGCAACTTTTGAGTTGTCAACACGTGTTGGAGGTTGGTGGCAAAAATTTCTGTATTTTCCTTGTGTTAGCAACAAAAATTGTCAATAAAAGTTGGGAACCGTGTTTCTGTTTTTGGCGGTAAACATCAAAAGAATATGCTTGTTGCAGGTATTGTGAAGAAGCTTAGTTGCCATGTTTTTCAAATTGTCGGTGATTCGGTGTAGACACAATGGAAACAAAAGTTGGCGACTTTCTGAAGAGTTGTCAACAGTTAGAAACACTGAAATCGCTATCAATTTCGGTGGAGACGGGCCTTAATATCGCTTACTTTTCGCCTTTTTCAGCAGCCATTTGCGATTTAAATCTTTGATCTAATTTCGAGACCACTTTAGGAAATGCTTAATGTTTACACTGATCACTTCTGTTGTTATTTTACAGTTTACATCAGAACAAGAATATTAACCCATTTGCAAAGCAACATTGACAAGTTTTACCAAGCCCCTATTGTTGCATATTTCTGGCACGGCATGCGATACGATATGCGATGTGATCGTTTCATATACCCCCACCATACACTTCGCACGATCCACATACTATATAAACTAATACTATTGTACATGCTGAGAGTGCTGTGCAGCTCTAAAATCTCCAAACGTTTCTTATCTGTATTTTTGACTTGTCATTTATAGCCTGTGTTCTCTTTCGTATTCGTAGTTTTTATACAGTTATATTTTGCTAGATTGAAAGACTTTAATTTCCCAGTTTTCCGTTGTTTTACAAGTAAATTGTGCTAGTGAACAAGTGACACGACAATTTTTGTTGCCGGTAAGTATATAACTATAAATCGATGTAGTATTATAAAACAGTTACATATTATTTTATTTACGGCACATGTTTTTGCAAAATGCTCGCAATTAAATACTTACTTTAAAGGCACCATTCGTGCAGTGTAATTGTTTTTTAAGTGCCGTTACATCACATATTATGTGGTTTCATTATCATTATTTTTATTATAATATTATTATACGATGGTAAACACCATCCAAGTTGCGAAACTGGTTTTTAAATCTTTCGTGTAATCGCTTCTTTCAACTTTAATTCAATATTTGCTTAACAGGTCATGTAGTAGGCTGCTCAGTACCGTTTTTATGCGAAAAAGTTTTGCTTGATTTGTGAAGTAGAAGTCAGTCAGATTTGTTTCCTTTGCCTCTTTTTTAAATGTAGAATCTAGAGTTTAGAGAAACTTAAGTTTATGAAGTAGGCTTTGGCAAATGTACCTTAATTCGTGTAAAGTAAAAAAAAATATATTTATTTTATTTACTGATGAAAATAGTGTTGGCAAAAATCTTTGCATTAAACATCAATAGACTCATAATTCATTTATCAAAGACACACCAATATACATTTTTATCATCCAATAAAACACAAGTCTAATAAGACTTAGGAACATCATACTCAGATTGACAAATTTTCTTAACTTATCTCTATCTTTGCAGCTTTATCTTTTTAAATGAGATTATTGTAATAACCTATATTAAAAAGTCACATATTTTATCAAAACAATGTTGATAAGAATATATATATTTAACTAAAAATACTTAGTAAAGTAAAGTATTAATTGTGCGAGGGGCTTTGTCCGCCTCTACAACCAGTGTGCACTCTACATGATCAATATGATAAAATAATATGCTCTGCCAAGAGTGAAGCGAGTTAGAAGAAGAAGAAAAGTACTTAATTATGTAGCATATTGTTAATCAACAGATAAAAAAATATTGTAAGATTATTCAAAAAAATAAAATAATCATGTATCTATATGTATAAAATGTTGAGTTGCCTTGTTCTAGGCCCATATTATAAAAGGCTTCTCAAGTATTGATTTAACTCTGATGAAACTAGTAGTAAGTTCAAATCAAATCTCAAACATTGCTCTTATTATAAAATGCGTTTTAAGTTCTACTCAGCTGAAATTAGTCTCGGTAACCAATCTCAATTCAACAATCTGTTCTCAGTTAGTTTTTGCACTATCTAAAATATTGTTCCTCATATATTTAATTGATATTTAACAAAAAAATATTATCAAACATAATTTATATATTATTAGTTTATATATAATGTAACGTCGTAGTATCGACTTATACACTAGAAATTATAACCTATTCGTTTTGCTAACATTTCATTGTTGTGAGTTTAGTTTTGACAGATGTCAAATTGATGTTTTGCAAATTAGTAGGGATGACACCCTCTTTTCGGATTTTTAATCGATTATTTAAGAGTTATCTGTCAGATTGGTGCTCTGAGGTAGTTTTGTGGCTGGTAACATTCTACGAGATTATCATTCTTTTTCCGGTCGCCTTGTCAGAGAGCGATCGATCTGATTTCGAAAAATTGTTAATTTTTGTTGAATCGTTCTTAATTTGGCTAATCACCACGGTCCATGGCCAGATAAATGCGGCGGAAGATGCCCCGCTGTTGGTTATCGTGAATTAATGGTTATTTCGACTTTTTCGGGTAAGTGAAAATGGTGAAGCCACGTTCGACAAGCACGTTTGTTGTTTGAAGCGAATTTTGCTGTAAATAGTTGATTTCACTTACAGAAACTAACATCGAAGGATTCGCCAAGGGATTCGTTGGATTTTCTAAGGATTTGACACGTTATTTTGTTACTTGCTATTGTTTGGAGCTTTGAAGGATTTTTGAAATATTGTTGATAAAAGAAACTCTGGTAAGTACTGAATCATTACTATTGAGAATAGGATTGATAACCAGAGTGATAAAGTAATTAACCAGTGAATTATCTTTGTTTTAGCAAGAAGCGCGGGGTTTCTTTTTTGGTTCTTTTCTTTTTCTTTGGTTCTTTTTCTTTCATTCTTTTTTACTTATTTTTATACTGGATTTTTTTCTTGGATTATTAGTATTTTACTTATTAGACAATTTCATTTTTTACAACCTATTTTTACAAAGGTTTGTTGTGTAAAGTTGCTCCCCACTTACATTAAATTAACCATGAACCTACCTATGGCATTAGTATAATAGCCATAGAAGCAAGAGGCTGCCTTAACATCAACGGGTGAAGAAGCCAAAGAGAAGGACAGCCAGACATCTCCTGTCTGGCTCATGTAATGTAGAATTTTAACTTAAGAGGATTGCAATGACAACAGAAACAGTAACCAGTGTAGCGCTACTATAAGCATAGGTTATCCGTTTATAAGACCTTACCCTTCAGATACTACGGGTTAATAAATCTGCTTTTAAACTATTTGTTCATCAGTCAGTACTCCCCGCCCTAGATTAAGGGTTCAATGTTGGCCGAGTTATCCACGGCATTGGTTTGTTATTTTTAGGATTTGTTTGTAAGTTACCATCGGGGGAAAATTATTGGTTAAGACCCAAGCCTGGCGCCCGAGATATTTGTTTTTAATTTGTTTATTTGTTCTATTCTGGCGAGGGTCAGTTGGTTTGTTCGTTGGTATTGACTTCCGATGGTAGCAAGCAAAAACACATTTAGTTTTCATTCATTTATTATTCATTTATTAGTTCACAACACAATTAACTAAATTTTTTTATTTTTTTATATTACAATAATACACTATTGGCTAGTGGATCAATGTAAACATAATATGAAGAAGCAACTCGCCTTAAATTAAATATTATAAATATTGAAATAATACTGACTAGACATACCAGAACCGGACCTATAACGAAACAGTCAAATTGTTATCAATACTTGTCATGTCGAATTGTCAAACTAGGTTTTTGTTTTTCTATTTAAATTAATGTTATATTTTTGTCAGAAACCAACAGTTTGTGGGTGATATTAATTGAAACAAATGGTTGAATGTGTATTTTAAGTGAATTGAATATCAATTTAATATTAATTAAAGTGAATTGAATTGTGTAATGAAATGAGTAATTCTTTCGTAAATAAAGTTAAAGTAAATCGCCAATTATGACTAGATTGAGCTTGTCTCAGATGAACAGAGATCACATCTGTCAAAATCTATTACTGAGAGGAGATTATTTACAACATTGTTCTAAAATAAGCTATAGACAGATTCTGTGATCTTTACTCACTTGATTAACGATCATTGAATTTTGTCACAAGAGTTCAATAAGAAAATCTCTTCTTAAAACTAGTTTTAAAATTAGATTCACGACTGAGACGCCTTTTATCTTATATATAAAATTCTCGTGTCACAGTTTTCGTTCCCATACTCCTCCGAAACGGCTTGACCGATTCTCATGAAATTTTGTGAGCATATTGAGGAGGTCTGAGAATCGGCCAACATCTATTTTTCATCCCCCTAAATGGTAAGGGTCACCCATCCTTAAAAAAAAATTATGGTAAAACGACGTTTGCCGGGGTCAGCTAGTAATATTTATAAGACGCTATTCAGTGCAACGCGGATGTCTGCGACGGATGGTACAAAGTATGAAGCCTATACAGCACGTTCAGTGCTACACGGAGCTATCCTATTCACAACGTGGACAGCTCCGCATAGCACATCAATAACAGGCGATGCTGGCTAGCATAATAGGGAATATGCATAAATTTTCTGTCTGAAATATTTTTTTCTAGATTCTTTATTGTTTTAACAATATACTTAAAAGGTATTTCTTTTATGTTGTGATTATTTAAACCCAGAAAATATTAAATAAAAAGTGAAAATGTGAAATTCAAAACTACAAACGTGTCGATTGTCGCATTATCGAAATTATCGACGTCGAATTTCCTACTGTGATAGTAGTGTTTGCCAGAAAAAATAACTTCTTCCATGATTTTTATAGCACTTAAAACTGTAAATAAGTATAAAATAACTGAAACACTCAATAGTAACCAAACACGAAAGGACAATGACGTCATTGGATTTGTCCAAAAGCGCGCGCAAAATGGAGTCGTTTGAATAGCTCAAATTTTGTCAGTGTTTTAAATTTCACTTTGAAATTTTTTTTGACTATTTTCAAGCCTATTTATATTTTTGTCTATGTTATAGGGATGTAAATGATCAGATTAAGAAAAAAAAGATACATCCATATTCCCTATTCCTTGTGTTCCTAGACAACTGATATAAATACATACATACTCTTTTTTTGTAAATGCATACTTATTATACATAGAAAACATCCAAACTCCGAAACAGATCATAAAAACATTTGGTCCGACTCGGCAATCGCATACGCTACCACCATAGATTATAATGTATATACTAGAGATGGCTACCACTGCGCCACCGAGGCAGTCGAGGCAATGTGGCCGTGTGAGTAATGAAGTTCGCCGAATGACGCACGATATTTAACAATCACCGGTCAGTTTTTTTAATTTTTGTTAATATTATTCTGGGTAATCATAGGATGTGGTTTACTTATTTGCACAGAAAGTTTAGAACTACTATATAAAAACGTAAATAGCTTATGCCACCTGCAACATTTTTACGAATCTGTTGACACCTTTTTCATTAAAATCGGATCAGTAGATACACAAAAATATCTAGCTAAACAAACTTATTGTGTCCACCATTGCATTGCAACAATTGTTTTTCTTGTCTAAAAAGAGTTATTATTAAAGAGTTATTAAAATATATAAAACCATTAAAACTATAAAACTTATTCGTCGTGGTCTCCATTGGCTGCAATGTAGTAAAAAATAGGGTTAGCCTTATCATTTGGGGGTATGAAAAATAGGTGTTGATGGATTATCAGAGCTACCCGATATGCGTGAAATTTCATAAAAGTCGATCCAGCCGTTTCGGAAGAGTTTGGTAACAACCGCCGCGACACGAGAATTTTTAAAATTAGATTATGACCGCAGAGTGTAGCGAGTATTTGGAAAACAAAATGGCAGAAAGTTGCGGGACAAGATTAGGTCCCTGAAGGAATCCAGTGTTTATATTGTCACATTATTCAAGTTATTAATAAATTTCAACTTAATTTAAGGACTTAATTACGATCAAATGTAGCAACCACTATATATGAACTAAAAACGTCAATTTATTTTATGTCTGATATAAATCAGTAGTATCACACTGTATCAAAGGCTTGATAAAAAATAACTCAACTGTTAGATTTATCAATGGGCCTGAAGGTGAACCAGTGCTGACAACTCATATCTTATCGTTAAAGGTATGAGTTATCTATAATCTATCTGTTTATTTGTAATTTTAAATTAACAATTAATCTAATTTTAAATTAACAGTTAATCAATAAATACATATGAAAGTATATACAGTCCTTAAATCGAAAACTTATTAACAAAAATTCTGTCCGTTTCTTTCGGCTAATCTCAGGAACGGCTGAACCGATTATGATGGGACAAGTGGCTGATAGCTATTGATAAAAATAAGTAACTAAAAGTTATTTTAGACTAGTTTCGCCCCACGGTGTTACTTTGTTGTTCAAAAGTACAAAAACAGTTAAAATAGCTGGTCGTAGCTAACACATATGTACATATATAATATATACATACTTAGCTTGTGACTAGATGGCGTTGTTTGTTAGACGTCCTAAATATATGTAATAGCTTTTTAAGCTATAATACAACAAGTAAAATTTTAACAAAAATAAAACCGACTTCTACGTTTGACTCGGTTTCTCTTAGATGCCATCATCAGATCTTAGTGTCCTTATCATGGTACCACCGTTGGTATCTCCTTTCCATTAAAAAAAGAATCATCAAAAAAAAAAATATATATACGGTCGAATTGAGAAACCTCCTCCTTTTTTTGAAGTCGGTTAAAAAATATCCTGTGTTATTTCTGATACATCCAAGAACATGTGTAGGTACAAAGTTTCATGATGATCGGTTAAGTAGTTTTCACGTGAAAGCTTAACAAACAAACTTACTTTCACCTTTATGATATTAGTGTGATCAGTGTGATAGTTTTTTTATACAAAGTCCTCCGCCGCGTCTGTCTGTCTGTTCTTGTTGACCTCAAAAGCACGGACTTTGATGCGGTTTTTACCTTTAAGTAGAGTGATTCTTTAGGAGACTTTCCGTATATCATTTGTAATTTTTTTGTGTACCTATATTGTGTCTAAAACATAATGATATTTGTTGAAGACGTCGGAAAATGTCTCACACGGGGTAACACAAGCTGTATTATATTTTCTGTAAAGAGCTCGTGCGAAGCCGGGGCGAGTTGCTAATTAGTTTTAATTTTGTTTTCGCGTAACTCAATTTTTATTCGAATACTAGCTGTCCCGGCAAACGTCGTTTTGCCATAACTACTAATAAATTAAAAATTAATTAAAAAAACATGTCCAGCGGACAAAATTGTGAATCTAAACCATTCCCAGATCCCCTTGAACACACACAAAAAATTTCATCAAAATCAGTCTAGCCGTTTTAGAGAAGTTCAGTGACATACACACTTACAGAAGAATTATATATATAAAGATAAAAGTAGCCTAATTTACTCCTTATAACATCAGCTATCTAAGAATAAAAGTTACGTGAAAAACAGACAGGTAGACAAAAATGTTGTCTTATTTATTTGTATAGACTAGCAGACCCACGCAACCTCGTCTGCGTCTGCTATTGCCCGTCGCGTGATAATTTTCCCCCGTTTTTTAATCATATTTCATTGGTGCTCCTCTCCTATTGGTCTTAGCGTGATGATACATAGCCTATAGCCTTCCTCGATAAATGGGCTATCTAACACTGAAAGAATTTTTCAAATCGGACCGGTTCCTGAGATTACAAACTTCAGCTTTATATATTAGTATATAGATTCTTTAATGACTGCTCGTTTGGCCTTGTGTTTTAAGTGATGGTCTCGCGCCGCTGTCTACGCGCCGAGTATCGTGGGTTCAATTGTTGTCCTGAGTCTGGATGTTCTTTGTGTCTATTTTTTTCTTTTTTATGAAATAGGCACGACAAACGAGCAGACGTATCACCTGATGGTAAGCGATTATCGCCGCTCATGGACACCCGAAATACCAGAGGCGTTGCCAGCCTTTGGGGGATTGGAAGGGGAATGGGGGAAGGGGTTGAGGTATGGGCTTCCGGTATCCTCACTCACTCGGTGAAACACAGCGCAAACGCTATTTCATACCGGTTTTCTGTGAGGCTGTGTTATCACTCCGGTCGAGCCGGCCCATTCATGCCGACGCGTGGCTCCCCCACGGTTAAAATTTCATGTATGTTTGTAAATTCCCCTGTGTTGATTGTAACAAAAATTTAAGCCTCCTGTTATCGCAAGCCGCTATAAATAACTTAATGTTATGACAAGAGATCCTTTGGTGTTGAGTGAAGTGAAACTGATAAAGAGTATCCCACTAATATTATAAATGCCAAAGTTTGTAAGGATGTGTGTTTGTTGCTCTTTCACGCCAAAACTACTGAACGGATTTGGATGAAACTTTACAGTAATATAGATAACTAGCCGACCCACGCAACCTCGTTTGCGCCTTATATTGCCCGTAGCGTGAAAATTTCCCCCGTTTTTGAAACATTCTTCATTGTTGCTCCGCTCCTATTAGTAGTAGCGTGATGATATATACCCTATAGCCTTCCTCGATAAATGGGCTATCAAACACTGAAAGAATTTTTCAAATCGGACCAGCGGTTCCTGAGATTAGCGTGTTCAAACAAACAAACAAACAAACAAACTCTTCAGCTTTATATATTAGTATAGATAGATACATCAAAATAACTAGGCTACTATTTGCCGCGATAACCGACATACACGCGGGCGGAGTATTATGTACTCCAATTTGAAATGCTAACAATAAACTGAACCGTTGATCAGCACAGACGATGATGAAACACGTCATCGTCTGCGCCAAAAATCCCATCACACCACCACAGAGAATGCATATTCTTAATGCGGGAGCTATCCTTTAAAAAATCACAAAGCGGTCCTAAGGACCATAGACAGAAGTGACAAATCAAAACTTTAAAAAAGTTCTTTAAGCTCACCTGAAATGAACCCCATTGCTTTTAAATGAAATGCGCGATGAAAAGAAGTAAAAATGTATATAGATAACTCATGGTTCCATTATTTAAATTAACCCAAAAAGTGCGGAAAAAAAAATTGGCAGTCATAAGAACTGTCGATAGAAATGAAAACTTATAACTTAGAATGTTACTTGTAAAATTAATGTGTATAATTAGAAATTTCATAATGTTTTCATAAATTAAAATAATCAACATCAAACATTAGCATGTCGGTGACGCGAATTCACAAGATTTTCTCCTACCAAAAAGTGCTCAACGCGATTAAAGAAGGTTTCACTTCAGAAAAGAGTATTTTTTTAATGTTCTATGTATTTTTGTCCCCAGGAATAATAAAGAATGTCAGCTCGGTGACAAGACGTGATCACTGATGATAATCTCATCAGCGTCCAGCTGCATCCGCCATCTTGCGGGATGCTGTTAGGTGAGTCTATAACTCTGTTATTAATCTTCTTCAATTCAATTAATCTTTCGGATTAGGCAAACGGACTCGTATACAAAAACAATCGCCTGTCACTACGAATTACACACATCTATACAAATAAATAAAATTGGAGTGTCTGTTTGTAATATTAAAATAACAGCTTTTTAATCAATGCATATGTATATATACACGACACATATACCAAAAATGTAGTTAAAAATTTTTTTGTCTGTCTGTCTGTCTGTCTGTCTGTTTGTTCCGGGTAATCTCTGGAACGGCTGGACGGATTTTGACGGGACTTTCACTGGCAGGTAGCTGATGATCCGGGGAGTAACTTAGGCTACTTTTTTTAGACTAACTTTGTCCCGCGGCGTTACTCGCGGTACAACAATAACCGCGGGTAACACTGCGGGGTTCAGCCAGTATACAATAAGAATTACACACATATATATTGCACACATAGCAAATAAGGCAGGGCGCAAACCTGGACACTTTTGTGTCTTGTTGCAGATACAAGCTACCGATGAATATTTGATTTCTATACAATCAGTATGAAAACATTCACTGCCTGTGTCTTGTGTCCGATTGCTACCACTTAACATATGACGTTCAAAAAGTGTTCGGTGTCAGTAACTGGAAACTAAAAGTTGTTAGTTGAAAACACAACTCGCAAGCAACATTAACAAATTTCCTTACAATTCATCGGCGTTCATCCTGGGACTGATTGAAAACAAGCGACGAATAGGAAATATGCATATTTTTTTTTTTGCAACTTTTTTTGTAGATTCTCTATTGTCTTTACAATATACATAAAAGGTATTTTTTTATTTTGTGATTATTTAAAGCTAGAAAATCTATACAAATAAATAAAATTGAAGTGTCTGTTTGTAACATTAAAATAACAGCTTTTTAATCAATGCATATGTATGTATACACGATACATATAACAAAAATGTAGTTTAAAAAAAATTTGTCTGTCTGTCTGTCTGTCTGTTTGTTCCGGATAATCTCTGGAACGGCTGGACGGATTTTGACGGGACTTTCACTGGCAGGTAGCTGTTTATCCGGGGAGTAACTTAGGCTACTTTTTTTAGACTAACTTTGTCCCGCGGCGTTACTCGCGGTACAACAATAACAGCGGGTAACACCGCGGGGTTCAGCTAGTATTAAATAAAAATAAAAATTAAGGGAGGTAAATTCAAACTCACAAAACGCGTCCTATTGGTCGAAATGAAATGTGACGTCGATTGTCGGCGTCGAAATTCTTACTGTGTTAGTAGGTTTGTGAGAAAAAAATACTTCTTCCATGATTTTTATAGCAATTAAAACTTTAAAGAAGTATAAAATAACTAAAACACTCAATAGTAAATAAACACGAAATGACAACGACGTCATTGGTCATGTCAATAGTGTTTTCACTTGGAAAATTATTTTGACTATTTTTAAGTCAATTTTTTTTTCTATGTTATGGAGTCTTATATGATCAGATTAAGAAATAAAAAAAGATATGCATATATCCTATTGCGATCAGTGATTGTGTCCGATTGCCGTCACCGGACACAGCAACTACGGTTACCCTATATTGTGCCGTGTCGGCAGCATAAAGTGTCTACGTTTGCACAGCGCCTTAAACAATACACTCATAACTTTACACACACATAAATACATTCTATATCATAATAGTGTGTTTCGTAGGCCCATCTGTGCTTATACTATGACAGAGGGGAACTACGTATGGCTATTTGCTACCGTCTAGTTCTAAGTTGGGTTTGTATTAAGAATTCGAAGTGTTACCATCTCTATTCGTCCCGTGGGTGTCGCAAGAGGAGACTAAGGGCAATCATCGACTAGCAGACCCACGCAACCTCGTTTGCGTCTCCTATTGCCCATCGCGTGATAATTTTCCCCCGTTTTTGAAACATTTTTTATTGGTGCTCCTCTTCTATTGGTCTTAGCGTGATTATATATAGCCTTCCTCGATAAATGGGCTATCTAACACTGAAAGAATTTCTCAAATCGGACCAGTAGTTCCTGAGATTAGTGTGTTCAAACAAACAAACAAACTCTTCAGCTTTATATATTAGTATAGATTACCTGCACTGCTGCACTTCACACCTGCACTCGCATTAATCAAAGTGAATAGGGGCCTTTATATCTATACAGAACAATACCAGGCGATGGTTATAAAAATTAATAAATAAATTGATATTATATATTGATAAGATAACGCATTTTCAAGTTTGATTCAATGAAACTGTGTTAATTCATGACCGTGACTGTTTTATTAATTTACAAAGCGCTTTTAGTTTTAATTTTTCGGTTACATCATTTTTTACGAGGATTAAAATAGTTTTTTTTGGAATTTGAGCACTTATTGCTAATGATTTATGCCTAATTAATGGTCGCCCATTGGTCGTTATTTGCCGTACTTAATTTTTTATTATTTATGGCGTGATAACGTCGAACAAATTGATGAATGCTGGCTACATTTTTCTTGGTCACTTAATCATCTGGCATTACGTTTTTTTTGCTTTGTCCCGCTTTCGGCGAAAGAATCCCGCTTTTTTTTCACAAAAATAGTCTCAAAATCCCGATTTGCCTTAAAAACAATCTGGCAACACTGGATGCATTATTCATTACTCTCTTATGAGTTTACAGGTATCTGTAATGTAGTGTCTCGTATCGTGACAAGTTGACCTTAACTCTATAAGTGAGGAAGGTCAGGACATATATTAATTGACATCTGACATCACTCTTTGTAGCTAGCAATCAACTTATTACACGTGGTGACGGCATACGGAATGTCACAAAAACATTCAGCAGCGCCATCTATCGAAGATACATCGAACTACTTAGTAACTGCTAATCTTGTATCGCGATATAAAATTTCTCTTGTGCTAATTTATACAAATAAAGTGTCTGTTTGTTATATTAAAATAACAGTTTTTTAACACGGTACATATACTAAAATAACATTTTTTGTCTGTCTGTCTGTTTGTTCCGGCTAAAATCTGGAACGGCCGATTTTGACGGGTCTTTCACTGATAGGTAGCTGATGATATAATTAGTAACTTAGGCCACCTTTTTGTAGACTAGCTTCGCCCCGCGGCGTTACCCGCTGTACGACCACAACCGCGGGTGACACCGCGGGTTTAGCTACTTAACACATATAAAACGTCCCAACATCAACTGTTGAGATGATCACCTCGCCTAGTCAGAAGTTCCTCCCTAAGAGTTAGACGGACAGGTCCCCCGTTCCTCCGCCTTACGATCTCTATTCATCCCATTGCTGTCTTATGAACTAACTAAGGGATTAAAATACGCCGGACAATAGCACTCAAAGTAGTAGAGTCACGCTGATTTCAGCATGGTCGGGCTAGATCAATTGGGCTGTTACTACCCTTTCACAGAAGACTCTTATGGAGCTATATAAACAACTAGCTGAACCCCGCGGTGTTACCCGCGGTTATTGTTGTGCCGCGAGTAGCGCCGCGGGACAAAGTTAGTCTAAAAAAAGTAGCCTAAGTTACTCCCCGGGTCATCAGCTACCTGCCAGTGAAAGTCCCGTCAAAATCCGTTCAGCTTTTCCAGAGATTACCCGGAACAAACAGACAGACTGACAGACAAAACATTTTTTAACTACATTATTGGTATATGTACCGTGTATACATACATATGCATTAAGTAAAAAGCGGTTATTTTAATATTACAAACAGACACTCCAATTTTATTTATTTGTATAGATTATTTTTACAGGAATTGACGCGATCACTTATTAGAAAGCTCTTGTGTTTCTGTGGTGAGTGCTTTACTGTGGGAGAGCCATGCTTCGGCATGAATGGGCCTGCTTGACCATCCATGCCGGCTCGACGAAATAGCGCTTGCGCTGTTTCAGCGAGTGATTAAGGTTGCCCTCCCCATTACCCAAAAGTTCTGTAACGCACCTTTAACGCCTCTTCGTCTACGTCTGCTCGTTTTCCTCCCTATTCCGTAAAAAAAGGCCACAGTTCAGCTTATTCTACGGTTCTGAAAGTGACCACAGCGCTTATTTTCAGCTGAAGCCCAACATAACACCTCACGGACCAGTGCACAGTATCAACAATAAAACATACAGGAAATAATTAAAAATATCAAGATTAACTTAAATATATAAACATATTAAACACTATAGTTAAAGGAACGTGTTTAAAACTACTATCATTTAAGACTACATTCAGATCCGTTCTATTTCTGAATGTAAGGTTCTACTTTTTTTTAGGCTAACTTTGTCCCGCGGCGTTACTCGCTGTACAACAATAACCGCGGGTAACACCGCGGGGTTCAGCTTGTTTATTTAAAAATAAAAGGCTCTGTTTTCCACAGTAAGATGAAACTTTTTTTTTTTTTTATATTATGGCCTGCCAAAATGACTCTACTCTGCCTGATGGAAAGCATAAGCAGAATCCAAGAGTGGTGGTCACCATACTCATTGCGGATGCAGACAATGCAGCATGGTGACCCACACCATGGCGGGCTAGTGATGCTTCTGCATCGTTGGGCCTCCGGTCTCGCACTCACCAACGAAACACGACAGCACGAATGCCGTCATTTTACGTAGATTTTTTATGCGAGGATAGTACTGCGGCAACCGTACTCTTGCAAGTACGACGCCTAGGGGTATGCGTGCTCAGGAGGGAATTAGTGTACCTGAGTTTTAGGAAATAACACGACTAAACATATCTATATGCTTTTACTATAATATCAGAACTTTACAATATAATAATACAGATAATTATAATTCACTGCTAGGAGGTCTTGTCTCCTCGACTCCTGCAGCGAATCTCTTCTTCAGCCTTTCAAATTCAAGTTTTAGAATTATACAAATCAAATTTAAAATTAATTGTTTCAAACAGGAGATTTCACCTGCCAGTTATACATTTATAACAGGAGGTTGTATGCCTCCTCACCATGAAGGCCTCGGTCGCCACAATACCGCCCCGGTCGAGCCGGCCCATTCATGCTGAAATCAGCGTGGCTCTACTACCAATAAATATTTTGTGGATACTAGTCTCTTTCTTAACTAAAAACTTACACTTAAAATGTGTTTATATAATATGTAAACTACATATTTTCATGAACGTCATTTCAACGTGTAATCGTGCATCCATGTGTGAATTAGTGTAAATTTGTGTCAGGCAGGCATGTTTGTATATAGATATACTAGCTGACCTACGCAACTTCGTTTGCGTCTCCTATTGCCCGTAGCTTAATAATTTCCCCCTTTTTCCTAACATTCTTCATTGGTGCTCCGCCCCTGTTGGTCTAAGCGTGATGATTAGCCTATAGCTTTCTTCGATAAATGGGCTATCACTGAAAGAATTTTTCAAATCGGACCAGTAGTTTCTAAGATTAGCGCTTTCAAACAAACTTTATATATTAGTATAGATATAGAAGTATGATGGGTGATAAGATGGGTATGTGTGTGTGAGTGAATGTTATGGAATTGTACGTTTAAGCAGCATTTCCGTATGTTCTTAGTCCTGCTCGAGTAGCCAGTTAGTTATTCTAGATAATGTACAAAGAGGAGATGCCCTAATTAGATTTTTGTATGAAGCAATGTGTGACAATTTGCGAGGGGAGGGGGTGTACTTTAATCTTTCCCATCTACCAAACAATAGCAAAATTATTTGCATCGTTATAAATAATCTATACTAATATATAAAGCTGAAGAGTTTGTTTGTTTGTTTGTTTGTTTGTTTGAACACGCTAATCTCAGGAACCGCTGTTCCGATTTGAAAAATTCTTTCGGTGTTGGATAGTCCATTTATCGAGGAAGGCTATAGGGTATATATCATCACGCTACTACTAATAGGAGCGGAGCAACAATGAAGAATGTTTCAAAAACGGGGGAAATTTTCACGCTACGGGCAATATAAGGCGCAAACGAGGTTGCGTGGGTCAGCTAGTCCGGACATATAACACAACGCCATCTAGTCCCAAGCTAAGCTGAGCTTCTGTTATAGATACCAGACAACTGATATAAATACATGTATACAGCTTTTTTTTTATTTACAAAATATACATAGAAAACACCAAAACTCTGAAACAAATATTTGCAGATCATTTAGTCCGATCCGGGAATCGAACTCAAGACCTCAAACAGCAGTCGCATACACTAATACTACTAGTCAAATCTTATATGTTAAGGTTACCGTGTTGTTTAACTATCTCATATCTGCCACTCGGTGTAAGATTTAAAGGGACGTATATAAGTACGTAGTTTTTTTGAGCGTTGTAAATCATCTTGACAGTTATTACAAATATGGCATTCATAAAGTAACTAATATTTGTAAAAGGGAATGTTTGTGGGTCCTTCCTTCCTCATAACCTTGGTTAAAAACCGCGGTTAAATTTTTGATGGTACAGTTAGATTGTTGAACAGATAAATGTAAAGAACAAAAAATATGATAGATAACAAATATGATGCATATCATTTTAATAAAATATTTACATATGTAAATGATATTTTAATTTAAATGGTTTTATGGAGAACTAGCAGACCCACGCAACTTCGTTTGCATCTCCTATTGCCCGTAGCGTAATAATTTCCCCCCGTTTTCCTAACATTCTTCATTGGTGCTCCGCTCTTGTTGGTCTAAGCGTGATGATTAGCCTATAGCTTTCTTTGATAAATGGGCTATCTAACACTGAAAGAATTCTTCAAATCGGTCCAGCGGTTCCTGAGATTAGCGTGTTCAAACAAACAAACTCTTCAGCTTTATATATTAGTACTAGCCGACCCACGCAACCTCGTTTGCGTCTCATAATGCCCGTAGCATGATAATTTTCCCCCGTTTTAGTAGCATTTTTCATTGTTGCTCCGCTCCTGTAGCTCTTAGCGTGATGATATATATCCTATAGCCTTCCTCGATAAATGGGCTATCTAACACTGAAATAATTTTTCAAATCGGACCAGCGGTTCCTGAGATTAGCGTGTTCAAACAAACAAACAAACTCTTCAGCTTTATATATTAGTATAGATAGATACTTATTTCTAATATTACATCCATTGTTTTATAAGTGAACAAAGAAAGATATACAGTAACGAAATATAAACTTAAAAAAAGTAACAATCTATCTTAAAATTAAAAATATAAAACAAAATATTGCAACATTAGTATAGATTAAAGTAACAAAAAATTTAGTTTTTCGCAATTTTTTCTTTATCTATGCTATGAGACGTTGCTTCGTACCAAAATTTCAAGATTCTCAGTTCACGAGAAGTACCCTGTAGGTTTTCAAGGAAATGGAAAACTAACTGAACTCCGCTATGTTAAAGACCGTTAGTCTGTTTGTAATATTAAGATAACAGTTTTTTTATTAAATGCATAATAATATGTATGTATACACGGTACATATACCTTTTCTTTTTGTAATTTTTTTTAGACTAACTTTGTCCCGCTGTACATCAATAACCGCGGGTAATTGTACGGGTTATTGATGTACCGCGAGTAAGCTAGTAATCCTTATATATGGCCCAGATGAGGTATCTGGGCCTGATTCTCGACGGTTGGTGGCTCTTCGACGAGCACTTCCGACAACTTGGTCCCGAGCTGGACGACGCTGCCTCTGCCATTGGGCGACTTTTGCCCAATTTGGGCGGAGCCAGCGTCGCAAGGCGACACCTCTACACGGGGTGGTCCGGTCGATGGCGCTGTATGGTGCACCGGTGTGGGTGCTCTGACTGCCCTTAATAGGGCCCGCGTATTGGCGGTCAGAGCCATACGTGTCTGTCAAGACCTTTTATCTCAGGTACGAGACGCGAAATACTCAGGTCTACTGTACCTTGGAGCTGTTAAAACATTAAACTTCTCAGCCAACGTAATCAAACGATACAGCCGTTTATGGTGCAAATTTTCGACACTCGCAAGGGAATCAAAACCTACAGGGTACTTCTCGTGAACTGAGAATCTTGAAATTTGGTACGAAGCAACGTCTTATAGCAAAGAAAAAGAACAAATTGCGAAAAACTAAATTTTTTGTTACATCATGTAACATACCTACAGTTTTGTACGAAATCCTAAAAAAAACAAAGGACGTGCGAAACGTTGTAAACAAATATGTGAAACCTGTCCCATACTGATAAAATATCCCACTTATACCGGGAATTGAGCTACAGACTACAGACTCCCAATTACAGAGGTAAACATCGAAAAAATCCTAAAAATCAAATCTCATTTAACCAGTTTAAAAAGTCTCATTAACAGAGGTAATTCGATGAAAAAGTGCCGCGACCCCATAACAATTCTTATTAATAAACTAGCTGTCCCGGCAAACGTCGTTTTGCCATAACTACTGATAAATTAAAAATTAATTAAAAAACATTGTCCAGCGGACAAAATTGTGAATCTAAACCATTCCCAGATCCCCTTGAACACACACAAAAAATTTCATCAAAATCAGTCCAGTCGTTTGAGAGTAGTTCAGTGACATACACATTCACAGAAGAATTATATATATAAAGATTCCCATTTAACCAAGTTTCACTCTAGTTTAAAACAATTTACTAGGTACCTAATAGTTTATTATCTATACATACAAATAAATAAAATTGGAGTGTCTGTTTGTAATATTAATATAACCGCTTTTTACTAAATATATATGTATGAATACGCGGTACATGTACTAAAAATGTAGTTAAACAAATTTTTGTCTGTCTGTCTGTTTGTTTGTTCCGAGTAAACTCTGGAACGGCTGGACCGATTTTGGCAGGTAGCTGATGATCAAGGGAGTATCTTAGGCTACTTTTCTTTAAGACTAACTTTGTCCCGCGGTACAACAATAACCGCGGGTAACACCGCGGGGTTCAGCTATTTTACTATAAAAGTCATGTTACCAGTAGGTTCACCAACTATTGCTATCAAGAAAATTACATAAAAAATATAAAGTAAAGTGTGCAATAGAATTTTTATTGCAGTTTTACTTCTTAGGTTTAATAGAAAATTGTTTATTAAGTAGGTACACGTATGTATGTATATAGTATGCCTTTGTACGCCCATCTTACGGCCCCAGTCGCCCCCTCCAGTACAGGGACATGTTGGACTAACGCTCGACGAGTGTGATCACACGTTGGCCTGTTTCTTAATTACATACTTTGACTAGCCGACCCACGCAACCTCGTTTGCGTCTTCTATTGCCCGTAGCGTGATAATTTTCCCCCGTTTTCGAAACCTTTTTCATTGGTGCTCCGCTCCTATTGGTCCTAGCGTGATGATATATAGCCTATAGCCTTCCTCGATAAATGGGCTTTCTAACACTGAAAGAATTTTTCAAATCGGACCAGCGGTTCCTGAGATTAGCGTGTTCAAACAAACTCTTCAGCTTTATATATTAGTATAGATATGTGCACGAAAAACCAATACCAATCGAGTCGTCGGCCAAAGTTGATCGCAACGACAAATAAAACAAAACGGCCAAGTACACGTTGGCCGAACGCACTCGCTGAGCTCGTTCGTCCAACGTGTACTGTGGCTATTATAAAGTCATATTTACTTATGTATGAGAATAAATAAACCATTATCTTAAATACCAGTGTTAATCAGAGCTTGCAGTTTTTTTTAATTTATTGACAAATGTTATTGCACAACTGTTTGTTTTGTATTCAACAAGTTCTATTAGTAAATCATAGAGGTCGTTGTGAATAATTGCTTTCTGTATATACGTAGTAATTCAGTATGAATACGATAGATGGCGATACTTGCATATTTTTTTTTTTTAAGATTCGTAATTCACGTCGCGGCACCCATAAGGTTTCGCCAAGACTTTCCGTCCGTCTATCTGTTAATACAAAGCTTGCTGTTATGTTATTTAATGAAAAATGACAATGCACAACTATTTGTTTCATACTAAAAAAGTTCCAATAGTAGATCATAGATGCCTCAGCCGCTGTTATTAATTACTTTCGTATAACTACTTTTGAATACTTGCGTATTCTATGTAGCAGTTCATTGTAAATGCGATAGGTGGCGCTACTTGCATTTATAAAGAAAAACTTTTATGGTTCTGTAGTTCACGTCTTGGAACCCTTATAGTTTCGACATGTCTATCCGACTGTCCGTCCTCGGCTTCCTTCTAAACGGTTAGTGCTATAAAGATGAAACTTTGCGTTTATATGTATACTGTATGTGTTTTTATATGACGTGGTATGTCGATAAAGTGGTAATGGCAAAGCGCAATTTCACACAGAAAACCGGTGTGAGATAGCGCTTGCGCTGTGTTTCAACGAGTCAGTGAGGATACCGGAAGCCCATACCCCAACCCCTCTCCTTATCCCTTTTCCCATCCCCCAAAGGTCGGCAACACACTTGTGACGTCTCTGGTATTGCGGGTGTCCATGGGCGGCGGTAATCGCTTACCCCCAGTTGATACGTTTGCTCGTATGTCATCTATAACATAAAAAAAAACAAAAACTTACTAACTTTTAAACTTTCGCGTTCCATAATATATTAACAATTATTTTTACGGGAATTAACGCGATCACTTATTAAAAGGTATTACATACCTCTGATTTGCCTGACGTTTCGACCAGGTTGCACTGGCCGTGGTCACAGGACCTGTGACCACGGCCAGTACCTTTTAATAAGTGATCGCGTTAATTCCCGTAAAAATAATTGTTAAAACAAAAACTATCTTTTTTGGGGTACTTTTGTCATTGATTTAAAACGATTTCTCGATTTAGGTATCCGTTTGCAAAATGTTCAACTTTAAAGCGCAGTTAAAATATCCCCCCTTACTAAAAGCTAAACGGCTCGTAAAAAATCTGTAAAAATTCTTAATTGTAGTCTATGTGATGCATTTTGAAGGAAAACTATAACGGCTTAGATAACTTTGTTCCCCATGAGATCGGTACCGCAAACGACTCGAGCACTGGAGAACGATCTCTGGCGCCCGTCCTCCATAAGCGCTAGGATGATTGGTATCTCTGGGTTCGTTCCCAATCAGGAGGAGGTCATCAGCGAGTAGTAGATGGCTCGAGGTACGTTTGAGTTCCAGGGTTTTCCTTTCTAGGGTACACCTGGATCTGGCTATTAGTAACTAAGATGGCGTGCGGTTTTTGGTAACCGGGTGAAACACCAAATCCTTCACCACACTTTTTCCAAATCGGTTAATAAATAACGGAGTTCTAAAATTTGGATATATCTATACATCTATACAAATAAATAAAATTGGAGTGTCTGTTTGTAATATTAAAATAACCGTTTTTTACTAAATGCATATGTATAAATATACACGGTACATATACCAAAAAGGTTGTTAAATTTTTTTTGTATGTCTTTGTTTGTATTTTCACTGGCAGGTAGCTGATGATCCAGGGAGTAACTTAGGCTACTTTTTACTACTTTGTCCCGCGGTACGACAATAACCGCTGGTAACACCGCGGGTGCAGCTAGTCTATACAAATAAATAAAATTGGAGTCTGTTTGTAATATTAAAATAACCGCTTTTTACTAAATGCATATGTATGTATACAGCGTACACATACCAAAAATGTAGTTTAAATTTTTTTTGTCTGTCTGTCTGCCTGTCTGTCTGTCTGTCTGTCTGTCTGTCTGTCTGTTTGTTCCGGGTAATCTCTGGAACGGCTGGACGGATTTTGACGGGACTTTCACTGGCAGGTAGCTGATGATCCGGGGAGTAACTTAGGCTACTTTTTTTAGACTAACTTTGTCCTGCGGCGTTACTCGCGGTACAACAATAGCCGCGGGTAACACCTAACCATACTAAAATCATAAAGCAGCAGAATTTGTTTGGTCCAACGAGCTATTCTCAGTAACTACTGGTCAGATATGGGCAATTTTTCAATGTTAGATGGCGCAGCTATCGAAACTGAGTCGCCTATACGTTACCTTAAGTACACACATCCGCCCTGAGTGCGGCCGCGGATGGTCGGGATGGGTTTTCCCTTCCATCCGCTCTAATGGTCACCCGCGAGGGGGCGACGTTACGCGTGTGCCGTACGTCGCCTATGTAGAGAGCTAAACAGCAGACGGTGCCCGCTTCAGTGCGGGCAGGCACTGGGAGGGGTCCGGATGTGTTAATAACAGCAGTTCCCGGATCCCTCCCGTCTCAGGCGCAGAGTGGCACACCGTGTGGTTTTAGTCGGTTCGATTCCGACACACCGCCCCGCCGCAAACCCCGGCGGGGTGACGGCCCGAGGGGGTTTCCACACGTTAAAAAAAAAAAAAAGTGCATACATGCAGTACTTGTCGGACTTCCGCTATGTCTCGCGGTATGCATCGAGTGGAAATCTTCCGAACCTTCAAATGCTTGGGCAAAATGATTTGCCAAGTACAATTGGCCAAATGCCTATTATAGTCGTATGATATTAATATTAGAATATATAATGGCAAGCCCACTGACCTCCAGGAGGTGACATTTTTGTCTTTTGTTTGATAGAAACACACAGCGGCTTGTATTTTGATATGTTATTAGATGACCGGGTGAACATAATAAAATAAAAATAATAAATATTTCGGACATCTAACACACAACGCCATCTAGTCCCAAACTAAGCAGAGCTTGTATTATGGGTACTAGACAACTGATATGAATACTTATATACTTTTTTTTTGTAAATACATACATATTATACATAGAAAACACCCAAACTCCGAAACAAATATTTGCAGATCATACAAACATTTGTTCCGACCCGGGAATCGAACCCGAGACCTCAAGAACAGCAGTCGCGTATGCTACCACTGCGCCACCGAGGCAGTTTAAGTTAACATCGTACCGCCATATTTATTTACGTGAATATTTTTTCTAAATTACTGAAATTTTTTTTACCGTGGGAGAGTCACACATCGGCTTGAATCGGCCGGCTCGACCGGAATGATACCATGCTGTGTTTCACCGAGTGAGTGAGGACACCGGAGGTCCATACCCCAACCCCTCACCACATCCCTTCCCCCATCCCCTAAAGGTCGGCAACGCACTTGTGACGCTTCTAGTGTTGCGGGTGTCATGTGCGGCGGTAATCGCTTACAATCAGGTGATACGTCTACGTATTACGTCGTCTGCTCGTTTGCCCCCTATACCATGAAAAAGGGAGTCTGTTATGCTAAGTAGTTAAGTTTTTAAAAACCCATCACTGTTAATACTTAACAAATGTCCTACTCCTGCAGGTGTCCTGTTCCTCGATATCTTCAAAGCGAACAAGAGTATCGCCAAGAGTATCATCGGAGTCCCACCGCACCTTGTAAGAACTCCTATCCTAACTCTCCCTTTCGTCCTTAGCTAGTTATTCATGTAATGGTGTCATTGTATACTAGTCTAATATATTATCTTTATATCGACAAATAAACAAGTAATATTTTAACAAAAATAAATCCGACTTCAAGATTTGACTCGTTTTCTCTTGGATGCCATCATCAGATCTTAATGTCCTTAACATGGTACTACCGTTGGGATATCTCCTTTCCGTTAAAAAAAGAATCATCAAAATCGATTCATAAACAACGAAGTTATCCGCGAACAAACTTAAAAATATATATATACATATATACGGTCGAATTGAGAAACCTCCTCCTTTTTTTGAAGTCGGTTAATAAAATTGGAGTGTCTGTTTGTAATATTAAAATAATCGCTTTTACATAAATGAGTATGTATTTATACACGGAACATGTACCAAAATAACTTTTTTGTTTTTAAATTTTTGTAGTTTGTTTGTTCTGGGGTAATGTCTAGAACGGCTGGGCCGATTTTGACGGGAGCTTCACTGGCAGGTAGCTGATGATCCAGAGAGTATCTTAGGATACCTTTTTTAGACTAGCTTTGTCCTGCGGCGTTACAGCGTTACCGCGGGGTTCAGCTGGTATTAAATAAAGTCGTTTTTCGTTCTTTTACGTTTAGATCTTTTTAACTACTCAACAGATTTTAATACGATTTCCAGTATAGATAGTGATTCAAGAGGAAGGTTTTTATGTGTAATACATGCATAGCATATTACAGTAGAGGAAATCTGAGAATTTCATAAACCTCTGTGCAAAGACCGGGTCGCATCTTTAGTATAAAGTTTTTCGTTCGCCTACGCTTAGATCTTTCAAACTACGAAACGAATATTAATGTTTTTTTTCAATTCAATTTATTATTTGCAGAAATGCAGGTTAACAGAGATCTTAAATATATTATAATAGTAGTGACCCATTTACATTCTACCATTTTAAAATAGTGTGCAAATATATATAGCATTGTATTATTATTTTTTACATAAGTTAACAATAAAAAATAAAAATAAAAAATTATGAAACAAACAAAATATTTTAAAGAAAAAAATTAAATAAAAAATGACAGAAAATTCGCTAATTAGATGTCATAAAAATGCAAATTAAAATGTTAGATTCAAACATGACTCTTTTTCCCCTCAAATCCTAGTGCCAGTAATCTGGTTTTCGTTAATAGAGAGAGAATTGAAAAAGAAGGTTTATCATTAAAACTAGCTTTACTCCGGATTTGCCAAGTCCTGTAAAAAAGTTGAACGTGTAGTAGGAATATAACGGTTAAACTAGGTACAGAAACGGATGGTCCGGATGTGTTAATAACAGCAGTTCCCGGATCCCTCCCGTCTCAGGCGCATAGTCGGTTCGATTCCGACACACGGCCCTCCGCAAACCCCGGAGGCGTGACGTAAAAAAGCACAGAAACGGACATATTGGCAAGCGACGGTTCGGAGCTGTTTCTATGCGTCTACATTCTGACGGACACGATTGACTTTCGCCGTATCTATCAGTTATCTTATCTTTTTTGAGGCCTTTTGCTGTTCTGCAATTAAACCATTCGACTCTTCAGTACGTACTTGTTTCCCTCCCACTATGATCCCGGGTCTTTTAAGCGAAGCGGGAAAAATCTATACAAATAAATAAAATTGGAGTGTCTGTTTGTAATATTAAAATAACCGCTTTTTACTAAATGCATATGTATGTATACACTGTACATATACCAAAAATGTAGTTAATTTTTTTTTGTCTGTCTGTCTGTCTGTCTGTCTGTCTGTTTGTTCCGGGTAATCTCTGGAACAGCTGGACGGATTTTGACGGGACTTTGACTAGCAGGTAGCTGATGATCCAGTTTGTCGCCCGGCATTACTCGCGGTACGACAATAAGCGCGGGTAATACCGCGGGGTTCAGCTAGTTATCTATAAAGCCCTTATATTCTTACCTCATTTAGACGGTATAGTAGATTTAACAGGAGACCAGCCTAAAATGAGAGCATTCGTGCCGTCGTGTTTCGTTGGTGAGTGCGAGACAGGCAGTCCAATGATGCAGAGGCATCTCAATAGGCCGCCATATCATGTATATTATATGTTGGCTCCTGGATTCTACTAATGCTAAGAGATACCGATAGGTTCTAATCTATACTAATACTAGCTGCCCCGGCAAACGTCGTTTTGCCATAAATTTTTTCTAAGGATGGGTGACCCTTACCATTCAAGGGGATGAAAAATAGATGTTGTTCGATTCTCAGACCTACTCAATATGCTCACAAAATTTCATGAGAATCGGTCAAGCCGTTTCAGAGGAGTTTGGCAACTAAAACTGTGACACGAGAATTTTATATCTATACATCTATACTCTATACAAATAAATAAAATTGGAGTGTCTGTTTGTTTGTTCCGGGTAATCTCTGGAACGGCTGGACGGATTTTGACGGGACTTTCACTGGCAGGTAGCTGATGATCCAGGGAGTAACTTAGGCTACTCTTTTTAGACTAACTTTGTCGCCCGGCGTTACTCGCGGTACGACAATAAGCGCGGGTAATAGCGCGGGGTTCAGCTAGTTATCTATAAAGCCCTTATATTCTTACCTCATTTGGACGGTATAGTAGCTTTAACAGGAGACCAGCCTAAAATGAGAGCATTCGTGCCGTCGTGTTTCGTTGGTGAGTGCGAGACAGGCAGTCCAATGATGCAGAGGCATCTCAATAGGCCGCCATGAATATTATATGTTGGCTCTTGGATTCTACTAATGCTAAGAGATACCAATAGGTTTTAATCTATACTAATACTAGCTGCCCCGGCAAACGTCGTTTTGCCATAAATTTTTTCTAAGGATGGGTGACCCTTACCATTTAGGGGGATGAAAAATAGATGTTGTTCGATTCTCAGACCTACTCAATATGCTCACAAAATTTCATGAGAATCGGTCAAGCCGTTTCGGAGGAGTTTGGCAACTAAAACTGTGACACGAGAATTTTATATATTAGATATAAAGTTGAAGAGTTTGTTTGTTTGAACACGCTAATCTCAGGAACCGCTGGTCCGATTTGAAAAATTCTTTCAGAGTTAGATAGCCCGTTTATCGAGGAAGGCTATAGGTTATATACCATCACGCTCAGACGTACAGGAGCAAAGCAACAATGAAGAAAGTCACAGAAACGGGGGAAAATTATCACGCTACGGGCAATAGGAGACGCAAACGAGGTTGCGTGGGTCGGCTAGTTAAACAAAAAAAACGGTCTTTAAACACTGTATCTCTTCTTGCCTATGCTTGCCTGGTTTAGCACAATGCTCTCTCGCGCACACATGTTTCACGCGCATGTTATACGCGTTTATCGGTGTGCCAATCGCATACGACGCGTCAGAGCTCGTCACAAGTGATGTGCGTTGATAAGAAGGTCTAAGGTGAGTATCAGGCGAGATTGTAACACGCTGTAGGGAAGTGCTCAGAGAAGTCGACATTGACCTTGTGCTAGGCAACATTTATATTTTATACTAGCTGTCCCACGCAACGTTGTTTGCGTCTCCTATTGCCCGTAGCGTGATAATTTTGACCCGTTTTTGAAACATTCTTCATTGGTGCTTCGCTCCTATTGGTCTAAGCGTGATGATATATAGCCTATAGCCATCCTCGATAAATGGGCTGTCTAATACTGGAAGAATTTTTCAAATCGGACCAGTAGTCCTGAGATTAGCGCGTTCAAACAAACAAACTCTTTAGCTTTATATATTAGTATAGATTTATTGGCCTTCAAAAGTCACTCCACTCTGCCTGATGGAAAGCATGAGCAGAATCCAAGAGTAGTGGTCACCATACTCATTACGATAGTATTAATACAGCATGGGGATCCACACTATGGCGGCATGGAGATGCTTCTGCATCATTACAATATGGAGAAAGAAAGAATAATGATATTCCTAGTTTTTTTTTTCAAGATTATGTGAAGTCGGCTGCCATACGTGAATTGAATTCGAAGATTTAACTGATTGTCAGTATATTTGAGGGCACTGACTTCTCAATAACAATTGCCATAGATGTTCATGACAACCGGGACCGACGGCTTAACGTGCTCTCCGAGGCACGGCCGTGAAACACAGCCAAACATCCACACTCCTGGCTGTTGTTAAGAAATTTTTGTAAGAAAAACTCAACATCACTTTTTCGGCCGAGACCACTTGATCAATTCAATCACGTTGAAAAATTATTTCAGTGTTAGATAGCTATATATCATCACGCTAAGACCTACTGGAGCGGAGCAACAATGAAGAATGTTACGAAAACGGGGGAAAATTATCACGCTACGGGCAATAGGAAACGCAAACGAGGTTTCTTGGGTGTCGGCTCGTACTGTATATAATACCTTTAAACGAGACATTCTTGTATATATCATTTTAATCTCTGAAAAAGCTCCAACGATTTTTATGAATCTATACTAATATATAAAGCTGAAAAGTTTGTTTGTTTGAACACGCTAATCTCAGGAACCGCTGGTCCGATTTGAAAAATTCTTTCGGTGTTGGATAGTCCATTTATCGAGGAAGGCTATAGGGTATATATCATCTCGCTACTACTAATAGGAGCGGAGTAACAATGAAGAATGTTTCTAAAACGGGGGAAATTTTCACGCTACGGGCAATATAAGGCGCAAACGAGGTTGCGTGGGTCGGCTAGTTTAAGTATACAGAGGGTTTGGGGGTGATAAGTGGAACTAGCTAGGATTCATATTTAGACTACGGTCATTCAAGTACCAATTTGCTAACGTTTTTTAGAAGAGGCAAGATAAGCTTATTTTTTAAACGACTTCCAAAAAAGGAGGGGGTTCTCAATTCGACCGTATATATAAATATTATATTATGTGTGTTCGGGGATAACTTCGTCGTTTATGAACCGATTTTGATGATTCTTTTTTGAATGGTAAGGCGATATACCAACGGTGGTATCATGATAAGGACACTAAGATCTGATAATGGCATCCAAGAGAAATCGATCGACTTGAAGTAGTTTTTTATATTGTTAAAATTTTATTGATATTATTAGAGATTCTTGTATCATAGACACAGTTAATATTACGTTAAATAATAAATAATTCATAAACCCACCTTGTTGACATTGTCCCAGATAGATGAAGTTCGCGGTCTGTTGTGAAACAAACCATATATGAATTATTGGCACTTACTTATCAATAGATGACTATATATTCTATACTATCATTATATTATAGGCTTCTCCTTATACGACCTTCAAGAAAAGAGGGTATTCCCTCCTTAAAGGCCGGCAACGCAATTGTGACGCTTCTGGTGTTGCCGGTGCCCATGGGCGGCGGTAATCGCTTACCGCCAGGTGATACGTCTGCTCGTTTGCCCATCCATACAAATAAATAAAATTGAAGTGTCTGTTTGTAATATTAAAATACCCGCTGCTTACTAAATGCATATGTATGTAAGCACGGTACATAGTAATACAAAAAATGTAGTTAAAAAAAATTGTCTGTCTGTCTGTTTGTTCCGGGTAATCTCTGGAACGGCTGGACGGATTTTGACGGGACTTTCACTGGCAGGTAGCTGTTGATCCGGGGAGTAACTTAGGCTACTTTTTTTAAGACTAACTTTGTCCCGCGGCGTTACTCGCGGTACGACGATAACCGCGTTGATCAGCTAGTCGTGTAATAAAAAGAATAATTCAAACGTTTCTCATATTTGACTTTCTTATGTAAGTTTAGATTACATTATCAACCGATGCTGTAATAATTTGACATCAAATAAACACGACACACCCACATCTCGTAAAAGAATGTTAATTAATGTGTTTACTGTTTATTGAGGAGATGTTTGCGCATGATATCAATTGCTAGAGGAGGCTGGCAAATATGTTACTAATATTATAAAGAAGTAAACTTAGAATGTTTGGAGTAGCATCCATGATATACCAGAGGAGAAAGATTAAGATAAGAATACGAAAACATTCATCTCAAGGTATCTCAAGGCACGAACGGGCCGGCTCGACCGGGGCGGTACTACCCTCGCACAGAAGATCAGCGTAAAATGACATCGATCATGCCGTCGTGTTTAGTTGGTGAGTGCGAGACCGGATGCCCAATGATGCAGAAGCATCACTAGCCCGCCATGGTGTGGGTCACCATGCTGCATTGTTGCATTGTCTGCATTCGCAGTATGGTGACCACCACTCTTGGATTCTGCTCATGCTTTCCATCAGGCAGAGCAGAGTCATTTTGGCAAGATCAACGTAAAATGACATCGTGCTGTCGTGTTTCGTTGGTGAGTGCGAGATCGGAGGCTCAATGATGCAGAAACATCATTAGGCTGCCGTAGTGTCGATGTTGCATTGTCTGCATTCACAATGAGTATGGTGTCCATCACTCTTGGATTCTGCTCATGCTTTCCATCAGGCAGAGTAGAGTCATTTTGGCAAGATCAACGTAAAATGACATCGTGCTGTCGTGTTTCGTTGGTGAGTGCGAGATCGGAGGCTCAATGATATAGAAACAGCATTAGGCTACCATAGTGTCGATGCTGCATTGTCTGCATTCACAATGAGTATGGTGTCCATCACTCTTGGATTTTGCTCATGCTTTTAATCAGGCAAACTAATTTGGCAGGGCAATACAAAAAACCTGATACAACTTTCATACAAACCTTGTTTTATACAGAACCTATCGGACAAATCTTGTCGCGACGATATTTTTAGGCACTTCAGCTTTTATTGAGTTACTTCTTCTTGCTTCTAGTATCTTCGAGGAGTCACACTTCATTTTTAAGGGTTCGTATCCAAAGGGTAAAACGGGACCATATTACTAAGGCTTTTGCTGTCGGTCCGATTAGCAGGCTGTATCTCATGAACCGTGATAGTTAGACAGTTGAAATTTTCATGGATGATGCATTTCTGTTGCCGCTATAACAACAAATACTAAAAAACAAAACAAAATAAATATTTAAGGGGCTCCCATACAACAAACGTGAATTCTTAGGCGTTTTTATAGTTAGTATGGAACCCTTCATGCGCGAGCCCGACTCGCACTTGGTGGGCTTTGGTGGACCGCTTTTTACCTCCACAATCTAAGTAATAAGCGATATTGAAGATCTGTAGAAAAACTGTTGGCGAATTTTTTTAGGGCTCCAACTATCCTTTTAACGTGATCCTTGGATATTCGCTAGGCAACGAAAGGGTCTCAATGTGTTAAGAGTGGTCACCCATCCGCAAATTGACCTGGCTATGGTTGCTTAACTTTGCAGTATGTTATTTATTTATATAATATCCATTTAGCCACGAGCCCCGCTTGTTTATGCAGGTATATCTGACTTTGACCGTGACATTGTTAGTTGTAAAACATTTTGCTAATGAACTAAACATATATGATAATTATTGTACATTTCGCAATTCGACATTCGCAGAAGTGTGCGACATTGAATTTCAAATCAGTCGTTTTGAATTAAAGATCTGCTTATAAGGTGGTTATTTTATTTTTGGGTATATAGTGCCAAGAACTAACAGTTAATACTAACTTTACATATCTCAAACAAGGGCATCTGATAATAAAAAAATAAAATATTTCGGGCATCTAACACACAACTCCATGACTATGAAAGCTACGATGACTTGTATTATTATACTTCTTATTTTGTAAATACATCATATTACACACTAGCCGTCCCACGCAACCTCGTTTGCGCCTTATATTGCCCGTAGCGTGAAAATTTCCCCCGTTTTTGAAACATTCTTCATTGTTGCTCCGCTCCTATTAGTAGTAGCGTGATGATATATACCCTATAGCCTTCCTCGATAAATGGACTATCCAACACCGAAAGAATTTTTCAAATCGGACCAGCGGTTCCTGAGATTAGCGTGTTCAAACAAACAAACAAACAAACTCTTCAGCTTTATATATTAGTATAGATTACACATAGGAAACAACCAAAGTCGAAACATATTTGGATCGGTCCGGGATTCGAAACCGAGACCTCAACGAACAGCAGTCAGTCTGATTCCAAACTTATCATCTATACAAATAAATAAAATTGGAGTGTCTGTTTGTAATATTAAAATAACCGCTTTTTACTTAATGCATATGTATGTATACACGATACATATACCAAAGATGTAGTCAAAAAAAAAATTTGTCTGTCTGTCTGTCTGTTTGTTCCGGGTAATCTCTGGAACGGCTGGACGGATTTTGACGGGACTTTCACTGGCAGGAAGCTGATGACCCAGGGAGTAACTTAGGCTACTTTTTTTAGACTAACTTTGTCCCGCGGCGTTACTCGCGGTACAACAATAACCGCGGGTAACACCGCGGGGTTCAGCTAGTCAACAATATACGCACTGACGGAGCAGGTGGCGGACCTGATCGCTCAGTTCGCCCAATTTCGGGCGGAGCTTCCTGAGCGTAGGGTCCCTGTCCCATCTGCGTCCCAGTCGGCCCCGAGTACGTCCCAGCCGGCCCCGTCTGCGTCCCGGCCGGCCCCGTGTGCATCCCGGCCGGCCCCGTTAGCGTCCCGGCCGGACCCGTCTGCCTCCCGGCCGGCCCCGTCTGCGTCCCGGCCGGCCCCGCCTGCCTCCCAGCCGGCCCCGTCTACGTCCCAGCCGGCCCCTACCATCCCCGGGGTACCAGACGCCGTCCTGCAGCAGATGCTGCAGCAGATCCTCACCTCGGTGGGGAATCTGGTGGACGGTCGTCTGGCCGGCCTGGAGGCGAGGCTGCCTCCCGCCCCAATTCTTCGGCCACCTCTTGCGGCGCCGAGGCCGAAGGTCGCCTCGGCACCGACCCCGCTCCCCGTGGTGGGGGGTCGCGTGTCGTACGCGGCGGCGACGACGGCGCCGGGCCCTACTGCTGCTCGACAGACGCAGCAGCGGATGAGAAAGGCCCCAGCCAAGACGGCTGTGCCGAAGAAGACGGGGCCCAAGACGGCGGCGGGGGCAGGAGCGGAGTTTCCTCCGCTCCCCACTCCAACACCTCTGCAAGGCCCCTCCACATCTACTGCTCCATCAAATGATGGTTGGCAGCTAGTAGGGGGGGCTAAGTCGAAGAAGTCCCGACAGCGGGCCAATAAGGCTGCCCGAAAGGCGGCCTCTGGCCCGCAATCATCGTCGGTGTCCCGGGCCGCTCCGAAGGGGCCGCGGAAGCTGCAGCCGCCAAAGACCGCGGCTGTGGTAGTCACGGTCTCGCCGGAGGCGGCAAGGGGCGGACTGTCCTACGCGGCCGTCTTTAAGACGGCCCGGGACAGTCTCGCCCCAGATTTTGGAGCATCAGGTGTCCGCTTGCGCCTCGCCCAGACGGGAGCTCGAATCCTCGAGTTCCCTGGGGCCGATGGCGCAAAGACGGCGGACACCTTCGCCGAGAGGCTGAGGGAGGTCTTCTCCGCCACGGATGGTGTGAGGATCTCCAGGCCCACGAAGTGCGCAGAGCTGCGCATTTCGGGCCTGGACGACTCCGTCACTGTGGATGATGTCCGCGTTGCCGTCAGAGAGAAGACGCAGTGCAGCGCGGACAACATCCGGGTCGGCACCATCCGCCCCGGTCCAGGAGGGCTTAGCGCCGTGTGGGTGAGCTGTCCCGTGGCGTCGGCCAAAATTTTGGGCGACGCCGGCAAGATCCTCATCGGTTTCGTGAGTGCCAGAGTTACTGTGCTGGCCGCGAGACCGATGAGGTGCTACAAGTGCCTTGCCGCGGGACACACTCGCACTAAGTGCGCAAGCTGCTTCGACTGCAGCGGACTATGTTTCCGCTGCGGTCGACCGGGGCATAAGGCGGCAGAGTGCTCTGCCGCCCCTCACTGCCCTATGTGTGCGGCGGGCAAAAAGTCCGCCAATCACCAGATGGGGCAGGGGGGCTGCAGGCCTCCCCAAGCTTCTCGGCAGACGCCGGGGGCTAGCCTGGCGACCCAGGCTGCCTCCGACGTTGTCCGTCCGTCCTCGTCGACGCCCATGGAGGAGGTTGTAGAGACGGTCCAGTAATGGATCACGTCTCCAACCTCCTTGTCCAGACGAACCTCAACCACTGCGCCGCGGCGCAGGATCTCTTCCTGCAAAGTATGGCGCAGTGGTCGATCGGTGTTGCCGTAGTCGCGGAGCCCTATTACGTTCCTCCCCGTCCAAACTGGATGGGTGACTGGGACGGCTCCGTGGCAGTCGTCGGATCCGGGGCGGCTCATTCCCCGCCCTTGTCGCTTAGAGACAAGGGCTCTGGATATGTTGCCGCCGAGTGGGGGGGGGTCACCGTTTACGGTGTATACTTCTCCCCCAACCGGAGTTTGAGCGACTTCGAGGTCTTCCTTAACAGCTTGGAGACCTCGATGCGGCGATTAGCGTCTGGGCACGTTCTCGTGCTGGGGGACTTCAACGCAAAATCCATTGCGTGGGGGTCCCCCGGGACGGACGCCAAGGGCGAAGCCGTCGAGGAGTGGGCGGCTTCGGTGGGCCTCTGTTTGCTGAACAGAGGCGCCACCAACACGTGCGTGCGACAGCAGGGGGGGTCGATAGTGGACCTTTCGTTCGCTACCCTTTTTTTTTTTTTTTTTTTTTTTTTTTTTTTTTTTTTTTTACGTGTGGAAACCCCCTCGGGCCGTCACCCCGCCGGGGTTTGCGGCGGCGGGGCGGTGTGTCGGAATCGAACCGACTAAAACCACACGGTGTGCCGTCTCTGCGCCTGAGAGAGGGAGAGGTCCGGGAACTGCTGTATTACGACCTCCGGACCCCTCCCGGCGCCAGCCCGCACAGATGCGGGCACCCTCCTCTTAACCTCTCCGTTTAGGCGACGTACGGCACACGCGTAACGTCGCCTCCTCGCGGGCGGCCACTAGAGCGGATGGAAGGGCAAACCCGTCCCGACCATCCGCGGCCACACTCAGGGCGGCATGAGGCGCTGGTGAGCGCGCCTCCGCTGCCCGGTTCGCCGGCGGCGGATCGGGTCCGAGAGGAGGTCGTCCTCCCGGGCCTTCTCCGCCGCCTCCTTCTGCGAGATGACGTGTTCGCAGAAGGTGGCGACCGCGGTAAAACTGCTGTCGCTACCGGCCATGGAGCGGATGACGGCCGGTAGCGAGAGATCCCCTCCGATGACTGCAGTGAGGGCCCGGCGCTGCGACGCCCATGCGGGGCATGCTGCCAGCGTGTGCTGGGCCGAGTCCTCACTGCAGTCGCAGTGGTGGCAGGCGGGACTCAGTTCCCTCCGTGCGACCGAGTGCAGGTACTTCCCGAAGCATCCGTGTCCGGAAAGCACCTGCGTCAGCCGGAAGGAAAGAGTCCCGTACTGCCGCCCTGCCCACTCGTGGATGACCGGCTGGAGAGCCTCCACGGCGGCGAAGCCAGCGCGTGGAGTCTCCAGCCGGAACGACCAGCGAGCCATCGTGGCTCGACGGGCGGCTTCACGCCACTCGCGTACCTCCTCGGGCGGGGGGCGAATGCCACACTCCGCCCGGAAAGAAGCCACCCGTCGATAAACTTCGGCGAGCACTTCCGCCTCCAAATCCCACGGGGGTGTTCCGGCCAACGCGCACGCCGCCTCGGTCGACACCGTGCGGTATCCGCGTATGGCTCTGACCGCCAATACCCTCTGAGGCCGCCAGAGGCGAGCCTTGTTGAGGGCGGTCAGAGCCGCCACCCACACCGGTGCGCCGTACAGCGCCATTGACCGCACCACCCCCGTGTAGAGGAGTCGCGTTGCGACGCTGGCTCCGCCCAAGTTGGGCAATAATCGCCCAAGGGCGGAGGCAGCGTCGACCAGCTTCGGACCAAGCTGTCGGAAGTGCTCGTCGAAGAGCCACCTACCGTCCAGGATCAGACCCAGATATTTCATCTGGGCCCGAACCGGTACGAGGACCGAGTTGACCTCTATCGAGGCGCCGGGGGGTGGACCACGACGGGGCCCATGGAACAACAGGGCCTCCGTCTTGTCCAGGGCCACCCGCAAGCCCAGCGCCTCGATGCGCCCGACCACCTGAGAAACACCCCCGGTGGCCAGGCGCGCCGCCTCCTGGAAGTTTGCCCCCCGAGCTGTGACCAAAGTGTCATCGGCGTAACAAATTACGCCCAGCCCGGGGGGGAGACGTTCCCGCAAGACCCAGTCGTACCCCACGTTCCACAGGAGTGGTCCAAGGACAGACCCCTGTGGAACGCCGCACGACATGGGCCGCCGTCTCAAGACGCCATCTCGGTCCTCGTACATGACGGTACGCTCCCTCAAATAGTCTGCCACTAGCCGCCTCAGGTACTCTGGCACCCCATGATACTGGAGTGCTTCCCCGATGCAGCTGAATGGCAGACTATTGAATGCGTTGGCGATGTCCAAAGACACCGCCAACAGCACGCCGCCACAGCTCACCGCCTCTTCGGTCACGGCCCTAAGGCGCATCACGGCATCGACCGTCGAACGCCCCTCTCGGAACCCGAATTGAGCGTCCGACAGGTCGGGCCCCACCTCGCTGAGATGCTGGACGATGCGGGCAGAGAGTATCCTCTCAAAAAGTTTGCCCGCCTCGTCCAGCAACACGATGGGCCTATAGGCCGCGACCGAATCGGCAGGCCGTCCCGGCTTCCTCAACAGGACCAGCTTCCCGCCTTTCCAGCACTCAGGAAAGCGACCGGACGCCAGGCTGGCGTCCAGCACTTCCCTGAGGCGGTCCGACATATGGTCGAGGGTTCGGGCCAGAACTCGGGCAGGTACCCCGTCCGGCCCGGGGGCGGTGTTCTTCGAACGGATTCTCAGAACCGCCGCCCCTACCTCCGATTCCCTCACGGGCGGAACCTCGCCCCCGTCGTCCCTGGCCGGGTAGGCCATCGACGGGGGCGTGTGCTCCGCCCGCTGCGGGAATAGGCCCTCGACCACTTCCTGCAGGAAGCTGGGCTGGAGAGTCTCGGTAAGGGGGGGGCCCGGCGTGCGGAGCTTTTGACGCACCGCACGATAAGGGCGACCCCAGGGGTCACGATCGAGACTCTCCAGCATTTCCTCTCTTTTCACCTCTTTGGCGCGGCAAATGGCTAGCTTCAGAGTTTTCCGCGCCTCGCGGTACTCCTCATGAAGCTGGTCCCCGCCACCGTCTCCACGGTGACGTCGCCTGCTGCGGGTGTAGGACCTCCGGGCACGAGTACACGCCGCACGGAGGTCCGCCAACTCCCGGGACCACCAGTAGACCTCCTTCCGAGGAGGCCGACGAGTCCGGATGCGGGGCATGGCCGTATCGCAAATCTGCGCAAGCGCATCGCGAAAACGGCCAGCCCCCACGTCCACGTCGACCTCCCCAGTCGGGGCCTGCGGAGACAGCCACGAATGAACGATGGCCGCCTCCTCCAGCAGGTCCCTGTCGAGCTTGGCGACTGCCCACCGCGGAAAGTGGGACATTTGCCGCGCCACGTGACCCCTACTGGGGCCCTGGGACCGGGAGAGCTCAAATCGGATGTACAGATGATCCGAGAGCGTCTCAACCTCTTCCAGGACACACCAGTTCCTTACCCGTGCGGCGACAGCGGGGGTAGCGAACGAGAGGTCCACTATCGACCCCCCCTGCTGTCGCACGCACGTGTTGGTGGAGCCTCTGTTCAGCAAACAGAGGCCCACCGAAGCCGCCCACTCCACTACGGCTTCGCCCCTGGCGTCCGTCCCGGGAGACCCCCACGCAATGGACTTTGCGTTGAAGTCCCCCAGCACGAGGACGTGCCCAGACCCTAGTCGCCGTATCGAGGCCTCCAAGTTGTTGAGGAAGACCTCGAAGTCGCTCAGACTCCGATTAGGGGAGAAGTATACACCGTATACGGTGATACCCCCCCAGTCGGCGGCAACATATCCCGTACCCCTGTCTCTTAGCGACAAGGGCGGGGAATGAGCCGCCGCGGAGCCGACGACTGCCACGGAGCCATCCCAGTCACCCATCCAATTTGGACGGGAAGGGACATAATATGGCTCCGCGACCACGGCAACACCTATAGACCACTGCGCCACGGTTTGCAGGAAGAGATCCTGCGCCGCGGCGCAGTGGTTCAGGTTCGTCTGGACCAGGAGGCTGGAGACTTGATCCATTACTGGATCGTCGTCTCTACAGCCTCCTCCATGGGCGTCGACGCGGACGCGATTGCTACGCCGGAGGCAGCCTGGGTCGACTG
Organism: Spilosoma lubricipeda; assembly: GCA_905220595.1. Lineage (NCBI taxonomy): Eukaryota > Metazoa > Arthropoda > Insecta > Lepidoptera > Erebidae > Spilosoma > Spilosoma lubricipeda. Next base: position 10,499,105 of record HG992301.1, on the reverse strand, counting down.
GCTATCCCCCGACGTCTGCCGAGAAGCGCGGGGAGGCTTGCAGCCCCCCTGCCCCATCTGGTGATTGGCGGGCTTATTGCCCGCCGCACACATGGGGCAGTGAGGGGCCGCAGAGCATTCCGCCGCCTTGTGCCCCGGTCGACCGCAGCGGAAACAAAGACCGCTGCAGTCGAAGCAACTCTCGCACTTAGTGCGAGTGTGTCCTCCGGCAAGGCATTTGTAACACCTCATCGGTCTCGCGGCCAGCACTGTGACTCTGGCACATACGAAACCGACGAGGATCTTGCCGGCGTCGCCCAACAATTTGGCCGACGCCACGGGACAACACACCCACACGGCGCTAAGCCCTCCTGGACCGGGGCGGATGGTGCCGACCCTAACGCTATCCGCGCTGCAGCCCGTCCTCTCCTGTACTGCAGCGCGGACATCCTCGGCCGTCACTGAATCGTCCAGGCCCGAAATGCGCAAATCTGCGCACTTTACAGGCCTGGCGATTTTGACACCATCCGTGGCTGCGAAAATACCTCGCAGCTTCTCGGCAAACGCGTCCGCTGTCTTGGCGCCTTCAGCCCCCGGGAACTCGAGTACTCGAGCTCCCGTCTGGGCGAGGCGCAGTTTTACTCCTGCCGTCCCGAAATCGGCGGCGAGACTATCCCGGGCCCTCTTGAAGACGGCCGCGTACGATAGTCCGCCGCTTGCCGCCTCCGGCGACACGGTGACAACAACAGCCGCGGTTTTGGGCGGCTGCAACTTCCGCGGCTTCTTCTTGGCCGCTGTCACCGGCGACGACGGCGGGCCAGAGGCCGCCTTTTGGGCAGCCTTCTTGGCCCGCTTTCGGGACTTCTTGGACCCGCCAACCACCTGCCAACCCTCATTGGAGGGGGCGGAAGTGGAGGGTCCAAGTGCAGTCGTTGGAGTGGGGAGCGGAGGAAACTCCGCTCCAGCCCTTGTTGCCGTCTTAGGCCCCGGCTTCGAGGCAGCCGCCTTGGGCTTAGCCCCCTGTCGCGGCTTGTGAGCCGCTGCAGGAGCCGGGCCCGACGTCGCCGAAGCGTATGTCACCCGACCACCCGCCACGGGGAGCGGGGTTGGCGCCGAGGCGACATAAGGCCTCGCGGTCGCGAGCGGCGGCCGCAAGATAGGGGCCGGAGGCAGCCTCGCCTCCAGGCCGGCCAGTCGGCCGTCTACTAAATTCCCCACCGCTATGAGGATCTGCTGCACTAGGGCGTCAGATTCCTCAGGGACGGTGGGGACCGACCGCGAAGCAGACGGCGCCGGCAGCGACGCAGGCGGAGCCGCCCGCGACGCAGACGGGGCCGCCCGCGACGCAGACGGGGCCGCCCGCGACGTAGACGGGGCCGCCCGCAACGCAGACGGCGCCGGCCGTGACACAGACTGTGCCGGCCGCGATGCAGACGGCGCCGGCCGCGATGTTGACGGGGCCGGGGCCTCTCGCTCTGGGCGCTCCGCCCGAAATTCAGCGAACTGAGCGCTGAGCTCAGCCACCTGCCCCGTCAATGCATCGTTGGCCGCCTGAAGGCGAGCCACGTCCCCTATCAGCGACTGGACGACTCCACCCAGTGCGGAGGAAGAGTCCTTAAGGGCCCTTACAAAAGAGCCCTTAAGATTTACAGACTTGGTGGCCACCTTGTTAATGATGGCCACTGCCGCCTGCGCCCTCCCCTGCAGAGAGGCCGGTGTTTGGGGCACTGAGTCCCCATCCACCGGATCCCCGATCTGCAGCAGGAGACCAGAAATCTCCTCCTCCGCTTGAATCTCGCCGTCCGCCCTGACTCGCCTATAAGATTCCGCCTTGCAAAAGGCGGAACCTGACGAGGTCGCTACCGGCGTTCGAGAGCGGCCCCTATGGCTGCTCGCTATTTTAGGTGGCAACATTTCCTGCGTGTCGCTGCCCGCATCGTTGGAGCGTACGCGTTTGCGGCTGTCGCTTATCTCCAGGTCCATAGACTCCAATGCTGAAGCATTGGAGCTACCACCCGCGCCATCCGACGAGTGGGTGGACCTGGAGCGCGCACGCTCCGAGGTTCTTCGGCTCCCAGCAGTCCGACTGACTACTGGGAGCCCCGCCGCCATAGGCGTCCCGGACGCGGACTCCTCCTCGGTAGAGGAGTCGTCCGCCCTCCGGAACTGCCCCTTGGCGTTCCTCCTGCCCTTCCGCTTTGCCTCATTATCGTTTCCAGTTGACTTGCCAGTTTTTATTAGAATAGATCGGTCCGTTTTATTACATTTTTCCAAAGAGTCATTTGCCATTACTTAACCCACGAGTAGGGGAGAACTAAAAGTCCACCCGGGCAGAGATCCCCAATACCCGGGCAAGCGTAAATTTGTGCCCAACCGAGGGGTCCGCAGGTCCCTGGCTGGGGGTGTGCTAGCGACTGAACTACCCATCAGCCATGCATCCCCTGGTCACACACCAGAACACGGGATTCGGGGTAATTTTTTATAGAGGTTTTCTTCCTCGCGGTCCGGGCGGTTAAGCCAAGACCCACGGTCCCAGTCGAGTCAGACACTGACCTAACTCGACGTACCTACTGGGATTACGTTGTAGCGGCGAGGGCAACACAGGACTAACTCCTATGTTGCCCGCTCGGAGGCAGGGTGAGTGCTTACCGAGCTCGCCCTCTAGTCGCACTCCAATACGCTTTCTGCTAAAACAGAGAGACGTTTGGAGTGCCCATCTCGGCAGTCTCGACAGACTCCGTCTGGTATCCCATTTAGTCTGGAGTCTCCTTCTGGGCCTATCCGGCATGAGTGGCTCTACCGGCATAGCCCCAGAGATCATCGACCCACGCAAGCCCCACCACGACGACAACGTAGGGATACATTGGGGGGTTCGTTCGCTACCCCTGCTGTCGCCGCACGAGTAAGGAACTGGTGTGTCCTGGAAGAGGTTGAGACGCTCTCGGATCATTTGTACATCCGATTCGAGCTCTCCCGGTCCCAGGGCCCCAGTAGGGGTCACGTGGCGCGGCAAATGTCCCACTTTCCGCGGTGGGCTGTCGCCAAGCTCAACAGGGACCTGCTGGAGGAGGCGGCCATCGTTCATTCGTGGCTGTCTCCGCAGGCCCCGACCGGGGAGGTCGGCGTGGACGTGGGGGCTGGCCGTTTTCGCGATGCGCTTACGCAGATCTGCGATACGGCCATGCCCCGCATCCGGACTCGTCGGCCTCCTCGGAGGGAGGTCTACTGGTGGTCCCGGGAGTTGGCGGACCTCCGTGCGGCGTGTACTCGTGCCCGGAGGTCCTACACCCGCAGCAGGCGACGTCACCGTGGAGACGGTGGCGGGGACCAGCTTCACGAGGAGTACCGCGAGGCGCGGAAAACTCTGAAGCTGGCCATTTGCCGCGCCAAGGAGGAGAAGAGAAAGGAGATGTTGGAGAGTCTCGACCGTGACCCCTGGGGTCGCCCATATCGTGCGGTGCGAAAGAAGCTCCGCACGGCGGGCCCCCCCCTTACCGAGACTCTCCAGCCCAGCTTCCTGCAGGAAGTGGTCGAGGGCCTTTTCCCGGAGCGGGCGGAGCACACCCCCCCGTCGATGGCCTATGCGGTCGGAGACGACGGGGGTCCAGAGCAGGATGTGCCGCCCGTTAGGGAATCGGAGGTAGGGGCGGCGGTTCTGAGAATTCGTTCGAAGAACACCGCCCCCGGGCCGGACGGGGTTCCTGCCCGAGTTCTGGCCCGAGCCCTCGACCATATGTCGGACCGCCTCAGGGAAGTGCTGGACGCTAGCCTGGCGTCTGGTCGCTTTCCTGAGTGCTGGAAAGGCGGGAAGCTGGTCCTGTTGAGGAAGCCGGGACGGCCTGCCGATTCGGTCACGGCCTATAGGCCCATCGTGTTGCTGGACGAGGCGGGCAAACTTTTTGAGAGGATACTCTCTGCCCGCATCGTCCGGCATCTCAGCGAGGTGGGGCCCGACCTGTCGGACGCCCAATTCGGGTTCCGAGAGGGGCGTTCGACGGTCGATGCCGTGATGCGCCTTAGGGCCGTGACCGAAGAGGCAGTGAGCTGTGGCGGCGTGCTGTTGGCGGTGTCGTTAGACATCGCCAACGCATTCAATGGTCTGCCATTCAGCTGCATCGGGGAAGCACTCCAGTATCACGGGGTGCCAGAGTACCTGAGGCGGCTGGTGGCAGACTATTTGAGGGAGCGTACCGTCATGTACGAGGACCGAGAGGGCGTCTTGAGACGGCGACCCATGTCGTGCGGCGTTCCACAGGGGTCTGTCCTTGGGCCGCTCCTGTGGAACGTGGGGTACGACTGGGTCCTTCGGGAACGTCTCCCCCCCGGGCTGGGCGTAATTTGTTACGCCGATGACACTTTGGTCACGGCTCGGGGGGCAAACTTCCAGGAGGCGGCGCGCCTGGCCACCGGGGGTGTTTCTCTGGTGGTCGGGCGCATCGAGGCGTTGGGCTTGCGGGTGGCCCTGGACAAGACGGAGGCCCTGCTCTTTCATGGGCCCCGTCGTGGTCCACCCCCCGGCGCCTCGATTGAGGTCAACTCGGTCCTCGTACCGGTTCGGGCCCAGATGAAATATCTGGGTCTGATCCTCGACGGTAGGTGGCTCTTCGACGAGCACTTCCGACAGCTTGGTCCGAAGCTGGTCGACGCTGCCTCTGCCCTTGGGCGACTTTTGCCCAACTTGGGCGGAGCCAGCGTCGCAACGCGACTCCTGTACACGGGTGTGGTCCGGTCGATGGCGCTGTATGGCGCACCTGTGTGGGTGGCGGCTCTGACCGCCCTCAACAAGGCTCGCCTCTGGCGGCCTCAGAGGGTATTGGCGGTCAGAGCCATTCGCGGATACCGCACGGTGTCGACCGAGGCGGCGTGCGCGTTGGCCGGAACACCCCCGTGGGATTTGGAGGCAGAAGTGCTCGCCGAAGTTTATCGACGGGTGGCTTCGTTCCGGGCGGAGTGTGGCATTCGCCCCCCGCCCGAGGAGGTACGCGAGTGGCGTGAAGCCGCCCGTCGAGCCACGATGGCTCGCTGGTCGTTCCGGCTGGAGACTCCACGCGCTGGCTTTGCCGCCGTGGAGGCTCTCCAGCCGGTCATCCACGAGTGGGCAGGGCGGCAGCACGGGACTCTTTCCTTCCGACTGACGCAGGTGCTTTCCGGGCATGGATGCTTCGGGAAGTACCTGCACTCGGTCGCCCGGAGGGAACTGAGTCCCGCCTGCCACCACTGCGACTGCAGTGAGGACTCGGCCCAGCACACGCTGGCGGCATGCCCGGCATGGGCGTCGCAGCGCCGGGCCCTCACTGCAGTCATCGGAGGAGATCTCTCGCTACCGGCCGTCATCCGCTCCATGGCCGGTAGCGACAGCAGTTTTACCGCGGTCGCAGCCTTCTGCGAAGACGTAATTTCGCAGAAGGAGGCGGCGGAGAAGGCCCGGGAGGACGACCTCCACTCGGACCCGATCCGCCGCCGGCGAACCGGGCGGCGGAGGCGCGCATACCAGCGCCTCATGCCGCCCTGAGTGTGGCCGCGGATGGTGGGGACGGGTTTTCCCCTCCATCCGCTTTAGTGGTCACCCGCGAGGGGGCGACGTCACGCGTGTGCCGTACGTCGCCTAAATTGAGATTCATTACCAGCTGACGGTGCCCGCTTCTGTGCGGGTAAGCGCTGGGAGGGGTCCGGATGTGTTAATAACAGCAGTTCCCGGATCCCTCCCGTCTCAGGCGCAGAGTGGCACACCGTGTGGTTTTAGTCGGTTCGATTCCGACACACCGCCCCGCCGCAAACCCCGGCGGGGTGACGGCCCGAGGGGGTTTCCACACGTTAAAAAAAAAAAAAAAAAAAAAAAAAAAAAAGTCAACAATATACGTAACAGCCCGTTCCCACTTGTGGGTGTCGGATATTAATCGGAGGTTCAATTGGCAAAGCATTTTATATGAAGCTATTCACACTTATCGGAAAGCGATTTATCGGCGCCGACAACAGATGTCGGGTGTTTTGCCAGTCTTCTACGCACGGCCTTCTAATCTAAAAAAATCGTGTCGGATCTCGCTCGCCTATAAGTAAAAATGGCGCTGTTCACATTAACTCACGCTAAGCTCACTGATTAAGCCACTAGATCATTGAATGTACCTAGTTATTGATACCTTAAAATAATAAAAATAACCTAATTTCGTCATTTCTCAATTCTTTTATTAAGTTCTGAAATGTACCCAAACTCAATATTGCCCTCAGTATTGGGTGCACCCAATATTTTCTTTCCTTAGTTCTCTTTATCTTTGTTTTTTTTCTTAAATAATAATACATTACAACAAGAAATTCGTCGACGTCCATCGTGCGCAGTCGCCTCGCGTGTGCTGAAAATCGGTACCAGCTTAGATCGTGGCCGACGACCGATATTCTTAATCGAAGTGTGAACTAAGGCGCCGACATCCGATTTATATACGGACTAGCTGACCCACGCAACCTCGTTTGCGCCTAATATTGCCCGTAGCATGAAAATTTTCCCCCGTTTTTGAAACATTCTTCATTGTTGCTCCGCTCCTATTAGTAGTAGCGTGATGATATATACCCTATAGCCTTCCTCGATAAATGGACTATCCTTCACCGAAAGAATTTTTCAAATCGGACCAGCGGTTCCTGAGATTAGCGCGTTCAAACAAACAAACTTTTCAGCTTTATATATTAGTATAGATTCGATACCCGACAAGTGGGAACGAGCTCTAACCGTTGCCAACCTTGACGTAGCACAGGTAGAGCCTGTGTGAAACTCTTAATAAATGTACTTTATGTATTTTTTTTAGTATACAGTAATCTATACTAATATATAAAGCTGAAGAGTTTGTTTGTTTGTTTGTTTGAACAAGCTAATCTCAGGAACCGCTGGTCCGATTTGAAAAATTATTTCAGTGTTAGAAAGCCCATTTATCGAGGAAGGCTATAGGCTATATATCATCACGCTAGAACCAATAGGAGCGGAGCACCAATGAAAAATGTTTCAAAAACGGGGGAAAATGATCACGCTACGGGCAATAAAAGACGTAAACGAAGTTGCGTGGGTCAACTAGTAAATATGTATAATCTGAATGTCGGAGACGACTCGAATTATTTTGATAAAATCTAGTATGCAGGGGGTTTCGAGGAATAAATCGATCTAGCTAGTTTGGCAACTAAAAATACGGTGGGAACATGGTCATCACGGTTATTATCCACTTGTTCACGAAACTAACAGATAGCGATAGACTCTTTCGATGTTTTGAAAATAAAATGATCACAATACAATTTAGACAAGCGTGTCTTGTCTTGAATCCCGACTTGAGAGTTCCGACCCCAAGACAACTAAATTTATAAATAACTGAACCCCGCGGTACTGCGAGTAACGCCACGGGACAAAGTGAGTCTAAAAAAAGTAGCCGATTACCCGGAACAAACAGACAGACAGACCGACAGACAGACAAAAATTTTATTAACTACATTTTTGTTTAATGTATCGTGTATACATACATATGCATTGATTAAAAAGCTATTATTTTAATGTTACAAACAGACACTCCAATTTTATTATTTGTACAGATGCGAAAGTTGCATTGAAATATAATGAGTTTGCAAATTGTCTTAAATCTTTTGACTTACTCGGTGACGCTGTGGTTGCGTATGCGACTGCTGTGCTTCAGGTCTCGGGTTCGATTCCCGAGTCGGATCAAATGTTTCTATGATCTGCAAAATTTAATATTTGTTTCGGAGCTTAGAGTATACATAAGCTTATAGCTAGCTTATGTATACTCTGAGTTTCGGAGTTTGGGGTGTTTTCTATTAATAATGTATACGTGTTTACAAAAAAAAGTAAAGATGTATTTGCCTCAGTTGTCTAGTACTAGTCTTTGAAATAGATGGCGTTGTGTGATGTCCGAAATATTTATTTTGTACTAGCTGAACCGCGCGGTGTTACCCGCGGTTATTGTTGTACCGCGAGTAACGCCGCGGGACAAAGTTAGTCTAAAAAAAGTAGCCTAAGTTACTCCCTGGACCATTAGCTACCTGCCAGTGAAAGTCCCGTCAAAATCCGTACAGCCGTTCCAGAGATTACCCGGAACAAACAGACAGACAGACAAAAATTTTATTAACTACATTTTTGGTATATGTATCGTGTATACATACACATGCATTGATTAAAAAGCTGTTATTTTAATATTACAAACAGACACTCCAATTTTATTTATTTGTATGGATGTCTACGAATTCGCTAGAGAAAGTTTGTTAGTTCGTCAGAATCGAGACCAATTATACAATGTTTGTTTATAAACTATTAATAATGTTACATAACTTATCTTCTACCTAAAGTGGGTCAATATCATTCACATATTCAAATTTAATTGGTTTCCGTCTAATCTAAGAGTGTTTAAAAAAAAATACATTTATTGTCCCCGTCTGCAGCTAGATTCGTATCGTAACCTTCCAGATTCATTAACATGTAGGCTATCATTATGATAAAATATTTTTAAAATCAAACTGATTGTTTTAGAGATAAGTCTGTTAAAACTAACGAAAAAAACGTTATAACTTATTATAATATGAGTAAATATACAGATGTATCCTACTAACTTATAATAAATGCGAAAGTTTTTGATTATGTTTGTTACTCTTGCACATAAAAACTACTGAATGGATTTAGATGAAACTTTACAGTAATGTAGCTTATACATCGGAATCACACATAGGCTACATTTTATTAAAGTTTTATGTTATTTGGTCTTGCAGTTATAGCATTATAACCGCATGTAAAGTTGTTTGATATTGATAAATTTATTTTTTTCATAAACATTGCAGGTTGGTGTTAAATACGGTAGTTGAAATATTATTTTAATGATTTTATTTTGTTTTCTTTGTAATTGCTGTAGATTCGTTTTTGTACTGCTCCCCCAAATCTCAATAAGATGTAATAAACTAGCTGAACCCCCGCGGTGTTACTCGCGGTTATTGTTGTACCGCGAGTAACGCCGCGGGACAAAGTAAGTCTAAAAAAACTAACCTAAGTTACTCCCTGGATCATCAGCTACCTGCCAGTGAAAGTCCCGTCGAAATCGGTCCACCCGTTCCAAAGATTACCCGAACAAACAGACAGACAGACAAAATTTTTTTTTACTACATTTTTGGTATATGTATCGTGTATACATATATATATATATATACCCTCCGACCGATTTCGGCCATGGCGACATATATATGCATTGATTAAAAAACTGTTATTTTAATATTACAAACAGACACTCCAATTTTATTTATTTGTATAGATGTGATTTTAATAAACATTTAGTCTAAATTTACGCGGAAGGCACTTACCTAGGGATCGCATGGGGCTTAAGTGTGATGAAATTTTGTCTTTTATATAAATAAATAAATATTTCGGACATCTAAACACAGAGCTTGTGTTATGGGGTACTAGACAACTGATACAAATACATATATACTTTTTTTTTGTAAATACATACATATTATAGATAGAACACACCCAAACTCCGAAACAAACATTTGTAGATCATACAAACATTTGGTCCGGCCCGGGAATCGAACCCGAGACCTCATGATCAGCAGTCGCTCACGCCAACCGCAAGACCAACGAGGCATATGTTCTATGTGGGTCTTCATGAAATGTTTATCTCTACTTAAAGTCTTAGTATTTTATGTAAATTTTTTCAAAGACTTTGGAATGTTCTGGTAGAACGGAGATTGGGCGATAGTTACCTGGGTCTGTTGTAAGTCCTGATTTATAGATAGGGGTCACTTTTGCTATTTTTAATGTCTTTAGGAATTAGTTGAATAAGTAATTGTTCTATTTAACAAAGATTTAAATACTAAACAATAGGTCTCGTTTTGCATTTCACCGTACAAGGTACAAACTCCACATACTCTTATGAAATGCATTTAGTTGCGGTTATATCATTCTGCCTTTAATACTCCACTTCTGGTTATCTATAGACCTCGCTTAGAAACTGTGTGTTAACCGTGGGGGGGCCACGCTTCGGCATGAATGGACCAGCTCGACCGGACGGGAGTGATACCACGGCTTCACACAAAACAGATGTGAAACACTGACTGCGCTGTGTTTCACGGAGTGAGGGAGGATACCGGAGGCCCACACCCAAACCCTCCCCGTATACCTCTCCCTATCGCTCAAAAGGCCGGCATGGCACTTGTGACGCCTCTGGTGTTGGGGGTGTCTTTGGGCGGCGGTAATCGCTTACCATCAGGCGATGCGTCTGATAGTAAGCTGAAGATCAACCTAAAGTGACAGCGTACGTGTTGGCGTGTTGCGTTGGTGAGCGCGAGGCCGGAGGCTCAATGATGCAGAAGCAGCTCAGTAGGCCGCCGTGGTGTGGGTCACCATGCTACATTGTTGCATTGTCTGCATTTACAATGAGTATGGTGACCACTACTATTGGATTCTGCTCATAATTTCCTTCAGGCAGGCTAATATATACATTAGAAAAAAACTTTTGTAGTTGACGTCTACGGGATGAAGCATGGCATGGTACAGCTATTATGACATATTTAAATTATGCTATTCAATTTTAGTTATCCTTAAGTAGTTTTTCTTACCGACGAATATATTTCTTTTGTATCATAGACACACACACAATAGACAAAATTTATTCGATTTCCTAACTATTTATAAAGAAAAACAAAATGTTACGCAAACGTCGCATCAAGGAATAGTTAATGGATGATCCCTTGACCTTTTGTGACGTTTGTTGCTGAGATTATACGATAAACCCTTCACAATGCACTTATGTACAGTACATTTTCGTATGCACTAATGAATATTTATTAATTTCTTTGTAAATCGGAAAGTTGAATGTTCTGTAACTTGTACTGAAAATATGATTTGTCTGTGTGTTAGTGAGCTTCACCGCTAAGCCTGAAGTCTTGAAGTTCGATTCCCACTTAGGACAAATTAGATAGAACACTCTTTATGTGTACACCATATTACAGAGTTATGAGAGAGTTTTTCAAGGTAGTAGGGCCACGCTGATTTCAGTACGGTTAGGCTTGCTCGACCGGTTGGTACTACCCTCGCACATAAGATCAACGTAAAACGACAGTGTTAGTGATGTGTGCCCAATGACGCAGAAGCATCACAAATTTTACCGTGGAAGAGCCACGCTTCGGCATGAATGGGCCGGCTCGACCGGAATGATACCACGGCCTCACAGAAAACCGGTGTGAAATAGTGCTCGCGCTGTGTTTCACCGAGTGAGTGAGGATACAGGAGGTGCATAACCCAAACCCCCTCCTCCTATCTTTACGCACTTGTGACGCCTCTGGTGTTTGCAGGTGTCCATGGGCGACGGTAATCGCTTACCACCAGGCGATACGTCTGCTCGTTTACCCGCCTAATCCATAAAAAACAAAAAACAAAGCCGCCATAGCGTGGGCCATTACATTGTTGCATTGTCTGCATTCGCAATGAGTATCTTGGATTCTGCTTATGCTTTCCATAAAAAACAGATCGCATATAGATATATCAGACACTAACCGACGCAACCTCGTTTGCGTCTTCTATTGCCCGTAGCGTGATATTTTTCCTTCTATTTTGTAACATTCTTCATTGTTGCTCCGCTCCCGTAGGTCTTAGCGTGATGATATATAGCCTATAGCCTTCCTCGATAAATGGGCTATCTAACACTGAAAGATTTTTTTTCAAATCGGACCCGCGGTTCCTTAGATTAGCGTGTTCAAACAAACAAACTCTTCAGCCTTATATATTAGTATGCAAATCTGATGATGAACTATGCAGAGCCTGTCATTTAACCATAATTATATATTTCTAAATAGATACATATCATACTTCACACTATCACATCACACGATATAAAGGCGAAAGTTTGTGAGTATGTATGTTTGTTACTTCTTTACGCAAAAACTACTGAACGGATTTGGATGAAACTTTACAGTAATATAGCTAATACATCAGTTGTCCTGGGTATGAACCCCGACCCCTGGCAGTTAGGGTCACTATCCAGTTAACCGCTACGGCAAGTGGGCGCGCAAACTGACTTAGTTTAACCCATACAATTTAATAAAATTTAAGTTACTGTTCGTAATTTAAAATTAACAGCTTTTCACTAAATGCATATAAAAGTGTATACGGTAATTACCTCAAAAAGCAATTTATAAGTTTTTGTCTGCCCGCCATAGTGTGGGTCACCATACTGCATTGTCTGCATTCGCAGTATGGTGACCACCGCTGTTGGATTCTGGTTGTGCTTTCCATCGGGCGGAGTAGAGTCATTTCGACAGGGCCAAACATAAAAAATAAACTCTGAAAAAGCTGAACCGATTTCGGCATGATTTCCACTGGCTGATTAGATATGAACTAAATTAGGATACTGTTTTAGAGCTTCGCCATGGGTAACACCGCGGAGCTCAGATAGTATTGACGTAAGATGCCTTTGTATCGTGCGATAACCGCTTGCTACGTTATCGGCGCTCGCACATGGACTGCAAACACTGAATTACTGATATCAACTAAGCCATTTTACGCCATTCGGTTCGAAACCGCCGCGCGTTAAACACGTGAGTGCAGATGACCGCCGACCTGCGAATATTTATCGACTTGTGGTGTATATTGTTTTATTACTGTATATTTTTAAATAAAATTGTTGATTCAGTGTTGCGTGAGTTGTTGTGTGGTTTGGCCAGCCTCTGGGATTTGGATATTGACGACGATTGATACACGATGTGATTTATTCATAATTTAAACTAACTATTTATTTATTTATTCAATCTGTGATATTAGTGTAGAGTTGGATATGACGGAGCAGACTGGTGTTATAACTATACATAAGGTGAGCTTATTATATACTAGTCATCATCGTACATACAAGGTCGCCTAGACACAAACTAGGCTGTTACTATATTAACCAAATCTATACATCTATACAAATAAATAAAATTGGAGTGTCTGTTTGTAATATTAAATTAACTGCTTTTTACTAAATTCAAATGTATGTATACACGGTACATATACCAAAAATGTAGTTAAAAGTATGTCTGTCTGTTCATTACGGGTAATCTCTGGAACGGTTGGACTGATTTTGACGGGACTTTCACTGGCAGGTAGCTGATGATCCAGGGAGTAACTTAGGCTACTTTTTTAGACTAACTTTGTCCCGCGGCGTTACCCGCGTTACGACCAGGTAATACCGCGGGGTTCAGCTAGTCTATCTTTATGTATAAATAAAAAATACCTGAATGGATGACTTTTTATTGCTGTATTTTTCTTTGGTAAAATTGAAAAAAATTAATCCTAACTTGAACGATTTATCGATTGATCGATTTATTACTCTATTGATGGAAAGTATGAGCAGAATTCAAGAGTGGTGGTCACCATACTCATTGCGAATGCAGACAATGCAGCATGGCGACCCACACCATAGCGGCCTAGTGATGCTTCTGCATCTTTGGGTCTCAGGTCTCGCACTCGCCAACAGCACGGCAGCACCAACTCTGTCATTTTACGTTGATTTTCTATGCGAGGGTAGAACCCTTTTTCAAATTTGAAATTAGAACTGTCAAAAGTGTGAAATTAATATCATAGACGGTTTTTAACTTTTTTATCGAATGACCTGGCAACGGCAACATCACTGAACCTCTTATCTTTCGATATGTGTTATTATACTTATTATAAGCTAGCTGAACCCCGCGGTGTTACCCGCGGTTATTGTTGTACCGCGAGTAACGCCGCGGGACAAAGTTAGTCTAAAAAAAGTAGCCTAAGTTACTCCCCGGATCATCAGCTACCTGCTTGTGAAAGTCCCGTGAAAATCCGTCCAGCCGTTCCAGAGATTACCCGGAACAGACAGACAGACAAAAATTTTTTTAACTACATTTTTGGTATATGTATCGTGTGTACATACATATGCATTAAGTAAAAAGCGGTTATTTTAATATAACAAACAGACACTCCAATTTTATTTATTTGTATAGATAGCATTGGCCGACTTGCTACGTCTGTGGCATCTTAACTTTTTTAAGTGACATAACCTGAAAAGAAATTTATGTACTAAATTGATATACCTTTGTTTAAATTATAATAATAGGTATGTTATTTCAAGTACGAATCGATAGGCAGATAGTAAAGTTATGGCATTGTTTTATTTTAAATAAATAAATAATAAATAAATATTTCGGACATCTAACACACAACGCCATCTAGTCCCAAACTAAGCAGAGCTTGTATTATGGGTACTAGACAACTGATATTAAATACTTATATACAGACAAGAACAAACAGACAAAAATTTAAAAAGAAATGTTATTTTGGTATATGTACCGTGTAAACATACACTAGCCGACCCACGCAACCTCGTTTGCGTCTTCTATTGCCCGTAGCGTGATAATTTTCCCCCGTTTTTGAAGCATTCTTCATTGTTGCTCCGCTCCTGTAGATCTTAGCGTAATGATATATAGCCTATAGCCTTCCTCGATAAATGGGCTATCTAACACTGAAAGAATTTTTCAAATCGGATTAGCGGTTCCTGAGATTAGCGTGTTCAAACAAGCAAACAAACAAACTCTTCAGCTTTATATATTAGTATCGATAGATATGCATTTAGTAAAAAGTGGTTATTTTTATATTACAAACAGACACTCCAATTTTATTTATTTGTATATATATGTATATCATTCTCGTGTCACTTTGTTGTTCATGATGAACTCCGAAATTATCCAACCAATTTTCACGTTTTTTACAATTATGTGCTTTGCTGACAAGCCTAGGATAGAATAGTTAACATCACGCGTTTGCCAGTAAGAACTGAGCGTGATTAATAAGAGACGCAGATGATGCTGAGCGGGGCAAATAATCTATACATCTATAGAAATAAATACAATTTGAGTGTCTGTTTGTAATTTCAAAACAACCGCTTTACTAAATGCATTTGACTGCCTCGTTGGTCTCTCTGGTAAAGTATAATATGTATTAAAATTCAAATTCAAAATCATTTATTCAATTAAGACACTAAGTGACATTTATGAACGTTAAATTGAAGCTGCAGTTAAGAATCATAGATCGACACAAACAGACGCCACAGCATGTGCTGTATTGTCGAGGTAAATTAGACGAAAACACCAAACTGCCTGCCTGTGTCGATCCATAACTTCCAGTTTCCAAAATGCCTAGAGCCTCATGAGAAGAATACTGGCAAAGAAACTCATGGCCACTCTTTTCAAAGTCAGTCAGTCTTATTTGTATCAGTTGTCTAGTACCCATAACACAAGCTCTGCTTAGCTTGGGACTAGATGGCGTTGTGTGTTAGATGTCCGAAATATTTATTTATTTATTGACTGCATTCGTTTTGAGTACGGTGTCCACTACTCTTGGATTATGTTTATAGAGTCACGTCATAGAAGCCAGGCAGAGTAAAGTCACTTTGGCCGGCCCATTCCTGACGAAGGTTGTTTATATTCAATGGTTAATGACACTGAAAAATGGACAACTGATACAAATACTTTTTTTTTTGTAAAAACATACATATTATACATAGAAAACACCCAAACTCCGAAACAAATATTTGTAGATCATACAAACATTTGGCCCGAACCGGGAATCGGACCCGAAACCATGAACAGCAGTCGCACACGCCAACCGCGAGACCAATAAAACTATATATTATGTTGTTCCACACTATGGTGAACTATCGAAATGCTTCTGTAGGTTCTAGTTTCCAGGCTAGTCTTCTATATAATACTAGCTGACCCACGCAACTCGTTTACGTCTCCTATTGCCCGTAACATAATAATTTTCCCCCCCGTTTTTGCCACGTTTCTCATTGGTGCTCCGCTCCTATAAGTCTAAGTGTGATGATATATAGCCCATAGCATTCCTCAATAAATGGGCTACATAACACTGAAATAATTTTTCAAATTGGACCAGTAGTTCCTGAGATTAGCACGTTCAAACAAACAAGCAAACTCTTCAGCTTTATATATTAGTATAGATTCTTACTTTAATATTCAGTAAATTTCAGGAAACTTTCAACACAGTTAAATATTCAATTTGACCTTAATTAATACGATTTTTGCAATGAATGAACAGCTGGTGACGTCAGATGTTGCCAACGTCATTTCATTCGAATTTTTGGTTTGACGATCGACTGTTAAATTATATATTATATCTATACTAATATATAAAGCTGAAGAGTTTGTTTGTTTGTTTGTTTGTTTGAACACGCTAATCTCAGGAACTACTGGTCCGATTTGAAAAATTCTTTCAGTGTTAGATAGCCCATTTATCGAGAAAGGCTATAGGCTATATATCATCACGCTAAGACCAATAGGAGAGTAGCACCAATGAAAAATGTTTCAAAAACGGGGGAAAATTATCACGCGACGGGCAATAGTAGACGCAAACGAGGTTGCGTGGGTCGGCTAGTGTTTTATATAGTTACGTTCACACACAATCTAATCAAATAAATAAAATTGAAGTGTAAAGCAAAATGGAATTTTAAATTGACAGTTTCTCAATAAATGTATTTGAAAATATATTATTTATAAGGTACTTATATCGAATCAATTATTATTAAATAATGTTTGTCTCATGGTTTGCTAATCTGTGAAAAAAATCAATAAGTAAATATCTGTCTCAGCTTCCCACAGGCATTGTACAGTCGCGGAAAAAAAGACTTCCCGTTATCTTTTAATGTTTCTTGTACATACACAAACCTTGTCTTAACAATAACGAATACATAAAAAAATAAATATTTAATTTGGTTCAACCGATCGATCGGAAGTTATGCGTACATACATTTCGGCGATTTATTTTTATATTTAAAAGAAATAAGTTAGACAATCGCTAATAGTATAAAGCGATTATCGAAAACCCGCGTTATAGTAATGCTTAGACATACATTGACTGGCTGCTAGCTCGGATATCCCATACTAGACCCACGCAACCTCGTTTGCGTCTCCTATTGCCCGTAGCGTGATAATTTTCCCCCGTTTTTGAATCATTCTCCATTGGTGCTCCGCTCCTATTGGTCTTAGCGTTATGATATATAGCCTATAGCCTTCTTCAATAAATGCACTGTTTTTTTCAAATCGGACCAGCGGTTCCTGAGATTAGCGCATTCAAACAAACAAACTCTTCAGCTTTAAAATATTAGTATAGATACAAACAAAGATGTGCTGAAATTTCACTAAAAGTTTGTTCCGTTCTTAGGAGAGGCCTGTGTTCAGCAGTAGACGGTTAAACACTGATGATTGAATTTGTTAGTTAAATTTCTTTATCCTTCTGATTATCTGTCTTTTGTAATGTTTTAAAACTAAAATAAGAAGTAAAAATTTTAATTTTAACAAAATCAAAACCGTCTTTAAGGTTTGACTCGATTTCTCTTGGATGCCATCATCAGATCTTAGTGTCCTTATCATGGTACCACCGTTGGGATATCGCCTTTCCATTAAAAAAAGAAAAATCGGTTCATAAACGACGAAGTTATCCCCGAACACAAATAAAAAAAAAAAACTAAAATATATATACAGTCAAATTGAGAAACCTTCTCCTTTTTAACAAAAAATAAAACTTTCGACGTCAGGTTTTTAAACGTGTCGACATTAATTTTTATGTTTTCGCGCGTAAATGCTTATCAATGAACGCCATGTTCTTTTACATATAAAAAAGGATATTTTACTGTGCATAAGAAAAGAATCAATAGAAATATTATTATTGAGAATTCAAAGAAACATTCTAAGTTATAAGTTTTCACTTCTATTAAAAGTCCTTTGACTACCAATTTTTATTTACACAATTTTTAGACTGTCCGTTTGGTGACCACCACGGACAACAACGTAGAGCAACACGGGATACCGAACGGAGGGGAGTAGCCTTAGCCTTGTTACGATACAAAACAGTCTGTATGTCTTTTTCGCCGGGAAGGTACACTCGCATACACTCGAACTCACACTTACTATTAGTATAAGGGAAAACGGGCAGAGGTATCACTTGATGGTAAGCGATTACCGCCGCCCATGGACCGAGTTATGACACTCGGGAAATCCAAGGAAAAAAATTAACTGTCTTGGAACCCGCAACGAAATCAACCAGAAGAAATAACAGCAGGAGTTGGAAATATGATAAGTCCACTTCCCTCCTTAGCAAAGCGGGAGACAGAATGAAGTCAAAATAGGCAGACACCTTTTTTAAACCGGGAAGCACCACGGATAAAATATTATGGATCCTAAGTGATTAATTACTACCGGGTTTGCTGGAAGAAAACTCAATTTTGGGTTAAGCACGCCCTTTGTACATGACACTTCGTTGTATTTCTTTTATATTTCTATGTTCTATGTGTACAATAAAGAATAAATACAAATACTATAGTATGTATGGCAGAATCGCCTAAGCGCACGGAAATCACCGCAGTTGACATAAGATCCCCATAGTATATCGCCCCAGATGTCATTTGTAAGCTATTTAGCATTGTGTTACGTTCATTGTACCAAAGACAACACTCCCAGAGGACATGATGGGCCGACTGTTCACAGCTAGTATCAGGTGTTGAGCATTGACACAATGGTGAATCGACTGATTTAAATGAGTGTGGTTTGCTCTTAAAAGTCCCATGGGAGTCGTAAGAGCGGACTAGGGGAGGAAACTAGGCAGGACCTCATCACTGCAAAGAGAAGGACAATTTGACATAACTAGACTTAACATAACTAGCTTATCCAAATCTAGAGGCCTTTTGATAATATTCTGAATCACCACGCAACATCTCTTTCTCCGTAATTATTGATCTAACTGTTGCCCGCGGCTCCGCCCGCGTGTATGTCGGTTATCGCGGCAAATAGTAGCCTATGTGTTATTCTGAT
Source organism: Spilosoma lubricipeda (assembly GCA_905220595.1). NCBI lineage: Eukaryota > Metazoa > Arthropoda > Insecta > Lepidoptera > Erebidae > Spilosoma > Spilosoma lubricipeda. The sequence continues at coordinate 10,480,271 of HG992301.1, read as the reverse complement.
GTATAAGCTACATTACTCACAAATATTTCCGATACACAAATCCTCATATGCTTGAATAAAATCTCAAGTTAATCAATATATCTATACAAATAAATAAAATTGGAGTGTCTGTTTGTAATATTAAAATAACAACTTTTTAATCAATGTATATGTATGTTTACACGATACATATACCAAAAATGTAGTTAAAAAAATTTTTGTCTGTCTGTCTGTTTGTTTGTTCCGGGTAATCTCTGGAACGGCTGGACGGATTTTGACGGGACTTTCACTGGCAGGTAGCTGATGACCCAGGGAGTAACTTAGACTACTTTTATTCTACTAACTTTGTCCCGCGGCGTTACTCGCGGTACAACAATAACCGCGGGTAACACCGCGAGACTCAGCTAGTATGCTTTAATAAAATCTCAAATTAATCAATATATCTCGAATAAAAATAGTATGGCAATCGAAAAATTCATGTCATCAAAAAGCCAATTATAATTACATAATTTCATAGATCTACACACACAGTCACACGTGCACACAAGCAAATACACCAATTAATGTAATCTAGTTTTTAAGTTTTAATAACAATTTGCAATGTTATATGTATACCTGTGTGCCTTTTCTTAATTTTACGACACAGCAACAGATTATACTTAACACAGGCTATGTAAGTAGCTTAGCTAGAACATCTGTGACTATTATGTAAATTATTACAAAATAAATTACTATTATTTTACTGTAAAGTTTCATCCAAATCCGTTCAGTAGTTTTTGCGTGAAAGAGTAACAAACATCCATCCATACTTACTAACTTTCGCGTTTATAATATTAGTAGGATAAGGTACGCATGATGTTACGATAAACTATGAAGTAGATAAATAAATGATATGAAATCGATGAATATCACTAGAAATAACTGTTTTTAGTCATATTTCCTATAATTAATTACCTTACTATCTTTTAATAAATGATAAGCAAGCTGAATCCGCAATACCCAAACTTGAACATTATGCCCCCTATGCAAGCTATGACTCATGAAATCCCTAACTGTCTTACAGTTTGGCAGACTTGGGCATGCAGAATGTGTATATGATTTTGAATAAATAAATAAAAAACGTTGGACACCAGATGGAACGAAGTTCCTTGTCATAAAATATAAAATATCTCTCTCTTTAAAAACCACAAAATTGTCTTAGCACCTTTATTTTATTTAATATATATATATATATATATATATATATATATAGATATCTCTTTTCGGCCCTTGTTGATCTGACGCGACGTGGCGTCAGTTAATTGTTGATCTGTTGGCGATTGTTGATCAGCAACAGTTTTTGTTGATCTAATGTGTATTCCGGCGTACTAATGTGGCTCCGCTCTGGATCAACAATTGCAACCCCTCTGCTGGCAGAATTACGAACTATTTACATCATTTTTATACAAATCCACACCAGCTATTGTTGATCCGATTCAAACGGTCCAATCAGAGGCCACCTTCTCCACGATTGGGTCTTTTCTATGGTAGACTGTTTCCACTTTGCTTCACAATAAATTAACGAATTAATGCATAACATATTATTGCCTAATGAGCCTTCAAACAAAAAAAGGTACGTAATCATATATAGTTAGGTACTATTAAACTTTACCAAAAGTAAAAAAATGAGTTGATACGTATTTAAGCCTTTCTGGATAGTCTACCCTTAAGGGGTGAAATACGGGTTTAAAGATTGTATGAAAGTTTGTCATTTTTTAAGTTAGAACATAAAACTTTATCTTTGGGCTACTGATTAAAAATGACTAGATACATATTTAAGTGTTTCTGGATATTCTACCCCTAAGGGCGTGAAATAGGGGTTGAAAGTTTGTATCAAAGTACGTTTTTTTTAAGTTAGGAAGAGGAAACTTTATTTCACGGCTATTGATTAAAAATTTGTGGTTACATATTTAAGCGTTTCAGGATATTCTACCTCTAAGGGGGTGAAACAGGGGTTGAAATTTTATATATATATATACATTGTCCTCTACTCACCAAATGTTGATCAGGCCGAGATATGTAATAATTGTTGATGCACCTTTTTGCTACTATTTCTAAGGAAGTGTCCAGTGTATCGTCTTATAGGCGCAATATAGTATTATACGGTTTGCAACGCTGTACCTAAGTCTACGGCAAAATCTCTATCTCGATTGACTCGGCAATTGCAGCTCTAATAACCGTCATCTTTTTCATATTTGATACTTTGTTGATCACTTTTTTCATACTTGATGATACTTTGTTGATTAATATACACCACGTTTATTTAACATATGCGACGGGAACTAATATTTTAAAACGGCGTGGTATACACGAAGTAGTCAGAGCAGAATTTCAATATTCATTCTGGTTGATTTTTTTTTTAAACGTGGAATCCCTTTCGCGTTATAAAACCTCTTAAAACTACCTACTTGGAAAAGTTTTCTTAACTGTTTTGTTGGTCTAGGTAATAAAGTTTCATTTGTATACCTTAAAAAAATTACTTTCACACAAACTTTCGATCTTTATATTACCTCTTTAGGAGTAGAATTCCCATCAATGCTCATTCCCATAAATGCTACGATACAAGTATTAATTTATTTGTAATCAAAAGTCTACTTCGAGACTAACCTATATACGAAATGTGAACCCCTATGACATCCCTTAGGGGTAGAATCTCCGGAAACTCTTAAATACGTATTAACTTATTTTTAATCAGTAGCCAAAAGATAAAATTTCATTTTCCTAACTTAAAATGACGGACTTCCATACAAAGTTTCAACCCCTATTTAACCCCATTTGGGGCAGAATACCTTTATATACGTATCTAATCATTTTTAATCAGTAGCTCAAAGATAAAGATTCATGTTTCTAACTTAAAAAATGACGGACTTTCGTACAAACTTTTAGACCCTATTTCACACTCTTCGGAGTAGTTATTCCAAAATTCCTCTTGCTATATGTGGTATTTAAAGAATCAGCCTCTAACTCCAAAAGAATACAAATTAAGATCTATACGTACATGTAATATTACAATCATCCTCTAATCCCTAACTGTTAAAGAGTTTAACCTTCTACCATCAGTTGACCTAAATAACTTGAAACTACACAACTAAAGATCTATGGATGCATATGAAATCAAAGGATTATCCTCCATCTCCTAACCGTTGAGGAGTTATACCTTCCATCATCAGCTTATCTAAATAATTTGAAAGAATACGACTAAAGGTAACATACATACATATGATATTTAAAGATTTATCCTCCAACTCCTTACCGTTCAGGAGTTGTACCTTACATCATCAGCTCATCATCATGAAATGATGACGACGCAAATATCGGTGTAACAATATAAAATATACTAAAAACATAGTACGTGCCTACAAAAAATGAGCATACCCTTTCGAACACAAAAATAATTTTCAAAATTGATGAAATAGTTTCAAGAGTTAGGACTTGTTCATTGAAAATTTGCTTGTTTTTCAGGATCTAGTTTCAACAATTCCTTAAATATTAGAATTTAGAAGTTTTTAACGAAAAACTAAATACCTTGTTAATAACAATCGCAATTTTTTATGCGCTAATAAATCCTTAAAAACTTTTTCTAGACGTCATGACACTCATTACGAATCGAATGAGCTATCGCACATTATTTTTAGGAGTTTTATTATAACAATAATATACCTGTTCCTTTCTACCGAGGTTGCTGCTCCGGCCCCCGCGTTTTAAAATGCTAGTGTACGCGGCATATGTTGATCAAAACGTTGTGTATATTGATCAACAAAGCATCATCAAGTATGGTAAAGACGACCGTTATTGGAGCTGCAATTGCCGTGTAAATCGATGACGAGCTAGAGTATTTGCCGTAGACTTAAGCACAGCGTCGGAAGGCGTATAATACTTATATTGCGTGTATAAGACGATACACTGGATACTATCTTAGAAATAGTGCCAAAAAGGTGGATCAACAATTATAGCGTATCTCGGCCTGATCAACAATTGCCGAGTGGAGGACAATATATATATATATATATATATATATATATATATATATATATATGAATCCTTATTTGCGTTGGTCACCTTACGCGTGAACGGCTGAACCGAATTTGCTAATTCCATTTTTGTTGGATAGTCCTTTAGCGAGGAAGGTTTTAGGCTAACTAACATCACTCTATGACCAATAGGATGATGATGATGATGATGATGATGATATCCTTGATCCCTTAGCAGGGACATAGGGCTCTCAGAAGTGTCTTCCATTTTTCCCGGTCCTGCGCGACGTCCTCTAGTTGCTGCCAGCTGAGTCCAACCGACGCGGCCTCCTTCTCCACCGACCTTCTCCAGGTAGTTCGTGGGCGCCCCAGTCGTCGTCTTCCGGCAGATTGCCAGCGCAGGCCCTGTTTGGCAATGTGGTCGTCAGGCCTTCGGAGCACGTGCCCAATCCAACGCCACTTCCTGACCAGAATCTCTTCCCGTATGGGCCTCTGGTTTGTTAGCTCCCACAGCTTGCTGTTCCTTATGGTTCTCGGCCAATAAATCCCCAGAATTCGTCTCAGGCATTTGTTAACAAATACCTGGATTCGTCTGGTGATATTATCCTTCACGAGCCATGTTTCGCATCCGTACAGGAGGACAGACTTGACATTGGAGTTGAAGACTCTGATTTTTGTGCGCCGGGTAATTACAGAGGATGTCCACACTGGCTTTAGTTGCGCATAAGCTGCTCTCGCTTTATTTATGCGTTTCTCGACATCAGCATCCGCTCCTCCCAAAGGGTCGACAACACTTCCCAGGTACGTGAATTGCTGCACTTGCTCAACCGGTTCCCCCTCCACTTTCACTGCATCTGCGCTTACGGCGTTGAGACGCATTTCTTTTGTTTTTGCGCAGTTTATACGAAGCCCCTCTTTAGCAGCGAACTTAGCGAGATCGTCGGCTTTGCTTAGCAAATGACTGTAATTCGTAGCAAAGAGGCACAGGTCATCCGCGAAGTCAATATCTTCCAGGGTCTTCCCATCCACCCACGGCAACCCTCTCTCTCCTTGGCTAGTTACTCTACGCATCACCTCGTCCAGGACAATCAGAAACAACAGTGGGGACAACAAGCAGCCTTGCTTTACACCTGCGGTGACTGGGATTGGGTCAGATAGCTGTCCTTGGTGCAGCACTCTACACGAGGAACCCATGTAAAGATTATGGATTATGTTGATAATCTTGTCCGGTATACCTCTCTTCTTTAAAATTCGCCAAATACTCGACCACCTGACTCTATCGAACGCTTTCTCGAAGTCTACGAACAGAGTGAATAGTTCGCTTTGCATCTCGTTGCATTGTTCTAGGATCATACGTAACACGTTTATCTGGTCAATGCATGACCGGCCCGCCCTGAATCCACTCTGCTCATCTCTCAGCGTCTCGTCAACCGCACTGTACATCCTCTGCAGCAGGATCTTGCACAGAACCTTAGAGCATACTGGTTGCAGGTTAATGCCTCTCCAATTTGAACATTGGGACAGATCTCCTTTCTTCGGAAGCTTGATTAGGATTCCCTCCTTCCAGCTTTCAGGCGCTGTCTCCGTCTCCCAGATGGTTTTCATAAGAGGGCATAGAATGTCTGCGACAATCTGGACATTTGCTTTCAGCGCTTCTATCGGTATCCCATCATTTCCGGGAGCTTTGCCACTCTTTAGGGCTCTAATGGCCCGCGAAATTTCGGGAATATCCGGGGGCTCTATATTAATATCCAGTTTTGGTATGTCGTTCCTGGTCGGTGACTCTGGTCCCACGTTTACATTCCCCGTCTGGAAGACCTCAGAAAAGTGCTGGTGCCATCGTATCATCTGCTCTGCCTGTGTGGTGAGAAGCTTGTTCGCTTTGTCCTTAATAGGTCGGCTGGGTTGACGCTTGTTGCAGAGTTCTCTTCCGGCTCTGTATAACTCCCTTGTGTTTCCTGCTGCTGCAGCATCCTCAGCTTTTTGGGCGATTTTTGCGGCTCTCACTCTCTTGTCTCTCTTGGCGCTGCGCTTTACCTCGCTTTCGCACAGAAAATACTCGTAAGCCAAACTTTCCTTCGAGTTCTGGTCTGTTGCACTGTTTAGCCTGTCTTTAATGGATTTACGATGTTGGATTTTATCCCAAGTCTCTGAGGAAATCCATTCCTTCCGGCTGCAGCTTTTGTAGCCCAGTACAGTTTCACAGCTCTTTTGGAACACGGATTTCACGGTGTTCCACTCCTCTTCCATGGTGCTGCTTTCTGTTCTTTCTGTGTAGTAGCGGTTATGCAGTTCGACACTAAGCTTGTGCCTCGCTTCCTTCTCTTGTAGCTTTGAGACGTCGTATCGGCGTGACTGTTGAGTCGCTTTATTTTGCACCTTTGCTATCTTCAAACAGATTCCCGCCACAATCAGGTGGTGATCGCTGTTAACGTCAGCCCCTTTTCTGCTTCGGACGTCCAGGAGGGAGTGTCTCCACTTTCTGCTGATCATCACATGGTCTATTTGGTTTTCCGTTCGCCGATCTGGCGAGACCCAAGAAACTTTGTGGCAGTTCTTATGTGGGAACATTGACCCACCAATGATCAAGTCCTGTTCACAGCAGAAGTCGATCAGCATATCGCCGTTTTCACTGCGTGATCCTAGTGCGTGTTTTCCTACCCACGATTCGATACCCTGGTTGTTGCCTCCAATTTGCGCGTTGTAGTCACCCATACATATAACTATATCACCCTTTGGTATGGTTCGCATTGTTCCTGTAAGAAGGTTATAGAATGCTTCCTTCACATCTAGATCTGCAGCATTTGTCGGTGCATAGCACTGTACCACTGTGATGTTTCTTGCTCTAGACATAAACCGGGCTGTTATTATCCTATCAGATATGGGTTTCCAGTCCATGAGGCTTTCTCGGGCTTTCTTGGTTAGAAGTAGTCCTACGCCATATTCGTGCTTAGTTTTAGGACCTGAGTATAGCAGAAAGCTGTCCTCCACTTTCTCCTCTCCAAAGTCTTTCCATCTGGTCTCGGAGATGCCCAGCATTTCCAGTCTATAGTCCCTCATGTATTTCAAGACTTGGTGCACCCTACTTTCCTCCCGCATTGTTCGCACATTCCAACAGCCTATCAAAGTCCGTTTTTTCATGCCAAAAGTCGTTTGTTTTAGATCGGTCCGGTGTTTTCTTCTTCGAGTTTCTATAATAGTTATGGTTTCGGGCATACGGGTTATTAGCCTATAGTACCCTAGATGGCTAGTAGGGCTGCTACTTCAGAGTGTGCCATCCCACTTGGTTTGGTCTCGGAGTTTTCCTTCTCCTATCGATCTTCCAGGGAGTATTTAGTTCTCTAGGCTGTCGAACGCCTCTTCTTGCCTAGACTAGGCTGGATGGATGGATATACCGCCAATGGTCGGTCGCCATTGCCCCGTTGGTTATCTAGCAGGGAGCACCACGGTAACACGTTGGTCGCCGTCGCCTCTCGGCGCGTGCAGGTGGGGTTGGCATTTGGGTCGGTAAGATGTTAATAACCGTTCCCCCTTACTCCCCACCGTCCCCCTTACTGACCAATAGGATAGGATATAAAAATAAATAAATAAATATTACGGACATCTAACACACAACGCTATCTGGTCCCAAACTAAGCAGAGTTTGTATTATGGGTCCTACACTTTGTTTTTCGTACATACATACATATATATATATAGTAAACATCCAAAAATATTTACAGATCATACAAATATTTGATCCGACCCGGGATTAGAACCCGAGATCACAACATTCGCATACGCTACCACTGCGCCACCGAGGCAGTAATCTTACGTTACGGACGCTTTTTGTCGCAGTAAAATTACTTAAATTATTCTACACTACATTACAACAGGAACCTGAACCACACTTAAAAGTCCACTGCTCTTACGACACCCACGTGATGAATAGGAATGGTGACATTTTGTGTTCTTAAGAACATCTGTCACCATGTGGTGACAGATTAATCTGTCACCACATGGTGACTTCCATGTGGATTATTTTTCCCATATTTTATGTACAGATTACGCGTACTAGTAAATAATTCTGTGTGTTCATTGTAAATATTATGATATGAAATCAAATACTCTTGTCGTGCATATATTTTCTAAGAACTTGTTTTTCGCACACTGTTTGTATAAATTGAAGGTTTCGCTCAGTTGACATGACACTGACAGACTGATGACAGATGTCAAACATCATTAACTCAGTGGTCAGTCAAATGATGTTTGACATCTGTCATCTTCGTCATCATCAACCTATTGCAGTCCACTGCTGTTTATAGACCCCTCCTTCTGCACGCCACTCTGATGTGTTACAAGGGACGGAAGTGTGTAGCAGAAGGGGAAACGATTATATTTGACGAACTAACTTCGTCTGCGTTTCTATAGAAGAAATAAATATACCATATTTTTGCAATATTTTTCTCAATCGAATCTGTGCAAATATTTGTTGTTTTCTATGTATAATATGTATGTATTTACAAAAAAGTATATAATGTATTCATATCAGTTGTCTAGTACCCATAACACAAGCTTTGTTTAGCTTGGGACTAGATGGCGTTGTGTATTAGATGTTCGAAATAGTGATTTATTACTAGCTGTGCCCGCTGTGTGATGTGACAGTTGAATTTTCAAGATATTTTTTAATTTTTACCGTTTAAACCTTCTTTGGACTATGACAAACATGTCAAAACCAAAATTAGCTAAATCGGCCCAGCCGTTCTCGAGTTTTAACGAGTCAAACGAAAAGCAATTGCTTTTTATATATAAGACTAGCTGAACCAATGTTAACAATTTGATAAGTTTGAAAAATGCTTGATTACAATGTACCAATTGTGTCTTATTAGCCTTCGCTACTGAACTAGGTTGGAAACCTGTGCTTAACTACAGCTTATAATATAGTTCCAGTATATAATTCTATTTATTTCTGTAAATTTTAATTTTAAGTTTGAATTAATTTTGAAGATGAAAAAGAAACAAGGTAGGTAGTCACTGATAGGTAGCTGATGATATAAGGAGTAACTTAGGCTACTTTTTTTAAACTAGCGTCATCCCGCGAATCACCCGCGGTACAACAATAACTGCGGGTAACACCGCGGGGTTCAGCTAGTAGGAAATATGATTAGCATATTTTTTTAAACAAAATACTCAAGGATTTTATGAATAGAAATTTGTCTATTCTATTGTTATAGATGACCTTGGGATAATAATATCGTTGTTATTATGAACTGTGAGTTCAGATAATAAAAAAAAATACAATAATTATGTTATGTATTGTATGTAAAACCAAAGACATAGGCATATACAATAATATTCTTTACTAGCCGACCCGTTCCACTTAGTTGGGCGTTAACAGCCCGCTTTTCTTCGACTTGATTTACAAATACTATTATTTTTTAATGTATTGTTTTTTCAATCATAATAAAATATGGCCTATGTCAGTCCAGAACAGTGTCGTTTTCTGTTAGTGAAAGTATTTCCTAGATCGGATTAGTACTTTCGAAGATTACACCCTACAATCATAGAAACTTTACTTCTTTATAATATTAGTAGCTGAACAGACAGACAGACAGACGGACAGACAGGCAGACGGATGGACGGACGGACGGACGAACAGACAGACAGACAGACAGACAAAAATTTTTTTTACTTCATTTTTGGTATATGTACCGTGTTATTTTAATATTACAAACAGACACTCCAATTTTATTTATTTGTACAGATTTGGTAATAGACTTATGATAGTATCAAAGTGTCTCTACCTGGCGTGATGGAAAGCAAGAGCAGAATCCAAGAGCAGTTAGTCACAATAATCAGAGAGAATGCAGAGAATAAATAAATAAAAATTTCAGACATCTAACACACAACGCCATCTAGTCCCAAGCTAAGCAGAGCTTGTGTTATGGGTACTAGACAACTGATATAAATACATATATACTTTTTTTTTGTAAATACATACATATATACATAGAAAACTCCCAAACTCCGAAACAAATATTTGCAGATCATACAACTACCACTGTGCCTCCGAGGCAGTTATGGTGACCAAACAAAATGGCGGTTTATTGAGATGCTCACCATTGGGCCTCCGTCCACAGATGCTGTAATTTTAAGTTGGTCTTCTGTGTAAATCAAATAAAATAGTTAGTAGAGTCACGCTGATTTCAGCACGGTTGTGCCGGCTCGACCGGGGCGGTACTACCCTCGCACAGAAAATCAACGTAAAATGACAGCGATCATGCTGTCGTGTTTCGTTGGTGAGTGCGAGACCGGAGGCCCAATGATGCAAAAGCTTCACAAGGCCGCCATGGTGTGGGTCACCATGCTGTATTTTTGCATTGTCTGCATTCGCAATGAGTATGGTGACTACCACTCTTGGATTCTGCTTTTGCTTTCCATCGGGCAGAGTACAGTCATTCTGGCAGGCCCAAAAAAAAAATTGTATTGTATTTGTATTATTGACATCACTAAGACTAAATTTTAATCATTTGATTAATGGTCCGGGTTCCCAGAGCAAGAATGTTGTTATAGTTAGATGGTACAATAACAGCCGCGGGTAACGGTACGGGACAAAGCTAGTCTAAAAAAAGTAGCCTAAGCTACTCCTTATATCATCAGCTATCTGCCAGTCAAGTCATGTTAAAATCAGTCCAGCCGTTCCAGAGATTAGCCGAAAGAAACAGACAGACAAACATGAATCGTAAAAACCTTATTTTGATAAATGTACCGTGTTGTATACATTTGTATATATATAAAATCAAGCTACCACCAACTGGAGCCGAGTATGATAGAAAAACGGTGCAAAAACGAGAAAAATTTATTCCATTTGTGAGACGCAAAAGAAGTTCACTCCGTCAATTAAAAAATTTGTGTGAAAAACAAGTTTTTTGTTCAGTTTTTATAACAAATATTGCATGCGGTAAGGTAATTTTAGACTTTGAGAATTACATGTAATTTGGTGTACGATTTTCTAATATTACCGACTTTTTGTGTAAAAATACTTTAAACCACGTCCACGTGAGGCCGTGGTATCACTCCGGTCGAGCCGGCACATTCATGCCACGTTTTTCTGCTACATTATCCCTAATTCTTGAAAGAACTAGAGCCAGGTACCATTTCCTGTTTATAATGGTGGCAGTAGTGCCTTTCAGTTTGTTTTTTTTTTGCCTGACACTTTTATTGACGTCTAGATGAACCCCGCGGTTATTGTTGTACCGCGAGTAACGCCGCGGGACAAAGTTAGTCTAAAAAAAAGTAGTACTCCCTGAATCATCAGGTACCTACCTGTGAAAGTCCTGTCAAAATCGGTCTAGCCATTTCAGAGATTACCCGGAACAAACAGACAGACAGATAACATTTTTTTTAACTACTTTTTTGGTATATGTACCGTGTATACCTACATATGCATTGAGTAAAAGCGGTTATTTTAATATTACAAACAGACACTCCAATTTTATTTATTTGTATAGATTACTAGCTAAACCCCGCATAGTAAAATTGGAGTGTCTGTTTAAGATATTGAAATAACCACTTTTTACTAAATGCATATGTATGTATACACGATACATATACCAAAAAGGTATTTAAATATTTTTTTTGTCCGCCTGTCTATTTGTTCCGGGTAATCTCTGGAATGGCTTGACCGATTTTGACGGGACTTTCACTGGCAGGTAGCTGATGATCCAGGGAGTAACCCAGGCTACTTATTTTAAGACTAACTTTGTCCCGCGGCGTTACTCTCGGTACGACGATAACCGCTGGGTTCAGATAGTATAAAAATAAAACAGCGTATAATACGGAAGTTTTGAACTAGTTAACACATGAATTACATTTGTAAACGATTAACTAAACTCATTACGAACAAATAAAATGAAGAAAGTGGTCTTGTATAACCGGTTCTATTACTAACTTTGTAATAACTTCGTATTTTACACAGTTGGTTAAATAACTAGGCCGTAACCTATACAAATAAATAAAATTGAATTGTCTGTCTGTAATTTCAAAATAACAGCATTTCATTTAACGCTTAAGAAATTATACACGATGCTTATGTTAAAAAAACAAATTTTAAAATTTTGTGTGTGAATGTAAAACTATACTCTATACCAGGGGTTCCCAATCTTTTTCAGCCTATGGCGCACTTTCAAGATTACAATATTGTCAGGGCGCTCCCCCCCCCCTCCGTACCTAGCCATTAGACATAGATAGAATCAAAAGAGTTAGGTACCTACAATAGTAGTTATTATTGGTTGCAATGCAAGGCACAAAAATTTAAACATAAATGCAAATAATTAACTCTTTCGGATAATGATAGAAGACCGACTCGCGGCGCACCTCGCTACTTCTTGCGGCGCCCCAGGGCGCCGCGGCGCACACTTTGGGAACCCCGGCTCTATACAAATAAATAAAATTGGAGTGTCTGTTTGTAATATTAAAATAACCGCTTTTTACTAAATGCATATATGTATGTATAACCATACATGGTACATGTACCAAAATAACATTTTTATAGTTTTCTACGGCTATTTTCTGGAACCCGGAACAAACGAATGTTATTTTGGTTAATGTATAGTGTATACATAGGTACATATGCTATTATTTAAAAGCGGTCATTTAAATGTTACAAACAGACACTCCAATTTTATTTATTTGTATAGATGAAAATATTTGTCCAAACTTTTGTCAGTGATTCGTAGTATCATCCTGAAATGGGGCGTGTTTCCTCATATCTTAGTGCAAATTGATAAAATAGATAACTAATCTATGGTATCTCATTTCTTTTAATGTTTAGTATTAATAGTTTATCCGTTTGTGGTGACGTCACCTTTAGTCATTCCAGTGTAGTAAGAGCCGAGTAAGAAATCTATACTAATATGTAAAGCTGAAGAGTTTGTTTGTTTGTTTGTTTGTTTGAACACGCTAATCTCAGGAACCGCTGGTCCGATTTGAAAAATTCTTTCGGTGTTGGATAGTCCATTTATCGAGGAAGGCTATAGGGTATATATCATCACGCTACTACTAATAGGAGCGGAGCAACAATGAAGAATGTTTCAAAAACGGGGAAAATTTTCACGCTACAGGTAATATAAGGCGCAAACGAGGTTGCGTGGGTCGGCTAGTGTATAATAATAGAGGCACCTTCCTTTGTTCAGTCAGACGGGTTTATTTGAGACTTCCATGACTGCCTCGTTGGTCTCGCGGTTGGCGTGAAGCGACTGCTGATCATGAGGTTTCGGGTTCGATTCCCGGGTCCGACCAAATGTTTGTATGATCTATAAATGTTTGTTTCGGAGTTTGGGTGTGTTCTATCTATACAAATAAATAAAATTGGAGTGTCTGTTTGTAATATTAAAATAACAGCTTTTTAATTAATGCATATGTATGTATACACGATACATATACCAAAAATGTAGTTAACAAAATTTTGTCTGTCTGTCTGTCTGTTTGTTCCGGGTAAACTCTGGAACGGCTGGACGGATTTTGACGGGACTTTCACTGGCAGGTAGTTGATGATCCAGGGAGTAACTTAGGCTACTTTTTTTAGACTAACTTTGCCCCGCGGCGTTACTCGCGGTACAACAATAACCGCGGGTAACACCGCGGGGTTCAGCTAGTCTATAATATGTATGTATTTACAAAAAAAAAGTATATATGTATTTGTATCAGTTGTCTAGTACCCCATAACACAAGCTCTGCTTATCTTGGGACTAGATGGCGTTGTGTGTTTAGATGTCCGAAATATTTATTTATTATTTATTCCATCCCTTTGCAGTCATCCTGCAAGGATTGACGCAAACCCTATAGGTACCCGTCTGGCCATGGTGGTATAGAATGCCTTAACCTTCTTTCAAAGGAGAGGCCTATGTCCAGCAGTGGCTTTTTCATTATTGGATATGGACGTATCGTCTGATGGTAAGCGATTACCGCCGCCCATTGTCACTCGCAATACCTGAGGCGTCACAAGTGCGTTGCCGGCCGTATTTATAACTAGCTGAACCCCGCGGTGTTACCCGTAGTTATTGTTGTACCGCGAATAACGCCGCGCGACAAAGTTAGTCTAAAAAAAGTAGTCTAAGTTACTCCCCGAATCATCAGCTACCTGTCAGTGAAAGTCCCGTCAAAATCCGTCTAGCCGTCCCAGAGATTACCCGGAACAAACAGACAGACAGACAGACAAAAAAAAATTTAACTACATTTTTGGTAAATGTGTCGTGTATACATACATATGCATTTAGTAAAAAGCGGTTATTTTAATATTACAAACAGACACTCCAATTTTATTTAGTTGTATAGATATCAGTAATGATTAAACGTCTAATACATACACGTGAATATTCCTTATCATGGTTGATTTTATGTGATTAGGTTTGCCATAAAACGTATTTTCACTGGCCTCTTCTACATGATTTAGCTTCATTATTGTATTAAAATAATCACAAATTTCAACAGAAAAAACAACTTTAAGAACTTGGACCAAATTGAAATGGGACCACGCGGGAAGCGCCAACTTTCAATTGGTTCACCCAGTCGAAAGTTATGAAGTAACAAACATAAGAAAAAGTCAAATTGATATTCTCCTCCTTTCATAAAGTCGGTTAAAGATGCATTTATTGTTACATACGTTGACTGTACTTTTTCAAAAGGCTTTAATAATGCTCCCAATATACCACTCGACAAGAAAAAGTTTAAAAAAGTATAACCCGACTACCCAAACCTGTGATATATATTTTTTTACGTGGAAACCCCCTCGGGCCGCCACCCCGCCGGGGTTTGCGGCGGGGCGGTGTGTCGGAATCGAACCGACTAAAACCACATGGTGTGTCACTCTGCGCCTGAGACGGGAGGGATCCGGGAACTGCTGTTATTAACACATCCGGACCCTTTGATATATAGCCTGTGTCATCCATCCATTATTACTAATCTACTGTCACCTCCATGAATTGATCCTCCTATTCCTTAAAATAGGTTTTTTTATGTTATAGGGGGCAAACGAGCAGACGTATCACCTGATGATGGAAACCCGCAATACCAGAGGCGTCACAAGTGCATTGCCGGCCTTTTAGGGATGGGGAAAGGGATGTAGGGAGGGATTGGGGTATGGGTTTTCGGTATTCTCACTCACTCGGTAAAACACAACGCTATTTTACATCGGTTTTCTGTGAGGCCGTGGTATCACTCCGGTCGAGCCGGCCCATTTATGCCGAAGCGTGGCTCTCACACGGTCTTAGTGTTAGTTAGGTTTAGTAGTTTAGGCGCTATGGTGGAACATACGTTCACACAGAGTGCCTAAATTTGCTTCTTTTTGACTTCGTCGTAATCGGATACAAATAATATACACAGGGAACATTTGTGCAACATTTAATATAACTAGGACCCAACGGTGTCTGTGCATTGATCCACCAGTTAGTGAATCGGTCTGTTCGTCTTTTATAGATGGACTAGCTGACCCACGCAACCTCGTTTGCGTCTCCTATTGCCCGTAGCGTGATAATTTTCCCCCGTTTTTGTAACATTGTTTATTGGTGCTCCGCTCCTGTAGGTCTTAGCGTGATGATAGCCTATAGCCTGCATCGATAACTGGGCTATCTAACACTGACAGAATTTTCATTTCATATCGGACCAGTAGTTCCTGAGATTAGCGCGTACAAACAAACAAACTCTTCAGCTTTATAATATTACTATAGATTGAAGTTTAATTTAAAATTAAACGAATACGAAATGTAACCTTGTATGACGTCCATCATTTAAATGCTCAATAACATAGACGTTTAAATTTATAAATTAATATTTAAATGCGGCACCTGATGTTTTAGGGTCATTGTGTGTATACAATTGTCAGAATAGAGCGACTTAAACCAGCTTAACACAGCCATGCTTCGCCACTAATGGGCCTTGTCAACCGGAGTGATGTCAGGGTATCAGAATACCGGAGTTAAGCACTCGAGTTCGTGAGGTTAACTGCTTATTCTGTATCGCGATATAGAAATTCCGCATATAGAATAGAATAGAAAACTCTTTATTTGTACACCATTATAGTACATAGCTACAAGAGTACATAAAATGTGAAATGTAGTGTACAAAGGGCGGCCTTATTGCCAGAAGCAATATATATACAACTCTCCAACTTCAACTGTTGAGCTACGGCATCACCAGGCATGCATGATCACCTCGCCTCGTCCGAGGATCCTCCCTCCACTCATCAACATGTTATGTACTCATAATGTCAAAGTAGCGATAAACAAGATGACCAAGAGATATTTATTTACACCGATAGAGCCAAACTATTTACCCTTCGCGAAACTTATCTATGGCGAGCTGTTTGATTTGTCTGTTCGTTTAGCAGTTAGTGATGATGACTGCTTAGCGAGAGGTTGTGGATTCAGTGCCCACTCCGGGACATCTATGTATATAAAAGACTAGCTGAACCCCGCGGTGTTACCCGCGGTTATTGTTGTACCGCGAGTAACGCCGCGGGACAGAGTTAGACTAAAAAAAGTAGCTTAAGTTACAGCCTGGATCATGAGCTACCTGCCAGTGAAAGTCCCGTCAAAATCGGTCCAGCCGTTCCAGATATTACCCAGAACAAACAGACAGACAGACAGACAAATTTTTTTAACTACATTTTTGGTATATGTACCGTATAAACATACATATGCATTTAGTAAAAAGCGGTTATTTTAATATTACATACAGACACTCTAATTTTATTTATTTCTATAGATAGAGGATTAATTCTGTCATTTATAGTAATAATGCAAATCTTTAACAGTTTACGCGATGCAAGCAATGGCAGCTCTAAGTGGGAATAAATTTTCCCTGTTTTTGCAACATTTTTGCAGAGTCGGAGCGGGGTATCAATATACTGATATAATATATGTGTATCTGAGATACATATATACTTATATGTATACCAATAAGTCGCAGCGTGATGTTTTGTAGCCAATAACCTTACTAGATAAATGGGTAATCTAATACTAAAAGAATTATTGTATATATATATATATAATAGGGATGAATTTTTATACCCACATATCTATATAATCCATTCGTTTAGATAGTGTCGGTGCACCCGCACGCATTTGTGGTTATCGTTGTGAAATACGAATATATTAATTCATACAACGATGTAAACTGACAAATTATACTCGCTTGTGGGTGTACGCCGTAGGCGGGCCCTTTGATTTTGTGGGGGCTTGCCGCACGTGTGACGGATTCGCTATCAATGTGACCATATTTAAGCGAATGAACTATACAAATAAATGAAATTAAGTGTTTGTAATTAACAGCTTTTCACCAAATACGTATGAAAGTATACATATATATACATATATACGGTACTTACATGAAAAAGGTTTTTTTAATTATCTTTCTGTCTGTCTGTCATTTTTAAATAATTTTCGCAACGGCTGAATCGATTTTGACGGGCAGATAACTAATGATATGAGGATTAACTTAGGCTACTTTTATTTGAGACTAGCTGTGCCCCACGGTGTTATCCGCGCTTATTGTATTACCGCGAGTAGTTAGTCTAAAAAAAGTAGCCTAAGTTACTCCCTGGATCATCAGTTACCTGCTAGTGAAAGTCCCGTCAAAATCGGTCCAGCCGTTCCAGAGATTACCCAGAACAAACAGACAGACAGACAGACCAAAAAAAAATTAACTACATTTTTGATATATGTACCATGTTTACATACTTTATTTTTATTTTAATATTACAAACAGACACTCCAATTTATTTGTATAGACTAGCTGTGCTCCGCGGTGTTTCTGGCAGTTGTTGATGTGATTGTACATCATGAACAGCGGGTAACGCCGAGAGTAGCAACTAGTGATATATAATAAGTCATATCCTTTATAAAATAAGTAGTATTAGCGAATATCTTATCAAAACACAATAGTTAAGTCCGGCTTACTGTTAAACCATATCGTTTGTGGCCAATCATGTTTTTATCAGTTTTTGCTTACATTACGTGTGTGCTAAACGTCCGATTTGAATATAATAACGCGTGATATTGTTAAATAATATATACTCAAGTGTTATTTTCTAGTGGGAAAATCATATCACAAAGGTATATATATCTTTATATATATAATTCTTCTGTGAGTGTGTATGTCACTGAACTACTCTCAAACGACTGGACCGATTTTGATGAAAATTTTTGTGTGTGTTCAAGGGGATCTGGGAATGGTTTAGATTCACAATTTTGTCCGCTGGACAATTTTTTTTAATTAATTTTTAATTTA
This sequence comes from Spilosoma lubricipeda, assembly GCA_905220595.1. NCBI lineage: Eukaryota > Metazoa > Arthropoda > Insecta > Lepidoptera > Erebidae > Spilosoma > Spilosoma lubricipeda. The sequence goes on along the minus strand of HG992301.1, from coordinate 10,462,017 downwards.
TTAGTAGTTATGGCAAAACGACGTTTGCCGGGACAGCTAGTTCTTATATATAAAAATCAATTCTTGTTCGTTTGTCTCGCTAAAACTCGAGAACGGATAGGCCGATTTAGCTGATTTTGGTTTTGAAATGTTTGTTGTAGTTTAGAGAAGGCTTAAACGTTGATAAATTAAAGATTGATTGAGAATCCAAATGTCACATGTACGAATTTATGTATCTTACTAGCACTCCGCCCCGGCTTCGCACGGGTTCATTACGGAAAATATAATCTACTAGCCGACCCACGAAACCTCGTTTGAGTCTATCATTGCCCATAGTGATATTTTTCCCCCTTTTTTGTAACATTCTTCATTGTTGCTCTGCTCCTGTAGGTCTTAGCGTGATGATATATAGCCTATAGCCTTCCACGTTTAATGGGATATCTAACTTGAAAAATTGTTTCAGTGATCATATAGTACATTTATCGAGGAAGGCTATAGGATATATATCATCACGCTAAGACCAATAGGAGCGGAGCACCAATGAAGAATGTTTTAAAAGAGGGGGCAAATTATCACAATACCGGCAATAGGAGACGTTAACGAGGTTGCGTGGGTCAGCTACGAGTAGTATATTTCCTTGAGGAGTGCCGCTTTATTTCGACGTCTTCAATAAAAATTGTAAAAATAACAAATTAAATATGAAAATTATGTAAACCATTTCTCAAGAATCACTCTATATATAAATAAAAACTGCATCAAAACCCGTGCAGTAGCTTGTGAGTTTATCGCGAACAGACAGACGCGTCAGAGGACTTTGTTTTATAATATGTAGTGATGGTGAAGTGATAACTTTACAGGAGCAATTCTTGTATTTTTTTTATTGAATAGGGGGGAAAACGAACAGACGTATCACCTGGTGGTAAGCGACTACCGCCGCCCATGGACTGTTGTCCATGGGCGGCGTCTAAAGCGTCACAAAACAAGTGCGTTGCCGACCTTCGGGGGATAGGGAGAGAATGGGGGAGGGATTGGGGTATGGGCCTCCGGTATCCTCACTCACTCGGTGAAACACAGTTCAAGCGCTGTTTCGCACCTGCTTTCTGTAAGGCCGTAGTATCACTCCAGTCGAGCAAGTCGAGTCATGGATTAGGCCTTAAAATATCAGGATTCCAGGTTCAGCGGTTTGGGCTGTGCGTTGATCTCTGGGTATGTCATTCAGTCAGTCACCTTCCTCTTTATATATATATACATATAGATTTTCTGTAGCGTGTATTATCTGTGGGCGAGTAGCTCAAAAGATGCAAGCGAACAGAATTCTTCAGTGACTTCGTTTTGTTCTATGTAAAGATGTATGCATAATAAGTACCTTTTGTTTGTCAACAGATGCGCTTGCACCGCTGTGAAGGCTGTTTCGCGGCGTGCGGCCGGCAGCGCCGCCCGGCGCCGCTCATCACACTCCCCAACACTTTAGGAGTTAGGTAAGCAATCCACCAATAAACTTGCCTATCCCTAATCGCCTCCTTACTATATACTAACTTATGCGCGCGGCTCCGCCCGCTTGTAGATTATCGCAGCAAAGAGTAGCCTATGTCCTTCCTCAAGAGCCAAAGTGTCTCCATGCCAAATTTCATTGAAATCGGTGCAGCAGTTCGGCTGTGAAAGTAGGACAGACAGACAGAGTTACTTTCGCATTTATGATATACGTATGGATTGTAAAGCTACTGTTACATCTGCTTTAGCGTTAACATTAATGGCAATGGGAAACTACGCTCTAACTAAGGTATTAAAAATGCGCGTTGGCTACATTTAGGTTACAATACCGTTATTGGATAAGGGCAGCATAAAACTAGTTTTTGTACCAAATCTGGGTGGAGACCTCTGTCCAGGAGTAGACGTTGTGGAGGAACGGGTGTCATGTCCCTCCAACACAAAGGGAGGATCCTCCGACCAGGCGAAGTGATCATGCCTGGCGGGCCACTGCCCAACGGTTGATGTTGGAATGTTGTATATACGATAATCGGCGCGAGAACTTTCATTGCGCAATTCAGGATTGGTAGATTCTTCGTTTCCTTCGTTACTCAGTAGTTCGACGTATCTTCGGTAGATGGCGCTATAGTATATTATGTTGTTGTTGCGCTGTATGTGGAGACAGAAATGTTGTCAAACCGTTGATTAAACTTATTATTTTTCAGGAGCAAGATATTAAAACGCACAAAACGCAATAATATTCCATCTATGAGCAAAACCAACTGTGTAAATATGGCTGAGCCGTCCCCCCCAACGCCCCCAGACAATGATGCACCACGTAAGAATATATTCTTATTTAATTCTAATGTTCTTTTTACCAAGTTATAGCAGGTTTATTACTCATCACTGTTGCTTTCCTGAACAAAATCTACTATACCCTTTTCATCCAAAACATGCATCATACCTGGCCTACCCCCCTACCCAAGTTGCAAGCGTTCTTCTTTCTGCAATCGTTAACGCCTACATTCTCGTGTGTCATTGGCTAATCTTGGACAAAGTTTTAGCCAATGACAAGCGAGAATTTAGGCGTTAAGGATTTCAGAAAGAAGAACGCTTGCAATTTGGCTAAGGGGGCTGATCTAAGACGTGACGGGCAGGCCAGAGACTATGAGTTCAATTTATACTCTGGATAAATAATTATTGTATGTTTTGTACACGGGCGTATGTTACCAGAGGCTAGACTAACCACTAACTATCTGAACAACTGATGTCTTGGGTTCGATTCCTGGATTAGGTCAAAGAGTGTTATTGAGCTTTTCGATTGATGAAATACATTTTGGTTACTACAGTGTAAGGCTCAAAGAAGATGTAGATACATAACACTTTGATAGATAGATAACACTATATTTGTACATAACGATTTACAAACAATATACAATCCTAAATAACAAAGAAAAGAAAATGTGATGTGCACAGGGCGGCCTTATTGCTCATAGCAATTTCTTCCAGGCATGTATCAAACTATTTCCAAAGACCCATTGCCTTTAGAAAGTGCTATTTTTTTTTCATAGTAAATGTGACATTCCAGCTATGCCATGGTTCGGCATGGACATCGGTGGCACGTTAACCAAACTGGTCTACTTCGAGCCGCGTGAGACCAACCGCCGAGAACTGGACAAGGAGACTGAAGTACTCAAAAACATACGGAGGTATCTCACACGGAATTCCGCTTATGGCAAGACTGGACGCAGGGATGTACATTTACAAGTGAGTATGCATCTCACTAGGATGCCATAGTGTGAGACATCATGCTGCATTGTCCTTGTAACCACCACTCTTGGATTCTGCTCATGCTTTCCATCAGGCAGAGGCAAGTCATATTGGAAGGTAAAATATTTAAAAAAGTAAAGTTATGTGACTCAAAACCATAAATACCAATCCGTCTTCACTATATCATCATATCAACAGCTTTCAATAATGCGCAGCTGGATATTAGACCTCGCCTTGTAAAGGAGGTTTCGTCCTACATCACTTCAAACAGAGGGAAAACTTGAAGCAAACCATGGTATAACAATATACTTCGCCAAGTATGGCATTCCAAAATACAGTGACGAGACAGAGAGATCGAGATGACGTCATCATCACTATCGCTGATTGTAGTTGGTCAACGGTATTATATAATATCATTGTGGTTGACTCATTTCGTGTTATGTTGCTATCAAGTAGGAACTGGACAGTGACGTCACATAGAGACGCTCTCGGAATACGAGACCTTGATTTCTTAGACCATGAAGCAAACCATATACCAACCCGCGTGGTTTTCTTTTTTTTTTGTTGACGAGGTGGAAAATCCCTTCGGATATCCGGCTCCTCGGGCACTAAGGAGCCGGTCTTAGGCACCCTGCTCTGATGAGGACCGTGACGTTATTTCAGATCCCCATAGGGTCGACGCCGACGACTCAGGCCCTATTTCCAGGGGAAGCCTGGGCTTTCCCTGCCTATCGGCTCAGTCATCTTGTATTGAGGCCTGGATGCAGTTTTGCGACCAGGCCCTCCTACCTCTGACCGCAACAATTAATCTGCCTCCAGAGATCCCTACTCTTTGGCAGCTCGACGCCCTATAGATGTTTATTAGACAGACAGACAAACCCACGTGGCTAGCGTGATACTGAAGGCCAAGAACTCCTTTCGAATGAGAGGCTTATGTCCAGAAGTGGACTATTAAAGACTGTTAATGATGATGGCACCATGCTGGCCACACGAGCTTTCTCTTCAGTGCTGTTATCTTGCGTCGTTTACTGCCTTAGTCAGCTCTTACGACACCCACGGGGTGAAAAGAGGTATTGACACTCTTGTTCTTAATTCGACTGCCTCGGTGGCGCAGTGGTAGCGTATGAGACTGCTGTGCTTGAGGTATCAATGTTTGTATGGTCTGCAAATATTTGTTTCGGAGTTTAAGTGTTTTCTATGTAAATGTATTTATTTACAAAAAAAAATGATCTGCCAAAATGACTGACTACTCTGCCTGATTGAAAGCATAAGCAGAATCCAAGTGCGGTGGTAACCATACTCATTGCGAATGCAACAATGCAGGATGGTGACCGGTGTGGGGCTAGTGATGCTTCTGCATCATTGGGCCTCCGGTCTCGCACTCACCAACGAAACACGACAGCACTGCTGCTGTCATTTTACGTAGATATTCTGTGCGAGGGTAGTACCGCCCCGGTCGAGCCGACCCGTTCGTGCTGAAATCAACGTGGCTCTACTTCCTAGGATGTCTTTAATCAGTTGTAGCACTTATAACACAAGCTCTGCTGAGTTTGAGACTAGATGGCGTTGTGTGTTAAATGTCCGAAATCCGTCACCACATAAATATAACTAACTGTAATATTCTTAAAATTCCAGATGGACAACGTAACGATACGTGGGAGACGGGGTACGTTGCATTTCATCCGTTTCCCGACCTCCGAGGTGGGTGCTTTCCTTCAGCTCGCCCGTTCGAAAGGAATGGCAGACCTAGTGAACACTATATACGCGACCGGTGGTGGAGCTTATAAGTTTGAAGAGGATTTTATAAAGGTACCCAGATATTCGGCTAAATTATTAGTTATTTAGATTCTAAAGAAAAAACAAGCTATCATCCTATAAAAGTCCCGTCAAAATCGGTCTAGACGTTCTAGAGATCTGGAACCAACAGACCGATAAAATTTTAAACCATTGTGTTTTGCTGTAAGTACTGCATATCCTACTAATATTATATACGCGAAAGTTTTGTAAGTATGGATGGATGGATGGATGTTTGTTATTCTTTCACGCAAAAACTACTGATATGTTTGCCGCGATAACTGCAACGACTAGTACTTTCATATACCTTTATTAAAAAGTTGTTAATTTGAAATTACAAACAGGCATTTCAATTGTATTCATTTCAAAAGATATGTTTTAAGTTCAAAGACATTGAAATGATAATAGTTATACACTTGACCGTGGCTAGAGCTGTTTGGTTATTAGATTAGATACAGAGAGACCTTAAAACTATCGAGTACCTATACTATATACAATATAATTCTAGTGTATGTTTGTAACTTCTTAAAGCTGTTAAGCTTTTTTACTAAATAATATCAAAGTAACCAAAAATACCTTTATCATTTTTATTTTTTTATTTTTATCAGTCCATTTGTCTCGGCTAATCTCTGGAATGGCTGGGCTGATTTTGATGGAACTTTCACGGAGAGAGCTGATGATAGTCGGAGTAACACAGACTGATTTTTTTTAAACTACCTTCGTCCCGCGTCGTTACTCGTGGTTGTTATTGTAGAGGTACAACAACAACCCCGTAGTATTCTAGAAATCATGAAATACGTAGGACAACAGCACTGATAAGAGAAGGCAAACTTAAAACAACCCCTTTTTTTTACCTGTGGAAATCCCCTCGGGCCGTCACCCCGCCGGGGTTTGCGGCGGAGCGGTGTGTCGGAATTAAACCGACTAAAACCACACGGTTTGTCACTCTGCGCCTGAGACGGGAGGGATCCGGGAACTACTGTTATTAACACATCCAGACCTCTCCCAGAAACTTGAAACAACCCCTACACCAACCCGTCTGGTCAGCATGGTATTAAATAGCAAACCAAATCCTCTTATCCAAGAGGAAGTTTATATCCAACATTGGGCTTCTTAGTGCAGTTGACGATAATATCACTCATAGAGCAGAATGAATTGTTACGAAGAAAGATTCCAGAACAACACTACACACACACGACTAACATCGTGAAAGTACTCGTTGATTTCTTGAGGCAAAGAACAATAAACCTTACTTCGATACACATAACGTCGAATATAGATTGATTGTCGCGAGGTCGTATTCCTGGAACCGGTCCGCAATTTCGCGCCACTTTGTTCGATCCTCGACTTCTCGCATCCAGTTAAGTGATATTGTGATTTTAAGAGCGTTTTTAATAAAGTCTCTTTTACACGTCAGAAAGTTCCTTCTCAAATCCATCGAACCCTAACACGTAACAGTATTTACGTGTGCGTGAAAATGTGAATGTTTTTTTTATATATGTGTGAGTTTGTAGCGACATGCGATTGTTTTTATATGCGAGTCTAAAATGTGTATGTATGAAGCTTGCCCCCGCAACAAATGACATACTGTTTTGTATCGAAAAAGGACGCTATTGGTACACCTCTCCGGTCCGCAGGGCCTGTGCTGTTATATGAATACCACTATTATGGCCAGTACATGTACATATTAATGTATAATGTCTTTAAATTAAGCACTCATTATTGAAATATATTGATTTATGTAAACTTTATGCGTATGTTGTATATGTCAATGACAACTTTGGACACTTTGGTTAAAACTTAAATAAAAAACTAAACTAGAATCTAAACTTTCTACTCTATTCTCTTCACACTAATACCATAAAGCTGAGTGCTACGCGGTAATCTCACGAAATAGTAGATCAAATTAGATCAGAAAAATTACTGTTAGCCCAGTTATCGATGATAGCTAGGTAAAAGCTATACTCGTATATCACGCTACGAAGAAAAGAAGCTGCGTTTCAATGAAAAAACTAGGCAAAAATGATTCCTTTTCGAGAGCTTACATATTGCGTTAAAGTTATCAGAAACACTTCATGAAAGAATTGAATTGTTCATTGAAAACTTGCCGGCACGGCCTCGTCCCTACTTTTGATGTTGAGAAGTAGTATATTAATCGGCGCAAGAATTTCAATATCACGATACAGAATTAGTATTTACTAAGTAGTTTGGTGTGTCTTCGTTAGATGGCGCTGTAATATATTTTGTTGCGCTCCTTGTGGATGTTGCTGCAAGTCCAATGATTTTAGTGATAGACTTATAACATATTTATGTTGTGCATTTGCTGTTTCCAGGAAGTGAACATGCGACTATCGAAGATGGACGAACTTGATGCTTTAATCGCCGGCGTTCTGTTCGTGGACGGCATGAACGCTCAGGAGTGTTACTACTGGGCTCCACCTGACGAAGTGCCCGTACACTCGCACCAGACATCCGCTGTAAGTACTTCTTATTGTTATAGTGTATGTGTCTATTCTGATACTTCACTCAGTCATTCATTCACTTATTGTACTATCTGTGAATGAATGAGAAGGTAGCATTATGATTCCTCTCGCGCACGTGCGATCTAAATTGTAAGCGGTGGAGGTGAGTGGGCGCGTGCGTCTAAGAGCCGACTGTTGAGGAATGAAATAATAGGCTTCCCAACTTTGTTAAAGATTAATGTTTACTTTAAACGTAAAATGTAACAGTACAATCGCAGTAAAACCATTGAATACTATTTTAAAGCACGATTGCACCTGTCTTGACATTTGACTTTTACGGAAGTGAGTATCGGCGCCGGCGTCTCCCCGCTTGCGGCCTTCTCCCCCGCGCTGCTCATGCGCTGTGGGCGCGTTCACCGACAATAAATATAGCAAATTGACATACTACAATTATCCATCTGGACCGATGACTAACGCCATCTAGCGGGAATACGTTAAACTACTTTAGTAAGGTGACGGCTATCAGTGAAACTATTCTGCTTGTTTAACAGTGAGCATATTTCTTACATTCTTTAATCTATTTTTTTGCGATAAAAGTAGTGATGCTAATCTACACTATTATCGATATATGTGTATAATATTATCTAGAACAGTTTACATATCATATTCTGTCCTGTAATGCGGTGGTAATGTACGCAACAGCTGTGCTGAGGTCTCGGGTTCGATTCCCGGGTCCTACCAAATATTTGTATGATCTGCAAATATTTGTTTCGGAGTTTGACTGTTTTCTATGTGTTATATGTAAAGTAAATAAGTGTTCTATCAGCTAATATAACTGTCATAGTACAAGCTGTGTTTAGTTTAAAGCTAGATGGCATTACGTGTCCAGATGTCCGAATGTTTTTTTTTCACGGTACATCCTTAAGATAATGTTGTACTAAATATTTTGATTGTTATATCGCCAGCCTCCATATTCCGAAGTGGCCCTGAGCATGTACGTGCGCAAACCCTTCGACTTCAGCAACCCCTACCCGTTCCTTCTGGTGAACGTGGGCAGTGGGGTCTCGGTACTGGTCGTGAACGCGCCTAACGACTACTACAGGGTCAGCGGTACCAGGTAATTACCACATTTTTAATACCATACATTCAGTGCCGGTTTTAACACTACCAGCGCCCTGGGCGAGATTTCTACGGCGCCCCCCAACTGCAATTAAAACCCATACGAAAAAAGGGAAATGAAATAATTCAATATGCATTTATCAAAAAAATAAAACATTTATCATAAAAAATACCTTTCTGGCCTTTCCATAAGTGAACTCTTTTATAAGGTTATTAAAGTCGAGGTTTTTTTTAGCAATTTATTTTTCAATTGACTAAGTTGCTAAGTTTGTCAATCTAGGTTGAGATATTATTGATCGAAGATAGGTTTTGTATGAAAAACTCCTCTCCCCACTAACAACTATTAAGGTATAGTCAAAAATATGCGAAATGCTATCCACACATTTGGATACTTTTCTTGTAGGTTGTGATTTTTGATAAAATTTAAAACAAAAATAGGAAACGTTCTGATCAGGCAAAAAATACTTCAGACTTATGAGTTTAGTACATAATATATAACCATCTATGTTTGATTTAGAGTAAATTTTAATTGGAGATCCCCACAGACTTTGACAAAGTCGGATTTTTACCCGACTACGGCAAAGCCAAAGAAGGGTTATGATTTTGACAGGCTATGTATGTATGTATGTATGTTCATTTGTTCCCTCTTAGCTCCTTAACTACTCATTAGAACTGGACAAATGAGGTGTCGCTAGAAGCGTCATGATCGTCTTCTGGTTGTAGGCTATATGACGTGTCACTGAATCTAATGTGGCGCCCTCTAGCCGACATAAAGTACTGTTTTAAAAAAAAAATTTTTGATAAATATGTCGTGTTTGGTATCATTGGAAAGGGCGTTACTTGTACATTTCAAAAATATATATATTATTAGCATTTTCTCTTGACTTTGTCCGTATTTATTCGATAAATGTGGTATTTCTATGGTATGCTTGTTTGTTCCATCCTTATTTCTGAAAATACTAGTCAGAATAAGACAAATGAGGTATCGTTAGAAGCGTCTTGATTGCCCGCTGATAATAGGCTATATGACGTGTCACTAAATCTGTGGCTCCCTCAAGCCGACGCAAAGTAGTGTATTAAAAAATAAATATGAGACAAATATGCCGTGTTTGGTATCATACAAAAGGCGTTACTTGAACATTTCAAAAATATATATATTACTAGCTGCCCCGGGAAACGTCGTTTTGCCATAAATTTTTTTTAAAGATGGGTGACCCTTACCATTTAGGGGCATGAAAAATAGATGTTGGCCGATTCTCAGACCTACTCAATATGCTCACAAAGTTTCATGAGAATCGGTCAAGCCCTTTATGAGGAGTATGGCAACGAAAACTGTGACACGAGAATTTAATATATTAGATCGGCATTTTCTCGTGACTTTGTCCGTATTTATTGGATAATTGTGATATTTCTGTTGTATCTATTTAAAATATACTTTGCAAAGAAATTAGTATTATAGAGGCACCAAAACATTTTAAATAAAAAAAAAGTAAAAACTAAAACCCAACTACGACAAAAAACGACGCTGAAAAAAACTTTTTCGCTTTCCTGAATCTGTTTAATATTGTACAAAAAAGACCAAGATTTCGTACTAAGTTAACTGTTCGAACCTTTCATTGACTGAAATTAATATAGTGTCCAGAAGACAGTTGAAAAATTCAAATTCTGAAATCTTTTAGATGTTCAGCTGGAGTAATAGTCTCATGAGACACTTGAACATCGGTTGTCTGGATTTCCATAGTAAAGTTATGTAAGCATCATGGATGGCAGTAATTTGGTAACGGACTGCTTTAACACTGCTTATTCTTGCTTCCCAACGTGGTCACTGAGTTTTTTTTATAGTTTATAGCCCCCAAGTGATCAGTTAGAATTTTCCATGGATGAACATTGTATTTGTTTTACATCATCAATGGAGTCATCCTTGTATATTTTTCCTTTGCGGAAATCCCTCTGGATACCGACTTGCTGGTGGCACGTCGGACTCGAACCGGCTAAAACCGCACGCTGTCTCGGCTACTGGAACCCGGGAACCAGGTGCACTCTAGAAAGAAAAACGCTGGAATCCCGATGTACCTCGGGCCACCTACGGTGTGTAGATGGCCCCCTCCTGTGTGGGAACTCCGATGTTACCGTTGCTGTCCCTAAAAGGCACTCAACCCGGCCTGCTTCTGCTAGTGTGACTGTGTGACAGTTGGCCTCACCTGTCACGCCCAGGCTTGCGCTTATGGAGAACGGAGATCGTTTTACGATCTCCAGCGCTTGAGTTGTCTGCGGTACCTGGCCCGGGCCTGGCGAACCGAGAAAGTTCTAAACCTCTCCCAGCCCCGCTTCGCCGTCACCTTCGCAAACATAACTTGGCTGCAATCATGATACCGAGAGAGAGCACCCCGATGGCCGTCACAAGATCACGCCTCGACTCCCCACACGCCGGACATTCTGCCAGCGTGTGGAGTTTGTTCGCGAATAACTTCATCGTGTATAAACCGATTATGATGTTTCTTTTTTTAATGGAAAGAAGATATTCCAACGGTGGTATCATGATAAGGACACTAAGATCTGATGATGGCATCCAAGAGAATCGAACCTTGAAGTCGGTTTTATTTTTGTTAAATTTTATTAACTTAAATATTAAAAAGAGAAAGACAATGTGTTTCTCTATGATTGGGGATTCCGGATAAAATTAACTGCATGCAGTGCTCAGTTCGAAGTGTTTGATTGTGTTGTGACTCAAGTGTTGCAAACAAAGATTTTTTCGCTTAATTTAGGGAATTTACGAGTAAGTAGACGAACTATGAGCGATGGGCTTTAAAGGGGCGCCTGCGGCGCCCCTTTTTATCTGGCGCCCTGGGCCATCGCCCACCCGCGCCCTACCCTAACGCCGGTACTGCATACATTAGTGTAGAGGGGGGAGGACCGACCAGGTGTGGATCATGCCTGGCAAACCACGACCCTCCTGTTGTTTTTGTTCTGAAACTGTATTGTGAATATATGTTAATGCGAATGTTTGTATCGTGATAAAGGATTAGTAGTTACTCCGTAGTTTGAGGTATATTCGATAGATGGCGCTGTGTGTGGAAGTCGCAACACTGGGTTCCAAGAACAACTTCTATGCTTCCCTTGCCACTCTTTTACATTTTTAGTTTCTGTTACATTATTTCTGCCACGGCGGCCAGTCTCAACGGAGACCAGCCAAGTAAGGAATATATATTATAGTGCACAAGCGTGTGCGTTAACACAGATGCACTCTCTGTTCCCTCACTCTCAATCCGATAAGACGGCTACGATACAACCGGGGAGAGATCAGGCGGAGGACCGACAGCTTTACGTGCTCTCCGAGGCAGGGGGTTCAGACCCCAACTTCCAAACTCCGAGCTATTATTATGAATTTCTATACTTAGAAACATTCAATTATTTTGCAATAATTCTGTTATCATATACATTATAGCATATACTATTTCAAAAGAACTATAAAGTGTAAATCTTGCATCTAAATTAATATATTAAATGAAATTAGGAGGCCCAATGATGCAGAAGCATCACTAGCCCGCCATGCTGTGGGTCACCATGCTGCATTGTTGCATTGTCTGCATTAACAGTATGGTGACCACCACTCTTGGATTCTGCTTATGCTTTCCATCAGGCAGAGTAGAGTCATTTTGGCAGACCAGACATAAAAAAAAGACCTAACGTGTGTAAGGTATTTTATTGACGATCCCTTATGTATGTGTCCGTCCCCAGTCTGGGTGGTGGTACGTTCCTGGGTCTGTGCTGCCTGCTGACGGGCTGCAGCAGCTTCGAGGAAGCCATCGCCCTGGCGGCGGCTGGAGACAACATCACCGTGGACAAGCTCGTCAGAGACATCTACGGAGGGGACTACGCACGCTTCGGTCTGCCTGGGGACCTCGTCGCGAGCAGGTACACCCACCATCCCTGCAAAGCCAACACCTTCCAAGCCCTTTTCCAAACAATGTTAACGTTAGTACATTACATAAGTTACATATACACACACTAGCTGACCCGCGCAACCTCGTTTGCATCTCCTATTGCCCGTCGCGTGATAATTTTCTCTCGTCTTTGAAACATTATTTATTGGTGCTCCGCTCCTTTTGGTCTTATCGTGACGATATATAGCCTGTAGCCTTTTTATAAATGGGCTATCTAACACTGATGATGATGATAAGCGCGTTCAAGCAAACTTTTCAGCTATACATCTATACAAATAAATAAAATTAGAGTGTCTGTTTGTAATGTTAAAATAACCGCTTTTTACTAAATGCATATGTATGTATACACGGTACATATACCAAAAAGTTTGTTAAAAAAATGTTTGCCTGTCTGTCTGTCTGTTTGTTAAGGGTGATCTCTGGAACGGCTGGACCGATTTTGACGGGACTTTCACTGGCAGGTAGCTGATGATCCAGGGAGTAACTTAGGCTACTTTTTTTTAGACTAACTTTGTCGACGATAGTACGACGATAACCGTGGGTAACACCGCGGGGTTCAGCTAGTCTAATATATGAATGTCTGGTGTCTAATATATAAACGGCTGGACCGATGTTTTTGAAATTTTGTGTGCTGAGTAGGTCTTAGAATCGGGTAACATCTATTTTTCATACCCCTAGATGATAAGGGTGACACACCGCTAATCTTTTTTTTATATTTTTAATGCAAAACAACGTTTGCTGAGTCAGCTAGTATTAGTATAGATTTGCACCCAAACACACACTATCGCACAGCACACTTAGAAGTATCTGGTATGTTGTTTTATTTATTTCTCTATGTTTACTTTTATATTGTTTTCTTTTGCAAAATTTTATCCACAATTCTGTATCCTATCCAATGTTTAATTCTCACAGACCTGACCACCGTGATTGTTGTATGTGGAAGCCTACTGGAACCCGTAGGTCCAGTCTTAAGGCGACCTAACGCTCGAGATACGCGAGGCTAAATTTAGGTTCACCTTGCGAATGCAGCTAAAATGAATTATGTTACTCTACTACTAGTACTAGTGATCTAGACTCATCCATACTTGCCCAATCCGTGGAATATTGTTCTGGGTGTCTCTTACGTTAGTTTTTTTTATGCTATCGGGGGCAAACGAACAGACATATCGCCTAATGGTTAGAAAAAAGAAACAACATGTATCTGACATAGTCATTCCCACCGCCAATGGACATCCGCAACACCAGAGACGTCACGTCTAATTCAGGCGCCAGTCCTCTCACAACTGCTGTATTGTTTCTGCAACACATTTCATTGATACTTCGCTCCTTTTCGGCCTACAGACTTCGTCGATTACTAGGCTATCAAACACTGAAAGGATTTTTCAAATCGGATCAATATTTCGTGAGATTAGTCAACCAAACAAACGTACAAACTCTTTGGCTTTATCTATAAAAAAATCATACAATAAATATGTATTCCTAATCATTGAGCATCATGATGTGGTGGTCCGATGACCTGGTGAAGGTCGCAGGAAACCGCTGGATGCGGGCAGCACAGGACCCGTTGTTTTGGGAAGCCTGGGGGGGGGCGGCCTATGTATAGCAGTCGACAACAATAGGCTGATGATAGCTGTGAAAGAACGGGTGTCATGTCCTTCCAACACAAAGGGGGGATCCAGGGGGGACCAGGCGAGGTGATCATGTCTAGCAGACACGGTGCCGAACTGTTCATATTGTTAGGATATTGTATATATGATATAATTAATGCGAGAACTCGTATTGCGCGATTCAGGGTTCGTAGTTTTTCGTTTCCTTCGTTACTCCGTAGTTCGACGTTTATTGGGTAGATGTCGCTGTAGTATATTTTTATTGCACTATATGCTCTACAATACGTGTACAATAGCACTAATGAGATACATGCTCATGCAGCTTCGGACAGATGTGTTCAGCGGAGCGTCGCGCGAAGGTGTCCCGCTGCGACCTGGCGCGCGCCACGCTCGTCACCATCACCAACAACATCGGCTCCATCGCCAGGCTCTGCGCCTCCAACGAACACATCGAGAGGGTAAGCGCACACCACACACACACTACTTACTGCGCTCGTCACCATCACCAACAACATCGGCTCCATCGCCAGGCTCTGCGCCTCCAACGAACACATCGAGAGGGTAAGCGCACACCACACACACACTACTTACTGCGCTCGTCACCATCACCAACAACATCGGCTCCATCGCCAGGCTCTGCGCCTCCAACGAACACATCGAGAGGGTAAGCGCACACCACACACACACTACTTACTGCGCTCGTCACCATCACCAACAACATCGGCTCCATCGCCAGGCTCTGCGCCTCCAACGAACACATCGAGAGGGTAAGCGCACACCATACACACACTACTTACTGCGCTCGTCACCATCACCAACAACATCGGCTCCATCGCCAGGCTCTGCGCCTCCAACGAACACATCGAGAGGGTAAGCGCACACCATACACACACTACTTACTGCGCTCGTCACCATCACCAACAACATCGGCTCCATCGCCAGGCTCTGCGCCTCCAACGAACACATCGAGAGGGTAAGCGCACACCACACACACACTACTTACTGCGCTCGTCACCATCACCAACAACATCGGCTCCATCGCCAGGCTCTGCGCCTCCAACGAACACATCGAGAGGGTAAGCGCACACCACACACACTACTTACTGTTTTATTGCAGAGCTAATTCTTTCAATATGATCTTCATAATGTTAATATTGACTGCCTCTGTGGCGCGGTGGTAGCATATGCGACTGCTGTACTGTTGAGGTCTCGGGTTCGATTCCCGGGTCGCACCGAATGTTTTTATAGTCTGGAAACATTAATAAACAAATATTTCGGACATCTAACACACAACACTATTTAGTTTCAAGTTAAGCAGAGCTTGTGTTATGGATACTAGATAACTGATATAAATGTTGGTAAACAGGTGGTATTCTGCGGGAACTTCCTCCGAGTCAATCCGCTGTCCATGAAGCTGCTGTCATACGCGATGTCCTACTGGTCCAGAGGGGCGTTGAAGGCTCTCTTCCTAGAGCATGAAGGGTGAGGAATATTATTTGTTTCATTAATTTAAGCGATCGCCACACCGCTTTCCACTGCGTAGTGTCGTGGGTTCGAATCCCACCTGGGACAACACTTTGTGTGCTCCACAAATTGTTGTTCTGAGTCTGGGTGTTCTTTAGGTCCGTTTCATGTACGTCTGTAAAGTCCTCTGCGACACAGGATATGTTTCTAATGCTGGAAGTTGTCTTATAAGAAAAAAAATGTATTACATATATAAATCTTCTTCTTGAATCAGTCCATCTATTCCTGAAACTACATTAAACTCCATCGAATAATTTATTTATCTAAGCAAACAGACAAACGAAGCGACTTCATTTTATAGTATATAAATAACTTTGAAACAGTTACTTCGGAGCGGTGGGCTGTCTCCTCCACTTGGACGTGAAGCACCAGCGCCGCAGTCGCCACTCGCCGCCCGCAGACGACAACACAGACAGGTGAACACCATATCACCACTTCACCACACTGTCCCACCACCACTTCACCACACACTGTCCCACCACCACTTCACCACACAGTCCAACCACCACTTCACCACACACTGTCCCACCACCACTTCACTATACACACACTCACCACAAAATCAAACTTATATTTCAAATAGGCGTTTCCACGCACTTTCCTATTCATTCCATCATCCATTAATTCCACACATTCATCCACATTCCTATGGAGAGGAACCGGCAACAAACTCCATAAGTTGCTAATTCAAAGAAAGTAGATTTCCATATTCGTGTACATTATTATTTATATATGCAACTACAATGTAAATAGCTAAATTAGTATCTTTTTCTAATGAAAAAGCAATTCTAGACAATAAGGAATAAATAAAAGAAATTTATACATTTACTTAGATTTACGCTGTTGATACATGTATAAAAAAATCACTACCATTTGTGTCCCATTTATCCCATCCCCTAGTACAGACGACCGATAGGGTTTAGGAGACATCGTAACGATAAACGATATATGTACTATATCTTACTTATAATATCGAACCGGCCAATAGGTATTATATAAAAGCGGTAAGAAACAGGTTTTACGCGACTACTTCGCTTCTATGGTGGTTACTGTCCCCTCTGAATCGGTCCTAAATGCAATATCGATTGTATTCGTTTTCGTAACGCTGTCGCCTATATCCTTTATATACAAGTCTTTATAGGAGGTCATTGTATTTGTTGCATATACAATCGTTATAGAGTAGGTACTACTTCGTAGCCAAACCATGGCTATTTTCTTAAGGAAAAGATTTTTCTAAATTCAATTTTTCTTACAATACTATATCTTCTGAACTGAATTTTGCTAACACCTTATATAAGATCTTTAAACACTTAAAGAAAATATAAAAATAAAAACGGCAAACTAATTTTCATAATTACAAACCATTTATTTCATTAATGGTATATGAACTATTCCAGACTGCTTGTACTATCGCTCGTTTGTACCACTTGTCGCTTGTACCTTCCATCGCTTGTACTATTGCGTCGTATTAAGAAGTCGTACTGATAAATGTAATGACAATAATACTATTACTTTTAATAAATATTTTACTGTCAAGTATTCGAAGGTAATTTATAATAATGTTCCTTAGCCTCAACTCTACTTTTAATAGTATCCGTAATTTTGATGATTTTGTCTACAATACTATGACCATACATTTCGACACAAGAAAGAGTTTAAAAACACTAACTATGACCCGACTACGAGAAAACTTTTGTTAGCATTTACATGGTCAATATCACGCGGACCATTACTACGCATCTATTGACACCCTATTCATTAAAATAAGTTCAGTAGTTTAGGCGTTACGGTGAACATACATCCATAGGCTACTTCCTTTTGGCTTCTGTTGTTTAATTTACGTTATCTATGTTTAGTCTTAGACCGGGATAATCAGCATTTCTTGGGGAGGTCCTTGTAGACGCCACTGAATTGATGATCTTACAACTAATATAAATGCAGGACTGTATGTATATTTGTTTATAATCACGCCAAAACATTTGAACTGATCTGTATAAAATTTTATTTTACTAATGTAGCCTTTGCCCGTTTATTTGTTTATATATATAAGCGAGAAAGGACTAAGATACGAAGATATTAAAGCACAGTCCAAACCGCTGAAGCTAGAATGCTAAAAGTGAGCACTAAAAAGGAATTTTGGAAAAGTCACCCCTAAGGGGGTAACTTATGGTTAGGGTATGGAGATGAAGTCTCCGAAATTCTTAGTAACAGCAGTTCCCGGATCCCTCCCGTGTCAGGCGCAGAGTGGCACAACGTGTGGTTTTCAAATCAAATCCGTTCAGTAGTTTTTGCCTGAAAGAGTAACAAACATCCATCCATCCATACTCACCAACTTTCTCATTTATAATATTAGTATAGATAATATAGATAGATTTCACACGACTGCGGCTAACTTTATTTTTATTTTCCTTCTTTTATAGATCAGGGACATAGACAGTATACAATGGGAAGGAATTTGCTTGCGGTGCTATGGAACTCCGGGGATATACAACCAAAACACCAGCCCCCTAGCCTAGTTGACGTTCCACAATCGAGAACGCTAATAGAAAACTAACAATCGTGTAGATATGACATCTCTAAGTCACGTGATCCAAACCACGGCTAAGGGGACATAACATAGTACAGTTAGAAATATTGAATAAATCGACAATAAGCCAATTGATAAGGCATTACATATAGTTGGTGTAGACGAGAAGTGAATAGTCCCTCTCCTCTTAATAAGAGATGAAAAGACGTTCGCAGTCGTGTACTACAGAGGTGCTGACCAACAAATGCCTCAATACTCGCTGACAAGTTGACTGGTGTGAGGTTAGCTGCAATTGACACCGCTGTTTACTGTTTTTGTATAAAAAAATCATATAAATGTCACATTAAAAAAAACGAGTTTGCTACACGACTTAAGTAAAACTTCTTTATATGAAACTGTCTATGAGAGAATGAAAATGTCCGCTCGAAAATATCTCTCTCTCTCTCTCTCTCTTGCCCATACAGTAACATACGAAACGTAACTATCGGTTTTTCTATCTTTACTAACTTCAACTACCGTTCGATTCGTACGATCACACTTTTCGTAACGCTCTCATCAGGCATTCACCAGCTTAATACCCAAGTCAAGCGTGCGTAAAGAAGTTTTACTTAAAAAAATACAGTTTTAAGGGTTTAATGGTGGTGGCAAGAAATGAGAGAATCGGGGGGAGGAACTTTTACATTACACTTCAGTGAAATATGGAATTCTGCGGATACCTAATTTCAAGTCGGTCATCTTGTTATTGCTCCAATAGATAATATACACAGAAAAGATTGTAAATTCATTATTTGACTACAACAATTTGACCCTCAGAATAAGAAATTCAAATTATACTTGGCACATTACAAAACGTGGAGAATGGTTTTTAAGGGGTCTGCGCCGACAGACCACGAGCAGAGTAAAAGTGAAGAGACTAAATCAGTAACAATTTAAATTAAACCTAAAGTTCTTGAGAATACAACTGTATTTGATGCAACGTAATAAAACCAAATATCGCTCATTCGGCGTTATTTTATTACGTTCCATCAAATACAGTTGCTACTGCATAGTGTCCTTCGCTTTCACTCCGTCCTTCGACGATCACCATTCCAAGACATAGGCAAATTATATTTTAAAATTATAGTCTATTTGGAATAGAAAATAGTGACGTAATAATAAATCAATCCGTACCTGACCTATCAGGTTACAATAAATTATCGTTTGGTACGAAAGCTTGATCATGATTGCCGAAAAGAATGATCAAAACCTCACTATTTTCTTATCGCGAATGGACTAAAGTTCCTTTATTAGTTAATAAGTACTCTTTATTGTACACAAAATAGAAATATATATGAACAGATATTATATATATCGAGCACAATAGGCGGCCTTATTATAAAGCAATACCTGAAGCAATGTTTGCGAGAAATATATATGCAGCGGGTGGTTCTGGTGTCAGAAGTATAAGTTGGTTGTAGATTTGTTTTGTTCTTCATTAGTCTGCGTTTTGTTATCGAATAGTCTGGAAGCGGAAGAAATTGTCGTTCATTGATATAAAGGGTCATCCATAAATTACGTCACGCAAGGCGTGGGTAGAACTAGATTTTGTGACGTCACATTTTAAACAGTTATACCTACAGTCTTAAAAATATAGCTTGATCTCTGTAACAGATGGCTAAGAAACTAACGAAGTAACTTTGAACAAGCAATTTTTTTTTATATGACCTATATTTTCGTTCTTTACGAGCCAATTTTATCACAAATGAAGTGCAATATATTATAAATCTAAAAATTTACACCTAAACTGTACCTCGCAAGTTCTAAAATGACACTACACTAGTGACAACTGTCACAGAGATCAAGCTGTATTTAAGGATTGTAATTTATCTAAGCGTAATAAAAAAAGAATCTGAACTGATGTTTGAAATTTATAAATTTACAAAATATGTGACGTCACACTAGGCAAGGGGAGAGTGCAACTAATGTAACCACTCTGGATGGTATAAAAACTATAAAATTCGTGTAGCGTAATTAATGGATCGCCTCTAAGGGTTATTTATACTGTTAATTTCCATGTTTTTATTGTTTTAAAATTTGTAATATAAAGTTTATTTATGTTTGAAATGGCTCAGTGTCGATTCTGTTGTGAAATAATATTATTATTTATATTTTGAACTTCAAATAGGCACATTCTTAAGCAACCAAAAAACATGAGTGTGATTTAGACTACATGACTGTAGTCAATCTTCAAGGGGTACACAAGGCTTGCACAGAATGCAGTGTCTTAAACATACGAAACGTAACTGAAAAGAACGAAAACTTGTGCTCGCAATTCTCTCTTTTGCCCCTACAGAATATAACTCTCTCTTACTATCTTCACTAACTTATATCTCCTTCTCAACTTTCGTTCGCTTCGCTCGATCACACTTTTCGTAACGCTCGCAAAATTTCTGCAAATTTTATACTTGCCAACAGAATCGACACCAATATTCCAGGATTTCAATATTTTAGCACAAAATTTTATAAATATTTACCTTCGGGTCATATTGTATTACAGTAAACATACTGTGACCGCAGTTAATACTTATACGTTTTTATATTTAAGTTACGTATTTATGTGTGCGAGGTATAGAAAATATAAGGGCTGATAAAATATTTTATATTATAATAAATATAGGTATGATATTGTATTTTGTGTTTTATTTTCTACTTGTCCAGAGTTGCATGAGCGTAAATGTTATTCTGATATAAGCTATATTACTGTAAAATTTCATCCAAATCCGTTCAGTACTTTTTGCGTGAAAAAGCAACAAACATCCTTACCAGCTTTCGCGTATATAAAACTAGCTGAACCCCGCGGTGTTACCCACGGTTATTATCGTACCTTTTTTAATGGGACTAATCCCACCCACACGCCCACCACTGTAACTCCTGTACACCAGGATCAACAGCAGTGACCCACGAACACACCGAGTTATGACACTCGGGGAGTCCCAGGAAAAAAATTAACTGTCTTGGAACCCGCAACGAAATTAATCAGAAGAAAAACAGGAGGAGTTGGAAATATATAGTAGTGTAGAGTAGTGTATTATCGTACCGCGGGTAACTCCGCGGGATAATGGTAGTCTAAATAAAAGTAGCCTAAGTTACTCCCTGGATCATCAGCTACCTGCCAGTGAAAGTCCCGTCAAAATCCGTCCAGCCGTTCCAGAGATTACCCAGAACAAACAGATAGACAGACAGACAAATTTTTTTTAACTACATTTTAGGTACATGTACCGTGTATACATACATATGGATTTAGTAAAAAGCGGTTATTATAATATTACAAACAGACACTCCCAATTTTATTTATTTGTATAGATAGACACTATCATTTTATTTATTTGTATGGATAAATAACGGGTAACACCTGAGGTAAAGTATTTATCTCAGTTGTCTACTACCATTATACAAGCTCTGCTTAGTTTGGGACTAGATGGCGATGTGTGTTAGACGTTCGATATATTTATTTATTTATTATTAACTGTCTTTAAAAAAAATGCATATGTATGCACAATACATGTACCGAAATAACTTTTTTTTTATTTTTGTCTGTGTCTCTGTTTGTTCGGTAATCTCTGAAACGGTTGGACTGATTTTGACGGGACTTTCACTGGCAGATAACTGATGATCTAAGGAGTAACTTAGGGTACTTTTTGGACTATATTTGTCCCGCGGCTTTACCCGCAGTACGACAATAAAACAAAAAAAAATAGGCGAAACAAACCGCAACACATTAGTGAAAAACGGATTTAAATTGGTTAAACTATTTCCGAGATTAGCGTGTAGGTACATATACAAACAGATAAATTCTAAAACTCATTATTTTGGATGACAGCGACCAGTTACGAAAAAAAAGTAGGTTCTTTAGAAAACAACCTAAAGGATGAGGAAGGATCCTTTGGTCATGGTTTTTTATCAAGCCGTAAGACCTTTAGTGGGTATGGTATGACATACCCACCCCAACGTGCAGTCATACTTATATTAGAGCTAAATTAGAAAAATTAAAACAAAATATTTTTTAAGAATTATTTATTGTATGCATAACACTCACAATTTTTCGAAATCGTTGTAGACAACACATCAGGAATAGAACCTTCCCTGAAACAATTTTAGCCGGATTAGTATTCTTTCGTACACTGTCTAATAGGCCTACCACACGCGTAAGTATCACCACAGTTTTGAATGCGCGTCTAATAGGCCTACCACACGCGTAAGTATCACCACAGTTTTGAATGCGCGTCTAATAGGCCTACCACACGCGTAAGTATCACCACAGTTTTGAATGCGCGTCTAATAGGCCTACCACACGCGTAAGTATCACCACAGTTTTGCCTGCGCAAGCCCTGTGTGCAAGGCTGCGTGTGTGGTTGTACGTTCAGTGTTTAAGCCGCAGTCGAGGCTTGTGGTGACAAGGAGTTTATGTATTCCATAGATTTAGTTTGACAAGTATATTGACATTATATTTAGTAACCAGACTTAATAATTCACTGTAGGCATTTTCCTCCATTCGTAAATAATTTCTACACTCATTTGCGTCTTCTCTTAAGTCCTTTAGTAGTTTTACATGCGAATGGATTTTTCTATTTAACAGCCATCTCTTTGTCCACTTCGATCGTTTACGCTTTGACTTCTGTATAGTATTTTTTTTCATTAGCAAGTTTTGAATAAGTACTAGCAGCAGAAATAGTTCCTCATTGGGAAAAACAAACCAACAAAATGAGGCTTACCTAACTGTGCCGTGTGATAGCTACGTCGGTGTCCGTTTAAGTATCACGACAGTTTTGCCTGCGCAGTTATAACTGTGGTATTACTTGCGCGTGTGGTAGGCCCATTAGAGACAGATATAAAGCTTTCTTAGATGCCACATCATATACCAACACGGGCCACCTAATGAAGAGGAGTAGCCATAGCGGACTTTTCCCGATACGAAACAGAATAATTATTTGCAGGAAAATTCTTCACACATACGCTTTTTAGACTCGCATACAAAAACAATCACCTGTCACTACGAAATCGCACAACAATAAAAAAAAACCTGAAAGGTGTCAAGGGACACCCGGATGGATTGGAGTTATAGTTATAGTTTGTACCTCAGTAGTCGATGCTTTAGTTGATTCGCTATTGAAATAAAAAAATGTACATATACATACACACACACACACGCACATTTATATATAGCAAAAAATGTCGTTACACTTTTCCGTCTAGCACCCTTTCGCAACGCGCCTTAAGGAACTTCGTTCCAATAAAAAAAACAGAATTGCATGGATACATTCCTTTCTATGTCATAACATAGGTCCATTTATATGACAGACTTATACTGTGACTGCTACGCCCTGCCGTGTAACATATGCCACACACTGGTAAAGAAGGGAGGTACATTAAAAAGGAGAACTCTTTGATACCATACATACACCTGCAAATCAAAGAGCACTTACAGGTAACTACTGGCGGTATCGGCGCCGGAGGGGCCACCTGCGGTCGCCACGTCGGCAACGCTTGTACGAACCCGAGCGAGACCGACAGCCGTACACCATGCTGGAAATAAGAACGACAATCACAATATTTAACAAGTACCTGCCGCCATATTGTGGGTCAGCATGCTGCGTTGTTGCATTGTCTGCCTTTCCATCAGGCAAAGTATAGTCATTTTGGAATGCTCTACGTTAAAAAGTGTCGTACCGGCCTCTGCTCCTACGTCTGCAGCTGCTTCTGCGTCTACAGCTGCGTCTGCGGCGCTTGGGCCGTCGACTGCGGCAACAGCGCTGGCGCACGTAAGACCGCGTGTCACCTCGGCGGCAGCGCTTAAAGCGACCCGTTTTGCTGCGGCAGCGTCTAAAACACACACCCTTCAACAGTTACCAAATATACCTTTGAAAAAATTCGTTTTATTCCCGTAACGTCTAGTAGGTTCAGTTGGTCTAATTCCCCGAAAGTCTATTCCCCGAATGTCTAATTCCGCGAACGTCTAATTTCCCGAAAATCTAATTCTCCGAACGTCAAATTAGCTAAGACCTACGGGAGCGGAGCAACAATGAAGAATGTTACAAAAATGGGAAAAAATTATCACGCTACGGGCAATAGAAGACGCAAACGAGGTTGCGTGAGTCGGCTAGTACTTGATAAAATATGAACTTACCAGAAATTATTCAATGCATTAAATTGGAAATTTTAACATACTCACGTTTTGCACATTCTGTGAAACAAATAAATAAAACATTAAAATCAAAATTAATTAGCGCACTTTTATTTTTGAACTTCGGATATTACTAACGGAACTACGGAATCATCAGGTACTAACAAAACTTATCAGTTACAATAAGAGTCTTAAGAAAATCTATACTAATATATAAAGCTGAAGAGTTTGTTTGTTTGAACGTGCTAAGCTCGGGAACTGCTCGTCCGATTTGAAAAATTCTTTCAGTGTTAGATAACCCATTTATCGAGGAAGGCTATAGGCTATATATTATCACGCTAAGACCAATAGGAGCGGAACACCAATGAATAATGTTACAAAAACGGGGTAAATTATCACGCTACGGGCAATAGAACACGCAAACGAGGTTGCGTGGGTCGGCTAGTAATTATAAACAAATACTTACTTCCGCCTTCGCCGACACTTCGCCATTTTGGTGTCTGAAAACACAAGTCGAATATTAAAAATAATTGCCATGGCAAAGTCCAGCTTTTGCACCAAGGGCTGGCTCGACCGGACTACAGTAATACCAAGGTCTAACAGAAAACAGATGGTAAGCATTAGATAAAACTCACGCACTAGCAATAAATGCTGTGTCGCGGTTCAAAACTAGAAACTCAAGAAAACCCAGATTGAGAGCAAATATTTGCGGACTGTGTTTTCCTGGACTTTGAACCCATAAACGAAAAAACCGGCGTAGTAGGAAACGGCGAAATTTTGCGTTGCTGTTCAACGAGTAACCAAGGCTACGGAGGAACAGTTAGGCTTGAACTTCACCCTTTATTGGTACTCTGGTTTCTGAGAACTTTGACCTGACTGGTCGGGCAAGATGGGTTTTTGTATTCTGCGATTTCAAAGTACTGGAATAACTTTAGAATATTTAAATTTTCATAATGTATGTATACTTTTGCTGTGACAGCGACAAAACCTACAGCTGACAAACACAGTAACAGCAGAAACGAACTTAGTGGCCAACTGTTAGAGTTCTGGACATTAGTTCTAGGGTTTCTCTAGACGATCTGAGCGAAGAGAATACTTAGTAAAATTTTATGTAGATTGAGAAGTAGAAAAAGAAATAAAGGCAAAAAGCTTTTAAAAATTCAAAAGAGGGGAGGATAATGGAATTATGTACTTACCGTTTAGTTTTGCCGGCTAATTACAAAAATCCCATTTGGTTTATGTAATTAATTGTCATAATTATGAAATAATTGAATTATTTACCATTCTATGTTTTGATTGAAAATATTTGCTTTAGAAAATAATCATAAAAAATAACTTTGACGGCTACTATTCCATAAAAAGAATTTCTAATTTCTATGTCATATTAAACGATATTGTTTTATTCTTTTCTTTTTACTTTTTAATTAGTTGCCTGTATTCTCTTTTTGTAAAAGAAACCAAGAAGGTAGAATATAATTAGTAGATGATGTTCTCCTAGCCGATCATGTACGGCCACGGCAGTCAGTCTCAACGGAAGCCAGCCGAGTACGCAGGAGATATTATAGTGCACAAGTGTGTGCGCAAACACAGGTGCACTCTCTGTTCTCTCACTCTTCCATAATCGGGAGGGACGGTTGACCGACACGAGTGGGGAGAGATCAGTCGCAGGACCGAAAGTTTTAAGTGCTCTCTGAGGCATGGGGTTTCAGACCCCAACTTCCCAACTCCAAGTTGTTATTAGGTATTTCTATAATCAGAAAAATTCAATAACACTTTTGGCCCCACTCGGGATTCGAACCCGATTCTTTATAGTAGCAGATAGCACATAAATGGTCTAGGAATAAAATTTATCAACAGCCTACTCTTGGGCATAAAACTCCTTAGAGAGGAGGTTTTGGTCGTGCTTGGCAGAAGGATTGGTATAGGGTTTGTTTTAAGTCCCGAGTGGGCAGGGCGGCAGCACGGGACCCTTTCCTTCCGACTGACGCTGGTGCTTTCCGGGCACGGTTGCTTCGGGAAGTACCTGCACTCGATCGCCAGGAGGGAATTGAGTCCCGCCTGCCACCACTGCGACTGCAGTGAGGACTCGACCCAGCACACGCTGGCTGTTTGCCCCGTATGGGCGTCGCAGCGTCGGGCCCTCACTGCAGCCATCGGAGGAGATCTCTCGCTACAGACAGACAGACAAAAAAAATTTAACTACATTTTTGGTATAAGTATCGTGTATACATACATATGCATTGATTAAAAAGCTGTTATTTTAATATTACAAACAGACACTCCAATTTTATTTATTTGTATGTATAGATGAACCTCGCGGTGTTACCCGCGGTTATTGTTGTACCGCGAGTAACGCCGCGGAACAAAGTTAGTTTAAAAAAAGTAGCCTAAGTTACTCCCTGGATCATTAGCTACCTGCCAGTGAAAGTCCCGTCAAAATCCGTCCAGCAGATCCAGAGATTACCCGGAACAAACAGACAGACAGACAGACAGACAAAATTTTTTTTAACTACATTTTTGGTATATGTACCATGTATACATACATATGCTTTTAGTAAAAAGCGGTTAATTTAATATTACAAACAGACACTCCAATTTTATTTATTTGTATAGATATGTATGTATTAACAAAAAAGTATATATGTATTTATATCAGTTATCTAGTACCCATAATATAAGCTCTGCTTAGTTTGGAACTGCTTGATCGAGTTGTGTAAAAAAAACTATTATAAAACGTGTGTGGAGAATCTGAACTACGAAGTCATGGCTAAACCGCATTATTGGAAATTGTTCTTGCAGATTTCCTTCCATATATTTTAGCTTCACAGTAATACACACACACGCACATACACATACACCACACACATACAATAGACACACACCTCTCTCTGTGTCTAACACACACATACTCATAATACACATTCTATTTTAGTTAAGTTTGTATCCAAATCATCTGTTGTCAGCAATTTTAGTTTAATTTTATTTGTATTGTTTTCAATTATATTTTTGACTAGCCGACCCACGCAACCTCGTTTGCGTCTCCTATTACCCGTAGCGTGATAATTTTCCCCCGTTTTTGTAACATTCTTCATTGGTGCTTCGCTCTTGTAGGTCTTAGCGTGATGATACACAGCCTATAGCCTTCCTCGATAAATAGGCTATCTAACACTGAAAGAATTTTTCAAATCGGATCTATAGTTCCTGAGATTAACTAGTTCAAACAAACAAACAATCAAACAAACAAACTCTTCAGCTTTATATATTAGTATAGATATAGATGTAACATGTAACTCAGACGGCTCAAAACCAGAGGGGGCGTTAATGGCTGCGACCCAGTTTTTAAGTAATGCAGACATTCTTGCACATAATATTACTGTTTCTATCCTTTTCTTTTCCAATAAAGATTTATTATTATTATTGTAATGTCCAAGAAAATCTTAATTTGCAAACATCTATGCGCGTCGTTGGTAGCTTTAACACAGATACAATAAGTAATACACAAACTGTTATTGAAACTCTACTTTTATTTAATCACTGAAATATTACGCTCCTATAGCTTTCACCATCATCTACATGCGTCAGCATCCTGTTAAGTTCATAGTTAGAGTATCCATCGTTGGGAGATTCCATTACTGAACTCCTTCTTGTTTTCTTAGAAATTATTTTGTTCAACTCCACCCCATTTCCACTATTATCTTTCGGTTTCGTCAAAAAAACCATACCATTTTCGTCAAATAAATTTCTTACAGCATCCATTTCGTCAGTTCTTTTCACCTTCTTCACAGAAGAGTCTGTTATAATATATAACAATATTCCATCGCCAGGAGATCGCCTTATTGAATAATTTTTACCGTATCTTAGCCGATGCGATTCTTTCATTGGTTGTCGTAATTGTACAGGGAATCTGAAGTAATCCTGTATAACTCTAGTCGGTACAGTTCGTCCTCGGGGCTTACATATTGCTTCTGGAAATTATAAATGATTCTTCTAAATTATTGGATACTAGTTTTTGCTTGCCTCTGAGAGCACATTAAGCCGCGTCAATCTCAGTTGTCATGACAATCGTTATTGTGAAGTAGGTAAGTGCCCTCAAATATACCCACTATTACTATATATAACGGATCGTTTTTTGTTTTTTCGGAAGACGGTCCCCATTTCATTTCATCCACATTTTTTATATTTACGACTAGCTGAACCCCGCGGTGTTACCCGCAGTTATTGTTGTACCGCGAGTAACGCCGCGGGACAAACTTAGTCTAAAAAAAGTAGCCTAAGTTACTCCCCGGATCATCAGCTACCTGCCAGTGAAAGTCCCGTCAAAATCCGTCCAGCCGTTCCTGAGATTACCCGGAACAAACAGACAGACAGACAAACAGACAGACAGACAAAAAAATTTTTAACTACATTTTTGGTATATGTACCGTATATACATACATATGCATTTAGTAAAAAGCTGTTATTTTAATATTACAAACAGACACTCCAATTTTATTTATTTGTATAGACGAAGACTTATTATTTGAAGACTATAAACACTTGACATTGGCAGAAATAGCTGATCCGAGAGATCCGGCTGGTTGCCATTTCATCAAAGAAGAAGAAGAAGAAGACTATATATAACCGTGTCTAAGTAAAAGTGCACTTATTTTAATAATTTTTTTCTTCTGAAATTATGCAGCAGTCACATAATGTATATTCTTAGATGACTCCTGCCCAGCGAGCCACATAAACTGGAGCAGTTGCTACGTGAACCCTCCTTTTTAGGGTTAATTTCATATCATCCACATTTTTTATACTTTTTACCATTCATTTCATCACGACAAAGACTCGAAGACTTTAAATACTTGACATTGGCAGAAATAGCTGATTAGCTGATTGCCATTTTATCAAAAGAAGAAGAGACATAGAGCGCTTTGCGAGGGAACAACGTGTTATATTTCTATAAACGTATCACAAGTATTTGGAAAGCCGTGGGAGAGCCACGCTTCGACATGAATGGGTCGGCTCGACCGAAGTGATACCACGGCCTCACAGAAAACCGGTGTGAAATAGTGCTTGCGCTGTGTTTCACCGAGTGATTGAGGATACTGGAGGCCCATACCCCAACCCCCCTGCCCTATCTCCCCCCCATACCCTCAAAGGTCGGCAACGCACTTGTGACGCCTCTGGTGTTGCAGGTGACCATGGGCGGCGTTAATCGCTTACCATCAGGCGATACGTATGCTCGTTTGCCCGCCTATTACTTAAAAAAAAAGTTATGCTGAACCGTTCGCAAATTACGAAGAATTTTCTGTCGAGAAAGTGCACCTTTTTTTCTTTGGGGTTTTATGAAATCTTGATCATAAACCCAAGATTTAATAAACCAGGAACAACTCCTGAGCTGAAATCGGAGACCCAACGCGTCATTCGTAAGTTTTTTTGCTTACTTATTACGTCAAACCTCAGCAAGACCGGTGGGCCATTTGACGGGTATTTTGTTTCATCTATACAAATAAATAAAATTGGAGTGTCTGTTTGTAATATTAAAATAACCGCTTTTTACTAAATATATATGTATGTATACACGTTACATATACCGAAAATGTAGGTAAAATTTTTTTGTCTGTCTGTCTGTTTGTTCCGGGTAATCTCTGGAATGGCTGGACGGATTTTGACGGGACTTTCACTGGCAGGTAGCTGATGATCCGGCGAGTAACTTAGGCTACTTTATTTAGACTAACTGAACCCCGCGGGTAACACCGCGGGGTTCAGCTAGTACTTAATAAAAAAATTACAACGCCCTACAAAACTCCGTGTTCTTATTTTAAAATGTAAAAGGTGCACTCTTACTGAAACACCTTTTAGTTCCATCTTCCAATTCAGTTCGACGTCAGGATTTGATGCCAGTTACTCCGTGGAATACCTGATATACAGGTAAAACCGGTTGAACTAGTAGTGGACTCCAAATAATCTTGGGACTAAAGAAGGCTAAAAGGAATAAAAAAATACCTGTTAAAAATAATGCACATATAACTAACAAACTAAACTGCATTCTGTTCATCAGGAATTTGAAGTCTGCCTTATTGTGCTGTTACATTTTGATTAATTTATCAATCGGACAACTAATTTTAGTTTCAAGTCAAGCATAAAATTGAATATATGTAGCGAAAGCTATTAAATACACGCGCGTAGGTTATCGCGACAAAAAGTAGTTTTTATCCTTCTTCGAGTTTCAATCTATCTCTATGTCGAAATTCATCCAAATCGGTTCAGTGGTTAAACCGTGAAAGCGTAATAGACAGACAGATAGTTATGTTTGAATTAAGAATAATACTAGGATTTGCCCGTGGCACCACTCGCGTATATGTAAAGGGAAGCCCAGAATCGAAGTATCTTCATGCCTCATTTGATTGAAATCTTTGCAGCGGTTTAGCCGTATGAGCAAACAGACAGACAAATTTATATTTGAATTTATGGCAAGACAGTAGAGCCACGTTGAACGGGCCAGCTCTACCAGGGTGGTATTATCCTCGCACAGAAAATCAACGTAAAACGACAGCATTCGTGCTGTAGTGTTTCGTTGGTGAGGCGAGACCGGAGGCCCAATGATGCAAAAGCATCACCAGCCCGCCATGTTGTGGGTCGTCATGCTGTATTGGTGTATTGTCTGCATTCGCAGTATGGTGACCACCAATCTTGGATTCTGCTTATGCTTTCCATCAGGCCGAGTTGAGTCATTTTGGCAGGGTCATACATAATAAAAAAAAAAATGGAATAAATCGATATGCTGAAATCAGCGTGGCTCTACTACCTATTATTAACTTATTGAATTACTATTTCCCATAGAATTAGAATATATGAATTAAAAAACCAATACATAAAACAATTTATTACGAGTCGAAATATACATTTTGTATAGATTTCCCATTGCCAGTATTGCCATAATCCTTAGCCCGTTGCGTTGTTCAGGTCAAGAAGCTTTTTATTCAACGCCCTGTTCATCATATTCGTCCATGACTCCCTGTCTATCCTAGTTCTACGGGTTGCAACTCCAGATAGTACATTTACCAATCTTTGTAATAATTTCTTCGAGTCATTATTATTATTGTTCCGTTCGGTGAAATCTGCCGACTTCTTTATTTTAAATACGGGTTTTGCCGACTTTGACGACTTCGTTAATATGTAAACGGATATTTCTTCTTGAGTGTCTGAATTTCGTGATAAATATTTTTTCAAGAAATGACTCAACTGTTTACTTTTCGTTAAATCGTGTTTGTGTGAATAAACTGAAATATGATAAATTTATGTCTTTAAGACTATTTTCGCAGTGATTCTTTAAATTGATATAAATACTATATTCAACCGATTGGCATGAAATAAATTCTACCACAATACACAAGAGAAAAACGCATCCAAATCTGCTAAGCCACTTCTGAGATTAGCGCGTCCAAAAACATATAGATAAAATTCTAAAAAACTGTTGTTGTCTGTTACTTTACTAAAGATATTATATACTTATAATACTTGTAGGAAACTTATCGGTTCAAGAATAACAACGGCTATGGGCAACAATATAAGTAGTATTTATTACGCAGGAGCCACGGCTCCATAATCCTCTAATGTTACATGGTAACGTGTGTCTTCTATACTAACTTACAGCTACATTATATATACTAAAATCTATCGATACAGTGTAATATATATATATATATATAATGACATCTTATTCTCGACGAGGTAAGAATGTCTAAATACTACGTAATCGTAATATACTCATATCATCGCTATCTATATAACTATATATATATATATCTATACTAGCTGTCCCGGCAAACGTCGTTTTGTCATAACTATTAATAAATTAAAAATTAATTAAAAAAACATTGTCCAGCGGACAAAATTGTGAATCTAAACCATTCCCAGATCCCCTTGAACACACACAAAAAATTTCATCAAAATCGGTCCAGTCGTTTGAGAGTAAGTCAGTGACATACACACTCACAGAAGAATTATATATATAAAGATATGCTGATATATATGACACTACTATTCCTACATAGTATACTAATATTATAAAGCTAAAGAGTTTGTTTGTTTGATATCTCAGGATTTTTTGGTAAGGTTACAGAGCTTCACGCTTCACTTCTACATCACGCTACGACCAATAGGAGCCGATTATCAATAAAAAATATTGTAAAAACGGGGAATTTAATTATTTTTGAGAGACGCAGGCAACGGTCACCTGTTAATCTATACTAATATATAAACCTGAAGAGTTTGTTTGTTTGTATAAAGCTGAGAAGTTTGTTTGTTTGTTTGTTTGAACACGCTAATCTCAGGAACCGCTGGTCCGATTTGAAAAATTCTTTCGGTGTTGGATAGTCCATTTATCGAGGAAGGCTATAGGGTATATATCATCACGCTACTACTAATAGGAGCGGAGCAACAATGAAGAATGTTTCAAAAACGGGGGAAAATTTCACGCTACGGGCAATATAAGGCGCAAACGACGTTGCGTGGGTCTGCTAATTATAAATAACTAGCTTTTGGTTGCGGCACAGCCCGCGTTTATGTTGGTTATCGCGGTAGAAAGTAGTCC
Source organism: Spilosoma lubricipeda (assembly GCA_905220595.1). Lineage (NCBI taxonomy): Eukaryota > Metazoa > Arthropoda > Insecta > Lepidoptera > Erebidae > Spilosoma > Spilosoma lubricipeda. The sequence goes on along the minus strand of HG992301.1, from coordinate 10,429,086 downwards.
ATGTCCTTCCTCAGAAACCAAAGCATCTCCATGACAAATTCCATTGAAATCGATACAGTGAAAGCGTGGCAGACAGACAGAGTTACCTTCGAAATTGTAATATTAGTATAGTATAAAATTTTAACAAAAAACTACATCAAGAACTGGACCAAATTGAAATGGGACCACGCGGGAAGCACCAGTTTCCAAATCTATACTAATACTAGCTGACCCACACGCAACCTCGTTTGCGCCTTATATTGCCCGTAGCGTGAAAATTTCCCCCGTTTTTGAGTCATTCTTCATTGTTGCTCCGCTCCTATTATTAGTAGCGTGATGATATATACCCTGTAGCCTTTCTCGATAAATGGACTATCCAACATAGAAATAATTTTTCTTCTTCCTCTTTCTTCTTTCAAACTCTTCAGCTTTATATATTAGTATAGATATAAAGCTGAAGAGTTTGTTTGTTTGTTTGTTTGAACACGCTAATCTCAGGAACCGCTGGTCCGATTTGAAAAATTATTTCAGTGTTAGAAAGCCCATTTATCGAGGAAGGCTATAGGCTATATATCATCCCGCTAAGAACTACAGGAGCGGAGCACCAATGAAGAATGTTACAAAAACGGGGGAAAATAATCACGCTACGGGCAATAGGAGACGCAAACGAGGTTGCGTGGGTCGGCTAGTTTAAAATATTAAAAAAACATTTTAAAACAGTTGAATTGAGAATCTCATCACCATTTATAGAAATCGGGTTAAAAACACTGCTATTTATCAAAATACAATACCTGATACCACAAATAAAAAAAAAAATACTAATTTCATTAGCATTTTGTGAATAGGCTCACATTTATATGGCTAACTAAAAATTCAACAAACCATAGATTAAAACTTGAAACCCGAAATGACTTGAAGAAAATTCTATTAAAATTTATTCATTCATGAAATACAATTAAAACGGCTCAGTATTTATTATGATTACTTGTGCAGTTTCAATGATGTGTTTGTACCCGAGCCAGTCTCAACGGAACTTACACAGGAGATATTATAGTGCACAAGTGTGTGAGCAAACACAGGTGCACTCTCTGTTCCCTCACGCTCACAATATGATGGGACGGCTACTCGACACGTCCGGTGAGGAACCAGGCACAGACAAGCTGTACGTACGTACAAAGCACATATACCTATACTTTTTTTTGTAAATATAAAACAAACATTTGCATATCACTCAACCATTTGGTCCGACCCGGGATTGAACCCGAGACCTCAAGTACAGCAGTCGCATATGCTGCCACTGCACGACGGAGGTAGTTAAATTAGTTTAATAGTAAGGGATTGGAAGGTGGTGGAACGCACAGATTTCCAAAACTACCTACTTCGGGTTCGCCTTAGTGGGGTAAGAAAAGGGTTGTTATGTGTATGACAAAGCCCATTAATTAAAAAAAAAAAAAGTGCTCTTCGAGGCACAGGCGCCAAAGACCACCAAACTTGCATACCCTGGGGTATATTATTTGGAATTACTTGTAAGAAAAAACCTAATGACACTTTTGATCCGACCCGGGAATCGAACCCCAGATCTCTTGATCGGCAATCGCATAATGTAACCGATAGAACGACGAGGCGGTCTATAATATCTATAGGGAAGAGACAATAATACAACAAATTTGATTCAAATGTATAATAAAATATTAATAAAACACACTTTAATAATTCTAACCATTTAACAAAATCATTTAACAATATATATAAATATAACGTACTTATTCATAATAGCTGGACCCCGTGGTGAGCGGTGTGATAACGCCGCGGGGCGCAGCTAATCTAAAAAAATAACCTAAGTTACTTCTTATATCATCAGCTACCTATCAGTGAAAGTACCGTCAAAATCGGTCCAGTAGTTCCAAAGATTATCCGGAACAGACAGACAGACAAAAATTGGAAAAACGTTATTTGTGTATATGTATCGTGTATTCATACATATGCGTTTAGTAAAAAGGAGTTATTTAAATATTACAAACAGACACGCCTATTTTATTTATTTGTATACTTTGATAGATTTTTAGAATTTATTACAAAGTTTAAAATTTAACTTCACTGGAAATTTAGCATAAACACCAAATAATATTAAAATAAACAAATATATTTTTCTCAAAAGCGCGGAAAAAAACTCCACGTTAGCATTTATATTTTTTAAAAGTTTGACGCCATTTATAAAGATTTTTAATTGTAAATTATCGTTTTTTACACACCATACAAAAATAATGCGTTTCAAAAAATAAAGTCCTGGACACAAGAATAACAAAAAATCTACTTCAAGTGATGACCACAATATTCCGTTCTGTCTGTGTGTAATTTATCAATACCAATATATAAAGCTAAAGAGTTTGTTTGAACACGCTAATCTCAGGAATCGCTGATCCGATTTGAAAAATTATTTCAGTGTTCGATAGTACATTTATCGAGAAAGGCTATAGACTATATATCATCACGCTAAGACCAATAGGAGCGGAGCACCAAACGAGAATGTTTCAAGAACGGGGTAAAATGATCACGCTACGGGTAATAGGAGAGGCAAACGAGGTTGCGTGGGTCATCATCAATAGAGTCAGCCTGTGACCACGGCCAGTGCAACCTGGTCGAAACGTCAGGCAAATCAGAGGTATGTATTTTTATAAGTGATCGCGTTGTTTCCCGTAAAAATAATTGTTAATATATCATGGAACTCGAAAGTTTAAATGTTAGTAACCCTAGACACTATTCACAAAGTCCTGAAGAGTTATTATAAGATAACAGTTAAATGTCACTTACGATCTTTCTTTATTGAGGAGGTATGAGGTAAACATTAATACTGTTGAAGTAGCATCAGAAATAAGGCAAAAAAAGGAAATTTTCGAGCCAATCTCAGAAAATAAAAACAAATAAGTTTGACTGCCTCGGTGGCGCAGTGGCCGGGTACGCGACTGCTGTGCACGTGGTACCGGGGTCGATTCCCGGGTCAAATCAAATGTTAATCTGCAAATATTTGTTTCGGAGTTTGGGTGTTTTCTATGTTTAGTAGTTATGTATTTATAAAAGAATATAATATATTATGTATTAGTACCCATAATACAAGCTCTGCTTAGCTTGGGACTGGATGGCGTTCTGTAAACAAAAAACCGTACTCTCAATAAAGAATTGAGACCGATTAACATTACGCCTTGCCATACTAAGTTCCACCTTGACTTTTTGTTATGATCTGATAATAAATATTTACTTTGGATCTTTTTTTTTTTAAATATTGTGTCTACATACAGATGTAAATACAGATTCTCTCGCATAAACCACAGGGGTTTTTAGGCGAGAGGGAGTTGGTCTATTGTCTATAACAAAATTTACACAGTTTAGCACAAATATACACAAAAATCAAACAAGACAACAAAAGGTAGGCAAGCGTATGTAGGTATGTCTAATAGACAATACAACACCGCCTACCCACATACTTAATCTATGTTGTCCATAAGGAATTTCCGCATTATTTTTATACAGTTTTCGTTTGTGATGTATTTTTGCAGTATATGTTCTGGTATATCATTTAATATATCAGGCAAAATATAACGCCATGTTCTAGTGCCATACAAGTTATTATATTTTTTAAGTTTTAAGCTACGCAACGGATTTTGATGCAGATTTCAGCAATAGATAGGGATTTAAGAGGAAGGTATATAATATATGTAATACATACATATTACAGTAGAGGAAATCCGAGAATTTCAAAAGACTTTCGTGCGAACCCGGGTCGGGTCGCTGATATTTAATACAGCATAATTTTGTTAGACAGTGTTTATACTGCATTGTGTCAACTTTTTGGATGGCCATGTGTAAAAAAATTATTTATACTTTATGTTAAATAGAGGACCGAATATATTTTCCATATTATGTAAACAATTGATAAATTTGCTTTTTGTTTAGTTGTTCTTATCTCCGAAACAACGAGTCTGATTTAAATAAAAAAATATGTACCATGTGTTTCGGAGAAACGATTTAATTTACAAAACAGTAAAATCGATCATGACTGGCTAGAGGTCGTCAATTTGAATCCTAATGGACAAATATGAAAACACTATAATCTTGTTGTGTTTGGGTATATTTTATTGTGTTTAATAAAATATTTTATTAATGAAATCAAAATGGCTGCCGTTAAGAACAAAATGGTGGTTTTCCAAACCACAAAATTGAGTAAAACTTGTCATCAATAAGGAAATAAACAAACGACTATATTAATAATATTTTATGTTCTTACACAATTTATTTTATTGACAATTTTTATTATCATCCTACTTAATATTATAAATGGGAAAATTTGTAAGAATGTATGGATGTTTGTTACTCTTTCACGCAAAAACTACTAAACGGATTTGGATGAAACTTTACAGTAATATTGCTTATACATCAGAATAATACATAGGCTATTATTTGCCGCGACAATCGACATACATGCGGGCGGAACTGCAGGCAACAGCTAGTTTGGTAATATATTTTATTTATAACATTGTCGTTAAGAAAGACCACAACCAAAAAATTGCTAATTACCATCCCGTAATTACGGACCCGGTTGTTATCGTAGAATAACAGTCGTGAAGCTTAGTTGGTAAGCCTTTGGGCGGGTTAAAAACATCCAACGGTAAGATTACGTAGCCACAACGTTGTCTTGCCAGTCCCCAACCCGCACTCGGCCAGCGTGGGGACGTATGGCCTTAACCCTCCCCTGAGAGGAGACCCGAGCCCAGTACTGGGACGTTACGGGTTGTTGATGTTGATGCATCATATTGTTGATGAAATAATAAAATATTGTCAATACCCTAATATAATTTATAATAATTGGGTGTATAATTTATCTATTAGGCACTTATATATAATAACAATAACCATTTTCATTAATTTCTAGCATCATTGATGGTTTCGGGGACCTGAATTTCCAAACCATCCAGGTCTTTGGTTAGTGTTATCTGACAGCCAAGGCGTGATGTTTCCGTCAAGCCGTAAGCCAGGTCCAGCATGTCCCGTTCTTCGTCGCATGGCTCTTCAGGTAACCTGGAAAAGAAGACAATGTTATGAAAAGAACTACAGATTCAGTTGTCCTCAGGTTTGCAGGATTGGTTCCAGAGATTACCCGGAACAAACAGACAGACAGACAGACAAAAAATTTTTTAACTACATTTTCGGTATACCTAACGTGTATACATACATATGCATTTATTAAAAAGCGGTTATTTTAATATTACAAACAGACACTCTAATTTTATTTATTTGTATAGATATTTTTCATATCTTGGCCTACCAAAGAGACTAATCTGCCTGATGGAAAGCGTGAGCAGAATCCAAGAGTGGTGGTCAAAATACTCATTGCGAATGCAGACAGTGGTGATCCTTAATATGGCGGCCTATTGCGATCCAGTCACTTTGCAGATATCGATATTGTGGCCACTGCCACATACAGCGCATCAAGAAACGGCCGGGTGAGGGGAGGTGATCATGCCTGGCGGGCTGGCTGCTCAACGGTTGATGTTGGGATGTTGTATATATGATTATCGGCGCAAGCACTTCTATTGTGCGATGCAGGATTGGTAGTTACTTCGCATTGTATGTTACTCCGTAGTTCAGTGTATCATCGGTAGATGGCGCTGTCATATGTTTTTCTTGATGCGCTGTATGTGAAAGTCGCCACGGATATAAAAAGTAGCATATTATAATGATTGATAACAAATTGCGTCTAACGTACAAATAATTAAGTCGGCATACATTGTCAGCCGCTATTAATACACCGTCACCTTCGAGTAATTTACTTGCGCGTTTTTATTGAGAAAGAAACGTCTATGCGTGTCAAATCACTAACTGGCTACTATGTCTTCATCTCTTTTCAACCATGATTGGCTCTTGTAAGTCTGAGCGTGATGGTAATTATACTATTTTAGGCAAGCCTGTTAAGAAAACGGAACTATCGGTTTGGTAGTTTCATGACACGGGAATTATCCTACTAATATTATAAACGTGAAAGTTTGTAAGTATGGATGGATGGATGTTTGTTACTCTTTCACGCAAAAACTAATGAACGGATTTGGATGAAACTTGACAGTAATATAGCTTACTAGCTGACCAACGCAACCTCGTTTGCGCCTTATATTGCCCGTAGCGTGAAAATTTCCCCCGTTTTTTAAACATACTTCATTGTTGCTCCGCTCCTATTAGTAGTAGCGTGATCATATATACCCTATAGCCTTCCTCGATAATTGGACTATCCAACACCGAAAGAATTTTTCAACTCGGACCAGCGGTTCCTGAGATTAGCGTGTTCAAACAAACAAACAAACAAACTCTTCAGCTTTATATATTAAGTATAGATACATCAGAATAACACATAAGCTACTATTTGCCGCGATAACGACCATGGGAATATTTTGTTACCTGTAGGTTTACGATAGTACCACGGGCATTTTTTCTTGGCCATGGGTCTATCGAGTGGACTGTGGCAAGTATGTCATTATCATATAATCAAATAGTCAAGTTAGCTTCAATATAATTAAACTAGCTGACTCGCAACCTCGTTTGCGTCTCCTAATGCCCGTAGTGTGATAATTTTACCCCGGTTTTTAAACATTGTCCATTGTGCTACGCTCCTATTGGTTTTAGCGTGACGATATATAGTCTATAACCTTCCTCGATAAATGTACTATCCAACACTGAAATAATTTCTCAAATCGCGAGATTAGCGCGTTCAAACAAACAAACTCTTCAGCTTTATATATTAGTATAGATGTACAAAAAGGTAAGTTTAAATATAGAAAATGGAGTTTATTAATAAAATATTATTATTTGAAATTATCTTTATTTTAATGAACTTGCACTACTACTTATTGGTGCACAATTATGTAGAAAATAAAATAAAGATTGCTAGATTTACAAAATTTGAACAAAAATTAAACCGACTTTAAAGTTAGATTCGATTTCTCTTGAATGCCATCATCAGATCTTAGCGTCCTTAGCATGGTATCACCGTTGGAATATCTACATTCCGTTAAAAAATCAGAATCATTAAAATCGATTCATAAACGACGAAGTTATCCGCAAACACAATATATATATATATATATATATATATATATATATATATATATATACGGTCGAATTGAGAACCTTCAACTTTTATTTGAAATCGGTTAAAAAAGAAAATACAAAATGGTATTGATATTTTTGCCAACTGTAAGTATGATTAAACATGTTTTCTGAATGATCTACTTAAATTTGGGGCAAAATTCGGGCAACGAACCAACCGAAAGTGTTGTTTCATGCAGGATTTGAACCGGAACCGCAGTTTAACCGACTTTTTGTTTGTTTTTTTTTTACTTGTGGTAACCCCCTCGGGCCGTCACTCCGCCAGGGTTTGCGGCGGAGTGGTGTGTCGGAATCGAACCGACTAAAACCACACGGTGTGCCACTCTGCGCCTGAGGCGGGAGGGATCCGGGAACTGCTGTTACTAAGACCTCCGGACGGCCGTTTAAACGACTGGGCCAGTGCAGTCAAGGCTCAAATATCACAGCATGACGTGCCAGGATACCGCTAGTATATTTACAAAATCAGAATTTCAGCAACTTTAATCTATACTAATATATAAAGCTGAAGAGTTTGTTTGTTTGTTTGTTTGTTTGTTTGAACACGCTAATCTCAGGAACCTCTGGTCCGATTTGAAAAATTATTTCGGTGTTGGATAGCCCATTTATCGAGGAAGGCTATAGGATATATATCATCACGCTACTACTAATATAAGGCGCAAACGAAGTTGCGTGGGTCGGCTAGTCTATACTAATATATAAAGCTGAAGAGTTTGTTTGTTTGTTTGAACACGCTAATCTCAGAAACCGCTGGTCCGATTTTAAAAATTCTTTCGGTGTTGGATAGTCCATTTATCGAGGAAGGCTATAGGGTATATATCATCACGCTACTACTAATAGGAGCGGAGCAACAATGAAGAATGTTTGAAAAACGGGGGAAATTTTCACGCTACGGGCAATATAAGGCGCAAACGAGGTTGCGTGGGTCGGCTAGTACAATATATGTACATATAAAATATCGTGTCAGACGCATTAATATTTAATGAATTACCGTTATTTTTACACGAAAGGCATTCGTGAACACAGAGAAGTATTTTTAAGAAAAAACTTGAGTCAACTATTAGTTTTACTCGACTCCAACGAAACGGAAGGGTTAATTGCCTCGGTGGCGCAGTGGTAGCGTACGCGACTGCTGTTCTTGAGGTCTCGGGTTCGATTCCCGGGTCGGAACAAATGTTTGTATGATCTGCAAATATTTGGGTGTTTTCTATGTATAATATGTATGTATTTACAAAAAAAAAGTATATAAGTATTCATATCAGTTGTCTAGTACTCATAATACAAGCTCTGCTTAGTTTGGGACTAGATGGCGTTGTGTGTTAGATGTCCGAAATTTTTATTTAAAAATATTTATTTATTTATGGTTTTGGCAGTCTATATGTTTGTTAGCATGTTACACCGTAATGGCTAAACTATTGAACTTTGAATAAATGAGGTGTCAACAGATAAATAGTGTCAAACTTTCACATTAATAATCTTAGTAGGGTTATTAGGAAATAGAATTCCTGTCTAGATGTTTTAACTTCTAAAATCTATAAAAATAAATAAAATTGAAGTGTCTGTTTGTAACATAAATCAAACATCTTTGACTAAAATGCATTTGAAAGTATTTACGGCTTACATAAAAAAAAACTTATTTCAAATTGTTGTCTGTCTGTTTGTTCGTTTAATCTCCGGAACGGCTCGGCAAATTTTGATGGGACTTTCACTGACAGATAGCTGATGATATATAAAATAACATTTTTTAACTAGCTTCGCCCTGCGGCGTTACCCGGGCTAGTTTATTGTTAGACGCGGTTGTTGTGGTACATCACTGTCATCAGCTTTCTATCAATGAAAGTCTCGTCCAAATAAGTCCAGCCGTTCCAGAGATTACCCGGAACAAACAGACATACAGAAGTTGTAAAAAATGTTATTTTGGTACATTTACTGTGTACCTATACATACATATGGATTTATTTAAAATCTGTATTTTAATATAACAAACAGACACTCCAATTTTATTTATTTGTATAGATGAATAGATTACCTGTCATAGTCCTCCTGTTTTAAATACACGTGACACGTTGAGCAGGTAAGGGTCCCTTCACACGCGCCGTAACCCTCGATATTCAAATCGTTGTTAACGACCACGTCGAGTAGTGTGTCGCCTACTTTAGCCTCCGTTTCCAGACGTTTGCCGTCTTTCAAAACGAAAGTTACTTTTACTCTGTAACAAACAACAGATTATTTAAAAACATATTTAAAACTAACTTTTGCCGCGGTTCCGCTCGCGTGGATGTAGGCTATAATTTTTTTTTCGGACATCAACACACAACGCTATCCAGTTCAAAGATAAGCAGAGCTTGTGTTATGGGTACTAGACAACTGATATCAATACATATACCTATACTTTTTTTGTAAATACATACATATTATACATAGTAAACACCCAAACTCCGAAACAAATATTTTCAGATCATACAAGTATGTCCCGCGGCGTTACCAGCGGTACGAAAATAACCGCGGGGTTCAGCTGTTTGCTTCTCCTATTGCCCGTAGCGTGATAATTTCCCTCCGTTTTTGTAACATTCTTCATTCCTGTAGGTTGTAGCGTGATGATATATAGCCTATAGCCTTCCTCGATAAATGGGCTAATTAATACTGAAAGATTTTTTCAAATTGGACCAGTAGTTCCATAGATTACCGCGTACAAACACAAACAAACAAACTCTTCAGCTTTATATCTATCTATACTAATATATAAAGCTGAAGAGTTTGTTTGTTTGTTTGTTTGAACACGCTAATCTCAGGAACCGCTGGTCCGATTTGAAAAATTCTTTCAGTGTTGGATAGTACATTTATCGAGAAAGGCTATAGGCTATATATCATCACGCTCGGATCAATAGGAGCTGAGCAGCAATGAAAAACGTTTCGAAAACGGGGGAAAATTATCATGCTACGGGCAATAATAGACGCAAACGGGGTTGCGTGGGTCGGCTAGTACTAATATATAAAGCTGAAGAGTTTGTTTGTTTGAACACGCTAATCTCAGGAACCGCTGGTCCGATTTGAAAAATTCTTTCAGTGTTAGATAGCCCATTTATCGAGGTAGGCTATAGGCTATATATCATCACGCTACACCAATAGGAGCGGAGCACCAATGAAAAATGTTTCAAAAACGGGGGAAAATTATCACGCTACGGGCAATAAGAGACGTAAACGAAGTTGCGTGGGTCAGCTAGTGTTAGTATAAGATAGGTAATCTCGGAAATGGCTACAACGATTTTCATGAAATTTAGTGTGCATGCGGTTCGGGGGCGATAAATCCATCTAGCTAGGATTAATTATTAGACCGAGCAAAAATTTTTTTTTTTTTTTTATGTTTGACCCTACCAAAATGACTCTACTCTACCTGATGGAAAGCATAAGCAGAATCCAAGAGTGGTGGTTACAATACTGCTAATGCAGACAATGCAACAATGCAGCATGGTGACCCACACCATGGCGGGCTAGTGATGCTACTGCATCATTGGGCCTCCGGTCTCGCACTCACCAACGAAACACGACAGCATGATCGCTGTCATTTTACGTCGATTTTCTGTACGAGGGTAGTACCGCCCCGGTCGAGCCGGCCCAACCGTGCTGAAATCAGCGTGGCTCTACTACCTTGAGAAAGTTCGGTTCAGATTACTGTGTTTTTTTTAAAGTCCTTTAAAAATCGTAAAAAAAACAACTTACTTTTCGTCTTTTAACGCTAACTCCGTTTTCGACAATGACGTTATACTTCTTTGATAATTTAAACTCGGAGACAAACCATTATTTTTTCCCACAAAACGTAAATTCTCTGGACTAATATTTTTTATTAAGTTTCGTAACATTTTACAAGTTTGTATATTGCGAGACTTGAGATTACACTGCCTTGTTTTTAAAAACATTTGATAATTAAGTAATTATACTGCCAAAAGATAAATAATATTGCGATGACTTGACGCAATTTATCATAAATACAGTTTGACATTGAAAACGATTTTTAGAGTTACATAAAACTCCGGACATTTTCCGGACAATCACTATAGAGGAAAATTTGCCTCATGAGGACTTGGACCTTGGACTTTGGGGCCCTACAGATCGGAGTGAGAATTTTTCATATCGCGATATAAGATTAGCAGTCCGTAGTTTGATGCGTTGTATATATATATATAAAAATATTACGTTTATTTAAAAATGTGTCCGTTGGTGGTTGACGACAAAACGTGAATATTTATACTCCTAAACCCTGACCAGCTATTTCGTTCGCCGTGTGTACGTGATGTTAGAATAAACATGAATAGGCGAATATCCGGATATTCGCCGGAAATGTACGGATATTCTACGTATTTTTGTTAATAAAGTCCTAATTTGATAGTGACATTTGAATCGTTTTCTCAATTTATAAGTTATCATATTATGCATACCAGTGCTAACGCCTACGGCATTCATAATTCAAAAAGCTAAAAACTCAGATAACCCGCAATGATCCGCACTTTTTAAATTCATATTTATGAATAAAATAGAATGTTTTAAACTGGCGCGTACTTATTGGAATATAGAAATGACAATAATGATGAGTAAGCATTTTGCTAAAAATTATTTTTTTTTATTGTAATGTACCTAATCCTACTAATCCTAGCCGATTACATCCACGGCGACCAATCTTAACGAAAACCAGCTAACTACACAGGTGATATGTGCACTTTCTGTTCCCTCACTCTCACGATCCTATGGGACGGCTATCGGACGCGATGGAGATATCAGACGCAGGACCGACGTGTTCGAGAGTGGAACTTCTGTACGTTAGTATTATAAGTTATTCTGTGGTATAGGGACAGACGAACAGAGGAAACAACTTTGTTTTACACTATGTAATGACTATAAATGTGAATGTAAGTTTATTTGTTACGCCTTCACGCAAAAACCACTTAACCGATCATCATGAAACTTTGTACACATATTCTTGGAGGAATACCTCCAAGAATATGTGTACAAAGTTTCACAAAGTATTTGTGACACTTTGTTGTTGCAAAGTATCCTATGTCTAATAAGACATAGGATACTTTCTTTAAATGCGAGCAAAGCCGCGCGTAAGCTAGTATTATATAATAAATAGTGTAATGGAATTATTATCATTTATTTAGATATTCGCAAGTCCCGTTGACAAGGTCAAGATTGGTTTTGATAAATAGATTACAAATATTGATTTATAAACGCGAAAGTTTGTAAGTATGGATGGATAGATGTTTGTTTCTTTCACGCAAAAACTACTGAACGGCTTTGGATGAAACTTTACAGTAATACAGCTTATACATCAGAAAAACACATGCGATAACCGAAGTTAACGCAGCTGGCAACAACTAGTAATAAATAAATCTATTATTCCATATATTACTAGCTGCCCCGGCAAACGTCGTTTTGCCATAAATTTTTTTTAAGGATGGGTGACCCTTACCATTTAGGGGGATGAAAAACAGATGTTGTTCGATTCTCATATCTACTCAATATGCTCACAAAATTTCATGAGAATCGGTCAAGCCGTTTCGGAGGAGTATGGCAACGAAAACTGTGACACGAGAATTTTATATATTTGACTAGCTGCCCCGGCAAACGTCGTTTTGCCATAATTTTTTTAAGGATGAGTGACCCTTATCATTTAGGGGGATGAAAAATAGATGTTGGCCGATTCTCAGACCTCCTTAATATGCTCACAAAATTTCATGAGAATCGGCCAAGCCGTTTCGGAGGAGTATGGCAACGAAAACTGTGACACGAAAATTTTATATATTAGATTGTAATTCCCTAGTAGTAGTGTAGGTAATTACTTAGGTAGTAATCTAAGTGGTACATTACTATTTATGGAGGGTCGGATGTCATGTCCCTCCGATGAAGTGATCATGCCTGACGAGCCACATAATAAATAGTGAGGTCCTGTTTCTTTCAAAACGTAGCCCAACTGAACACACCGAAGGATTTTTTTAAGTTTTTCGATAGCGCTTTACGTTTTTAAGAAATCGTCAATTAAACGAAAAAAGACACCGAAAAAACGCCAATATTCTACTCTGTCTGATGGAAAGCAAAAGCAGAATCCACGAGTAGTGGTCACCATACTCATTGCGAATGCACACAGTGATACTTCTGCATCGTTGGGCCTCCAGTCGCTCACTCACCAACGAAACACAACAGCAAAAACACTGTCATTTTACGTTGATCTTCTGTGCAAGGTATAGTACCGCTCTGGTCGAGCCAGCCCATTTGTGCTGAAATCGGAGTGGCTCTACTACCTACTAGGACCTTCAACATTTTTGCATTTTTCGAAAAAGTGTTGTCAACTTTTTTCTTTTTTTTTCTTGTAACCCTCGCCGCGTGGCGTCTTTGGAAACCCTAATCATCCACGTTACCCTAACCCTAATGAAACGGTGGCGTAATTTCACTATGGCTGAAAATGAAAACGAAGGAGAGCTTGTACCATGACTACTAGACAACTGATACAAATACATTTCATCTTTTTTTAACTGACTTCAAAAAAAAGGAGGAGGTTTCTCAATTCGACCGTATATATATGTTTTTTATTTATTTTTTTATGTGTGATTATTTTTTTTATGGAAAGAAGATGTCTCAACGGTGGTACCATGATAAGGACATTAATATCTGATGATGGCATCCAAGAGAAATCGAGTTGGACCTTGAAGACGGTTTTATTTTTGGTAAAATTGTACTTGTTTTTTGTACATACATACTATACTTATCTAGCACCCAACTTCGAAACTAATATTTACAGATCATACAAACATTTGGTCCGACACGGGAATCTAACCTGAGACCTCAAGCAGAGCAGTAGCATACTCTGCATACGTTACCACTGCAGCACCACAGCAGTTAAATGTAATTGCTTTGTTTAACAGCTTCACAAATACAGTTGTAATTTAAACACATAAATATTTATTTATATTAAATGTTAAATACATTTAAAAAATAATAAAATTATGCAATTTTCATATTTAACTAGTTAAAAAAATTTAAAAGGACTTTATAATATATTACAAATGTACTTACTTATTAATATTGTAGTAAATTTCAGTGTATTTTAACTAAGTAAATAAAATTCAATTAGGTATGTATAATTTTGAATATATTCAAATCAAGTACATTTTGAATTATTCAAATTAGAATTAAGATTGGCATTTGTTCAAATTCCATTAAGATTTGATAAAAAGAAAATAACAAGCCTTTTTTAATTTAAATTTTTGGACATGTGAAAATAATTGTTTAAAATTAAACATAGTTAATAAAATAAAAATGGCTTAAATTAAATTGAATATACTTTTTATAGAAATATAACTTGTGGCAATAAAGTTGACTTACTTTTCGTCTTTTAATGCTAAGTCTGTCGTTGATAATGGCGCTATACATCTTTGATTGCTTAAACTCGTAGGCAAACCGTTGTTTTTCACCAAAGGACGCAAATTTTTAGCTGCTATGTTTTTCACAAAGTTTCGTAACATATTGTAACTTTGCTATTACTTTCGTGGGTTTAAACTTTGCAGAACACACTACCGACTATTAAATAACTCAATGAGATAACACACAGCCGATCAACGATAATAATTATCTGACGAGTTGACGAATATTATTAAAACTTGACCTTGTATTTTGTAACTTTTAGGTTACTTCCTATTGTCGTTTCGTTATCGCATATGAAAACTGTTACGTCAGTGATTTAGATAACCGTAAATATCACATATGAGAAAAACGAAAAATGTTGGTTTCCATAACTTTTTTTTGAGATATAAAATTCTAAAGTATAATAGTTACATTAAATTGTTTGGGTAACTCAAGCAATTTATTGTGAAGCATATAAAAAAACCAAAATATCCTAAAAGTTTTGATTTTTCTGTATAGAACGGATCACGAAATCTTGACGTTGATGAAAAATCTAACACGTTTAGTTTTACCAAATTTTCTTAGAATTAGATGTGTTGTTAGATGTGTGTGTTTTACTACTTAAAATAATAGATAGGACTACAAATTTGAATAACAGTGCATTAAAAATAAATGACGTCAGTTATAAAATAGAATATATAATGTCAAAAATTAAATTTACTTAAAATCGATCCTGTATTTAGATTTTTCCAGAAAGAAAATAGATTAAAACGTAAGAATTGGATGTCTGTCATTGTCATGTCACTATTGCCAGCTTTTACAGACTCCTTTAATATTAGTAGTGGAAATATATATGAGGGTTTTCTAGATTTTATAAAAGACGTAAAGTCAACGTAGGTTAGACAACTTACTTAAAATATTCATTTACGTTACTGATTTACTGTTACTGTAACGCAAGGAGTATCATTCTAGATTCACATGGAGACTTGTAAGGATTAAATGTATTTACAAAATTAAACACCTTTTATTGTCACAAATCGATCTAGTCTGGAGAAGAGAGGAAATTTATATTAAGATATGGCAACAATTCTCTTTCATCATTCACATCGCTTTCAACTTCAAACGTCAAAACCAAAATTGTTGAACAGTTTATTACATACCAAATACAAATACTGTTTAATATTACTCATTTCTTTAAAATAACAATATTTTCAATTAGATGCTTTAAAAAATTCGTTTAAAGTTATATCAAACAACTAGCAAAAATGTCTGAAAGATTAAAAAGTACGAGTCAAGTGTCTAACGATGAAATTATAGACGAGTTAACGAGAGATCTGAAATCAACATTAAATACTGAAGAAATAGGCGAGGAATATGTTATAAATCCTGGCACGAGTTCTGAAGAGTCTGATAAAGCCGGCGGGGATGGCCCACAGACAAGCGGTAAGAATAATAGAACTTTTTTTACCATGGAATTGGGCGTAGGCTGTATAGCCTTTTTGTCTAAAGTGTTTCTATTGCAGTAATACTAATATTTAAATATTTTTCGAAAGTATGAAAATATATCCGAAATTTTTATTTATTAAAACATAAATACATTTTTTTTTGTAACGAGGATCCCACTAAGTGGCGTGCAATTAGAGAGGCCTAAGTCCAGCAGTGGACTGTGATGCTGATGACGATGATGACATTTTTTTTGTAAATACATACATATTATACATAGAAAACACCCAAACTACGAAACAAATATTTGTATTACTGCAACACTCATAAAATATGGCTCTTAATAGGTAATAGAATTTTCAAAATTGGTTCAGTAGATCAACAGCTTACCCTCTTTAGACCGCCTCAGTTGTGCAGTGTTAGTGTGCAACTGCTGTGCTTGAGGTCTGGGGTTTGATGCCCGAATGGGGCCTAATGTTTGTGTGATTTGCAAATATTGGTTTCTGAGTTTGGGTATTTTCTATGTATAATGCATTAATAGGTATGCATTTACAAAAAAATAGGTATAAATATATTTATATCAATTGTATACCCACAATACAAGCTCTGCTTAGCTTAGGCCTAGAAAGGTTTGTGTGTTAGACATCCGAAAAAATAAACTAAATATAATATTTGTAAATACCTCCTTTCTTAGCCTAATGTCTGGAAGTAAACTGTTAAAGGTTGTTGACGCTGATTATTATTACGGAGTTTGGGTGTGTTCTATCTATAATATGTATGTATTTACAAAAAAAAAAGTATATATGTATTTGTATCAGTTGTCTAGTACCCCATAACACAAGCTCTGCTTATCTTGGGACTAGATGGTGTTGTGTTTAGATGTCCAAAATATTTATTTAAATATTTAATTTATTATTATTATACAGTTCTATTAGCGACCTAATTGGACATCCAGAGTTACGTTACAGGTCTTCCTACTTACTACATTGGACAAAACTTTGTGTGATCCACAAATTGGTGTCCTGGGTCTGGTGGTTCTTTTTGTCAGTATCATGTATGTTTGTAAAGTTCCCTGCGACACAGGATTTATTCTTAAGCAGTTCAAAAATAAAAAAGCTTGTTGACAAATGTTATTATTCTGTCCTATTAGCAATCCCAATTGGAGGTCCACACAATGTGTAACTGGGGTCCATCTTCCCCCCTAATTCTAGGGACTACTTAAAGGGTTGCAACTTATGATCAGGCGGCAGACTATCATATACAGTGCAACAGATGCATACTACAGCGCCATCCAACGAAGATATGTCGAGCTACAAAGTAACGAAGGAAACGAATAAACTACCAATCCTGAATCGTGAAATAGTCGTTCTTGCGAATTAAAACCAACGGTATCTGGTGTCACTAGCTGTTATTTTTTTGTTACATCAAAAAAAAGGTTTAATTTTGAAGAACTTAAGATTGAATTTTAAATACTAACTTTTAATACAAATAAGACTAATACTGCTTAACTAATAACCTAAGTTCCCAATAAAATGCAAAATATTAAAGTAGGTAGGTACCTATTAAAAATGAATAGAATCTGAAGCTTGCATCTGCGTGAACAATTGTCTATGTCATGTAGATAAATTAGTATTAGGTAGGTACAAATCTTTATTTTCCTACGTTTTTTGAATTCTTAGTAAATAAAGTAGTGTAACATTGCATTTCGCAATTATACAGTAATTTCGTATTGATACACATAACATGAAAAAATCCCAAGCGTGTTGCCAACCCTTGAAGTTTGCAGAACGTCAAATGAACAACTGTCAAAAGGTTTTTCGGTTGGTTGTCTGTGGATTGGCTCTATTTTGACTTCGGTGATTGATAACATTCTGTTTCCTTTGGAATTATTTTTTTCTTCTTAGTGACATGGTGAAAGTCACATTATTTTTGAACTGGGAGTTTATTTATAATCTGTCGCCATTTCTATAATCACTTTATAGATAGACTAGCTGACCCACGCAACCTCGTTTGCGCCTTATACTGCCCGTAGCGTGAAAATGTCCCCCGTTTTTTAAACATTCTCCATTGTTGCTCCGCTCCTATTAGTTGTAGCGTGATGATATATACCCTATAGCCTTCCTCGATAAATGGACTATCCAACACCGAAAGAATTTTTCAAATCGGACTTGCGGTTCCTGAGATTAGCGTGTTCAAGCAAACAACCAAACATTTAGCTTTATATATTAGTATAGATGATAAGGATGACCCCTAAATTAGATTTTTATTGTTATGGCAAAACTCAGTCGGTTACTTATTGTTAGATTATTCATTTAAGCAATCAATGTATTATTAATATTTAGTTGGAATTCCTTTTCAGGAGCCACACACAGTGTACCAGAAGACACTGACTTGGACAAAGACCATGCAGAAAAAGACGGCAGTGACAAAGATGACAGCGATACGGACATCGATGAGGTGTCTCTGAAAGATGCTGAAGTAGATCTCACCGATGATCAGAAAGAGGAGCGTAAAATCATTGCTGAGGAGTTGAAGAAAGTGGGCAATGAGGCGTTTAAATTAGGCGACTATGAACGGAGTATTGAAAAATATACTGAAGGTAAAAAAGAGTTTTCTCTGATAATCTATACAAATAAATAAAATTGGTGTCTTTGTTTGTTGTTAGTTAAAATATTTTTTGTCTGTCTGTCTGTACATTCCGGGTAATCTCTGGAACAGCTATACCGATTTTGACGGGACTTTCACTGATAGGTAGCTAATGATGTGGAGTAACTTAGGCTACTTTGTTTTTAGACCAGCTTCGCCCCGCGGCGTTACTCACGGAACGACAATAACCGCGGAGTTCAGCTAGTTTATACAAATAAATAAAATTGGAGTGTCTGTTTGTAATATTAAAATAACTGCTTTTTACTAAATGCAAATGTATACAGGCTACAGACACCAAAAATGTAGTTAAAAAATATTTGTCTGTCTGTCTGTCTGTCGGTCTGTCCGTTTGTTCCGGGTAATCTCTGGAACGGCTGGACCGATTTTGATGGGACTTTCACTGGTAGGTAGCTGACGATCCAGGAAGTAACTTAGGCTACTTTTTATAGACTAACTTTGTCCCGCGGCGTTACTCGCGGTACGACAATAACCGCGGGTAACACCGCGGGTTTCAGCTAGTCTGAATATATATATAGAAGAACTAACTTCATTAAAAAATCATATTTAAAATTTGATCTGTCTTTCTGCCTGTCTTTTATTCTGGCTAATCTCTGAATGCTTAACAGATAGCCGATGTTATAAGGAATAACTTTGGATACTTTTATTTTAGAAAAGAAATAGGGTTCTTCAAAAACAAAATTAAAACCAACGCAATAGTGAACAATGTTGTTACTACTTCCAGGGTTGCGGACATGTCCCCTACAGTTCTCTCAACAGAGGTCCATACTGTATTGCAACAGGAGTGCGGCTAAAATGAAACTGGAGAAGTATGCCCAAGCTACCAAAGACTGCACAAAAGCCATTGAACTGGATGATAAATATCTTAAAGCGTATATTCGGTAAGTTCCTTTCATCATCAGCTTATTGGCCTCTTCTGACTGCATAACTTTGCTGGGCTTCTCTGATCCAGCTTGTTGAGCTAAACGCTTAGACAGAACATGGTGTAGCTATACGCAGGGGCTCCCCTCAGTCACAGTATAAGCACAAATGGGCCTATGCGTTAAATAAATAAATATTTCGGACATCTAACACACAACACCATTTAGTTTCAAGTTAAGCAGAGTTTGTGTTATGGGGTACTAGACAACTGATATAAATACATTTATACTTTTTTTTTGTAAATACATACATATTATAGATAGAACACACCCAAACTCCGAAACAAATATTTGTAGATCATACAAACATTTGGTCCGACCCGGGAATCGAACCCGAGACCTCATGATCAGCAGTCACTCTCGCCAACCGCGAGACCAACGAGGCAGTTAAGTTAAATGAAAGGAAGAAGGAAAGAAAAAACATTTATTCTGACATACACAGGACAAATACATGGTTTGAAGCATTATTTGAGGTTATAGGACATAATAAGCAATTATAATGCCCTGTGCAGTGCCAGAAAAGGCGCCTATCTCAGCATATTTCTGCAGTCAGGGTGACTGCAGCGCTGATATTACGATAGGGCCCGCACCCGGTGTCGTTGGTCTGTCCGTCGCAAATGGGCCTATGCGTTAAATAAATAAATATTTCGGACATCTAACATACAACACCATTTAGTTTCAAGTTAAGCAGAGCTTGTGTTATGGGTACTAGACAACTGATACAAATACAAAATACGTTTCTTTTTTTTAATACTTACTCGTTACACTTTTATGACTTAGAAAGTGTCTATATATGTATTAAATAAAAAAAAGAAATTAAAGAAAAATTCTGCCTCGGTGGTACAGTGGTAGTGTGCGGCTGCGGTTCGATTCCCTGCTCGGGCCATATTTTTGCATCATCAGCAAATACTTGTTCGAAATTTGGGTGTTTGCTATTTTATATCATGTGTGTATTAACAAAGAAAAGTGAATAATTATTATTTCAGTCAATCTAGCTTTAATACTGTACTATTATTTATTGCTCTGCGTAGTTTGAAACTAGACGGTGTTATGTGTCAAATGTCTAAAAATAATGCGTAAAGAGACAAACTGCCACACAGCGGGATAGTACACAAGTAGAGTGGCGACGCATCGCCATACTCGAGTGACTCTGAGGATAATCATTATTTCTACTTGGCTCAGCATTTTAACCAAGATGCAAGCAGTCGCATACCATACCTCTGCTCTCTACCATGCCTCTACTGAAGCAATGTAAATGACTAGCTGACCCGCGAACTTCGTACCGCGATATTTACATATCTGTCTCAGCTTCCCACAGGCAGTGTACAGTCGCGGATGAAAAAAAAATACTTTTCGCCTTTATCTTTTTATTTCTAATAATTTATTGTATGCAAACCTTGTCCTAACAATAGCGAACACATAAAAAAAGAATTATTTACTGTGGTGCAACCGATTCAAAGTTAAGTGCGTACATACATTTCAGCGATTCATTTTTATCTATACAAATAAATAAAATTAGAGTGTCTGCTTTTAATATTAAAATTACCACTTTTTAATAAATGCATATGTATGTATACACGATACATGTATCAAAATATTTTTTTTACAATTTTTATCAGTCTGTCTGTCTCTCTGTTTGTTCGGGTAATCTCTGGAACGGCTGAACCGATTTTGACGGGACTTTCACAGCTGATGATCTAACGAGTAACTTTTTTTAGACTAGCTTTATCCCGCGCCATTTCCCGCGGTACAGTATATAGAATTCTTCCTAATATTGTTTAAATTAATTTTTACAGACGAGCCCAGTCTTACGAAGCCACAGATAAGCTAGACGAGTCGTTAGCAGATTATAAGAAGGTTTTGGAATTGGATCCATCGCACAAAGACGCACAGCGAGCCGTGGTTCGCTTGCCGCCATTAATTGAAGAGAAAAATGAGAAATTAAAAACAGAAATGCTTGGGAAACTAAAAGATTTGGGCAATATAATTTTGAAGCCGTTTGGTTTGTCCACGGAGAACTTCCAAATGGAGCAAGACCCGGAAACTAAAGGATATAAAATTAATTTCAAACAGTAGCTAGTGAAATAAAATATGTGATATTATTTTCTAGTGTTTTTTTACGGCCGTTTTTGATAATGTTTTAACAAGACATAGGTTAACAATTATTTTTACGGGAATTAACGCGATCACTTATTAAAAGGTATTACATACCTCTGATTTGCCTGACGTTTCGACCAGGTTGCACTGGCCGTGGTCACAGGCTGACTGTGACCACGGCGGTTCGGTTTCGGAGTTCGGATGTTTTCTATGTATAATATGTATGTATTAACAAAATAGAAAGTATAGGTATATGGATAATATCAGTTGTCTAGTAGCCATTTTTTTAACGGCCCTCGGGCCGTTACCCCGCCGGGGTTTGCGGCGGGGCGGTGTGTCGGAATCGAACCGACTAAAACCACACGGTGTGCCACTCTGCGCCTGAGACGGGAGGGATCCGGGAACTGCAGCTATTAACACGTCCGGACCCCTCCCAGCGCTTGCCTGTCTGATGGTTAAACTCTCAATTTAGGCGACGTACGGCACACGCGTAACGTTACACCCTCGCGGGTGGTCACTTAAGCGGATGGAGGGGAAAACCCCCCGTCCCGAGCATCCGCGGCCACACTCAGGGCGGCATGAGGCGCTGGTAGGCGCGCCTCCGCCTGGATCGGCTCCGAGTGGATATCATCCTCCTCATGTGGATTACATCTTCGCAGAAGGTTGTGACCGCGGTAAAACTGATGTCGCTACCGGCCATGGAGCGTATGACGGCTGGTAGCGAGAGATCTCCTCCGATGACCATAATCACCACCCTTGTGCATCCCGTGGGTGTTGTAATGGGCGACTAAGTAAAGAGAAGGCAAACTTGAAGCAAAATCGATACCAACGTCTTGCCGGTGTAGTATAATGGGCCAAAGCCTCCTAATCAGATGTCCCCATGTCTAGCAGTAGAGTGTTAAAGGCCATTGATGGAATTACAAAAATATCTCCAATTACTAATATAATATATTTATTTCTATTTATAAACGTATTTATTCTTTATATCTTAAATATAAAACATTTATATTTATATCTAGACTTATTACCGCAAATTTTTTTCAATCCATGGCAGGTGTCTTGCTAAATCGATAAAGACGATGTAACCGTTGAGATTTTCATTAAATACTGAAAATAAACCACGGAGTTTCCATCTACCTTGAACCATAATGTAAAATCCCCCACCAGCGTCATTTCTAAGAGGATTCCCTTGTTTGCGATCTCTTGCGCAGACAAATTTGTTTAACTTCAGAAAGTCGAATTTTATTAACTTGCATGCTACCTGATCGACAACCTGCATTCTCAACTGGTGAGGTTCCCCGACAGACTCGAGAGACTGAGCTCCATTACCCCACCCTGCAAAAAGTCCAAAATGACTGAAAATTTTTGTTACATCAAATTCGCCATTCCAAAGACAAGCTGGCTGTAAATAAGTGCTCAATTTCACTTGCTTGTCTAAAACCAATATAGAAATGTCATTTTCAACCGTAGAACTCATCAAATCGGAATTAAATAGAGACTTCAACACCACGGACCTGACGATTGGACTTTCATCACTCCAGGCTTTAGTGTTGCCTCCCAGTACAACTTTTAGACTGTAGACAGAAAGATTCTGGAAAGCATACGCAACGGTCAGTATGTGACGGCTTGAAATTAAAGTCCCTCCGCAGATGTACCTCGGAGCCTCTGCCGTGCTGGTTTCATTGACCGTAAATATAGCTACTAGCCAGGGAACGTGCGGATGTCCATCATAGGTGAGGATCTGATTTTCTTCAGTAATATTATCATACCCTGAGCCGCAATCGAGGAAGTGGTGAGGTTTATTTGTGTATCCAGGCTGCATAGTTGTAGAAGTTCGTGTTGTTGTAGTTGGTGGTACATTCTGGGTAGTTTGAAGTGTCGAAGGTACTACTTCAGGGCTTTTGGTCGCCTCCTGCTCGATTGTTCTGAAATATCAAAATATATTTAGGTGAATAACACAATATGTTGATACTGTTATGTAGTTCAACAAAAGAACTGCAACACTTGAAGAATCTCTTCTTTTTTTCGTGCTGGCAACCCCCACAAGCCGTCACTCTACCGGGGTTTACGGCGGGGCCGTGTGTAACCCCCAGAAGCAGTCACTCTACCGGGGAATACAGTGGGGAGTGGTGTGTAACCCCCACAAGCCATCACTCTACCGGGGTTTAGGGCGGGGTGGTGTGTAGCAATCGGACCAACTAAAACCACACTCTGCGCCTGAGATAGGAGGGATCCGGGTACTGCTTTTATTATGACATCAATGGATGAACACACCCTATACCATCCTGTCTGGCTAGTTTGCTGTAATATATCAAAACTTCCTTTCTAACGAGAAGCCGATATCTAGCAGTTGACCATTAAAGACTGTTGGTGTGTGATGTGATTTTGATTAGTAGGAAATAACTTGTCTTACATTTTATCAGGAGCTGCCCTAACTAGACAATCTTCTTCAGTTTCGTCAGATCCATCCTCACAGTCCCGTCTCTGTTGGCATTTCGAAACAGTTTAATCATGGTTTATTCTGTAGGTACAACAAACATTTTAACAAGAAATATAATCCAGAACTGTACCAAATTGAAACGGCTCTCCTACACTGAAACTATTGCTGTTACAAAAAAAGGTTAGGTACTACATTTATTATTACTATCATATTTTATCATAAGGCTAGCTGACCCGCTCAACTTCGTTTGCATCAATCATCAAACTTTGAGGTGGGAATTGTCAAAATTTTTCGATCGTGGGAAGGATTTAATATCAAAGATTAGGCAATGGTGAATCAAATAAATTGACATTAGTGGTAAATCAACTCTACACGTCCGGGATACTTTATTAGCATGTTATTAACAAGTAATATTTTAACAAAATAAAACCGACTTCAAGGTTTGACTCGATTTCTCTTGGATGCCATCATCAAATCTTAGTGTACTTATCATGGTACCACCGTTGGGATATCTCCTTTTCATCAAATAATCATCAAAAGCGGTTCATAAACGACGAAGTTATCCGCGAACACACAATTGAGAAATGTCCTCCTTTTTTTGAAGTCGGTTTAAAAGCAGAATATTTTTTGCAAAAAGACAACGTATGCATTAGGAATCATTTATCCTGAAACGAAACAATGATTTGAGGATCAGATCATGTCGGATTTTAGGCCAGTAAAAGGAATTAAAGTTATTTACGACTAGCGGCAAATAGTAGCCTTTGTGTTATTCTGATGTATAAGCATTACAGTAAAGTTTCATTCAAATCCGATCAGTAGTTTTTGCGTGAAAGGGTAACAAACATCCATCCATTCATCCATACTTACAAACTTTTTCGTTTATAATATTAGTAGGATTTAGAGTACCCTGATAAGCAGCCCTGAGAGCCTATTTCGAGTTTCATCATCAAGATCAGCCTCTTGCAATCTGAACATATGCCTCTCCTAAGGCACACCACAGATATTGATCTGTTACTTTTCAACTGACTTAAAAAAAGAGGAGGTTCTTTTTCCACAGTTTTTTTAAGTTTCGAACCTCATAACTTTCGCATGGGTGAACTAATTTTGATGTATCTTTTTTATTTGAAAGCTGTTGCTTTCCGTGTGGTCGTATTTCAATTTAGTCCAGTTCTTGAATTTGTTTTTGTAGGTTAAAACTTTATTAAAACATACATGTAAAGAATGTCTGGATATCAAATGCCTATATAAAAGAAAATCGTACCCCGTTACAATCCGATCCTCCATCCACACAAGACCCGTCAGCACATTGGAAGGAGTATAAGGGACAAATGTTCGGAACTGTAGCTGTTAGCGCTCTGGAATCCAAAATAATAATAATAAATATTTCGGACATCTAACACACAACGCCATCTAATCCCAAACTAAGCAAAGCTTGTATTATGGGTACTAGACAACGGATATAAATACTTATATACTTTTTATTTTGTAAATACATACATATTATACATAGCAAAAAACACACAAACTCCGAAACAAATATTGCAGATCATACAAACATTTGGTCCAACCCGGGAATCGAACCCGTGACCTCAAGAACAGTAGTTGCGTACGCTACCACTGCGCCACCGAGGCAGTTGCAGTCAAAATAAATTATTCCTAACTAGCTGACCCGCTCAACTTCGTTTGCGTCTCTCCCAACATTTTCGGTTGGTACCCGGCTCCTATTGGTCGTAGAGTAATGTTACATAGCCTAAAACCTTCCTCGCTAAATGGACTATCCAACAAAATATAATAAGCAAAATCGGTTCGCCCGTTCACGCGTGATGTCGTGGCCAAGGCAAATAGGGATTTATTTTTATATATATAGACTAGCTGCCTCGGCAAACGTCGTTTTGCCAAATTTTTTTTTTAAGGATGGGTGACCCTTACCATTTAGGGGGATGAAAAATAGATGTTGGCCGATTCTCAGACCTACTCAATATGCTCACAAAGTTTCATGAGAATCGGTCAAGCCGTTTCGGAGGAGTATGGCAACGAAAACTGTGACACGAGAATTTTATATATTAGATTAGTGTACACTAACTTTAAATATAAAGAGAAAATATGATGGGAGAGCAACGCTTGACTTATCAAGTAGTAGTCTGTCATCATCATCTACAGTTGGATGTAAACCTCTTATAAACGAGGTTTTGGCACTGGTTGCTATCAGATTCATATCCAGTTTTGCTTTTCTCTGCAGTGCTTTGGTCCTACGCAGTTTGCTCCCGTTATCGACTCTTACGATACCACGACACGACACGGGATGAATATGAATGGTTACATTTTCTGTTTTTGATTTGCCACCACTGTAACCACAACACTTGTGAATTTTAAGTTAAATTAGTTCAGTAAGACTTCATTAGATAGCGTCTTGACAAATCATTGTAGTTTGGTATAGTTACTCTTTGATAAACTCCTGATGTTTTGTAATTTTAGTGAAGGCAGTAAAAGTGTTGTCATTGCATTGTTTGTCGCCATCGTTTGGAGACGCAGAGACCACCCCCCTGAGATAGTAGCGATCTATGCCGAACTCTTTATCTGAGAATGCCAGACCACCTCCACTGTCGCCTTGGCACAAAGCAGTACCTGTAAAACATACTTTCAAAGTTATTTAAAAGATAAATAATTTAGTACCACCTACCGAAAGGACTCCGAATAACTTGAAATTTATTACTATTAATAACTTGAAACATCGCACATATGCAGTCTTATCAACTAAGCAGAACGCGTACTATTTTAACCAGACTACATGATAAACTTAGTTCAGTTTTTTTTTAATGTAATTGGGGGTCAAACGAGCAGACGCATTGCCTGATTGTAAGCGATTACCGCCGCCCATGGACACCTGCAACACCAGAGGCGTCACAATTGCGTTGCTGATCTTTGCGGGATGGGGAGGGGCGATAGGGGAAGGGAGTTTGGGTTATAGGCCTCCGGTATCTTCACTCACTCGGTGAAACACAGCAAGCACTATTTTACACCGGTTTTCTGTGACGCCGTGGTATCACTTCGGTCGAGCCGGCCCATTTATGCCGAAGCGTCGCTCTCCCACGGATATAGATAAGTATATCTTAATTTCGTAATTATTATGAAAAATCTCATAACCCAGATACGAGACACGATTGTTTTCATCCCATAGTTATGTTTCTCCTGTGGAAATTGAACTCAAGACCTCAGACGTAGCAGTCAGAGTCACTAACATCATAACCAGAAGTCAATAACAAAACTGGTAAAACAGGGGATGAAATTTTACAAGATGACAAAAAATTAAAACGGGATAATGCAAGGACATACCTTCAGTTTTTCCTGCGCAGAATTTATCGCTCGTAATGTATTCTGTGAATGTTTCAGGAAGAGTGCTGATGCAAACTTGTACGCTGACGAATGGTATATCAATCACCCTCAAGAACTCAGAAGCTCCACCATTTGCTGCCGTTAGTCCCCAACCAGCCACCTGGAATCAAAGGAGCATATTGCTGTAATTATTTGCTTCCAATTGTCAAAGTTTTCCTGCTCTGCTCCTTTTTGGGTTAATCTTAACATTTTGCTAACTAATCCTATGGTGAAACATTAATAATAATAAAGCCCTTTAATCGGACTTAAAATACATGCTTCATAGATTACTTTACTAATACATCATTAAATAGTTTACACTATGCTC
This sequence comes from Spilosoma lubricipeda, assembly GCA_905220595.1. NCBI lineage: Eukaryota > Metazoa > Arthropoda > Insecta > Lepidoptera > Erebidae > Spilosoma > Spilosoma lubricipeda. Next base: position 10,401,299 of record HG992301.1, on the reverse strand, counting down.
GTATTTGGTGCTTCTTAACGTGTTGTAAGTCCGTTTGCCAATTGTTCTCTCTCTGATAATGGTGAAAAATTAAGAAGACGTGAATTTCATCAACCCTATTCATCCTGAGACTGAGCAAACTCTACAGGATAACAGCGTTGCAAAGAGAAAGAGAACTTGACGCAGACCCTATACAAGCCTTCTGGCAAGCAGCTAGTAGGACAGCTTTTCCTTTCTAAGGAAAGACTTGACCAAGAGTAGATGATGATGATGAATGCTTGATACCAGTCCTTGACATTTAGTCAAAGCGAGCTATGGTTAGTTATACAGCAAATCTTAGAGTGGAAATAGAGATTGGGGTTCACTAATTGGAAGAGGTCAGGATCCTGGACAATCTTGCTCTCTTCTTTGTTTTAAAGGCCAAGCGGATTACAAAAGAGAATAACAACCAGAAGTATCAAGTGATGTTAATACGCATTTCTTTCTTTTTTTATCATGGAGGAAATGAGGTCATCAGAAGTCTTCTCCCCAGATTATGTGGGGAAAATCTTTTCCTTTATTCTAGGAGGCAGGGTTTCCGTGAGCGTCAATACTCGGTGGTCACCATGTGTCACTTACAGTAGTAAATATATATCTTGACCTCTGTGACGGATGGCTACGAAACCGACAAAGTCACTATGAACGAGTATGTTTATTATATACTAGCTGAACCCCGCGGTGTTACCTGCGGTTATCGTCGTACTGCGAGTAACGCTGCGGGACAAAGTTAGTCTAAAGAAAGTAGCCTAACTTACTTCCTGGATCATCAGCTACCTGCCAGTGAAAGTCCCGTCAAAATCGGTCCAGCCGTTCCAGAGATCACCCGGAACAAATAGACAGACAGACAGACAAAAATTTTTTAACAACATTTTTGGTATATGTACATATGCATGAGGTTATTTTAATATTACAAAAAGACACTCCAATTTTATTTATTTGTAGAGATCACCTATGTTTCTTTCTTTACGTGCCAGTTTTATCGCAGTAAAGTGCAATACATTATCTTTATATATATAATTCTTCTGTGAGTGTGTATGTCACTGAACTACTCTCAAACGACTGGACCGATTTTGATGAATTTTTTTGTGTGTGTTCAAGGGGATCTGGGAATGGTTTAGATTCACAATTTTGTCCGCTGGACAATGTTTTTTTAATTAATTTTTAATTTATTAGTAGTTATGGCAAAACGACGTTTGCCGGGACAGCTAGTATACATTAAAATTTAAACCTATTTACCTCGTTGTTCTAAAATGACACTAGTAGCAACTGACACAGAGATCAAGCATGATCTTAAGATAAATTCACGACTTACCTTACCCAATTTCCCATGTTGCAGTTGCCAGTTTTCAAAGCTGGGATTAAAATTCAGACATACCGGGCGGATAAAAGTAGTATAGTTAAATGGGGTCATCATTATCAAGATGGCTATGTCTTCTTGATAGTTAGCTTGTTCTCCTTGAAATAGACTTGGGAGTTTTATTTCTTTCACCTGTAAAATTATTTTTTTGTTTAATAATAATAAATAAATATTTCGGACATCTAAACACACAACGCCATCTAGTCCCAAGATAACTGATACAAATACATATATACTTTTTTTTTGTAAATACATACATATTATAGACTAGCTGAACCCCGCGGTGTTACCCGCGGCTATTGCTGTACCGCGAGTAACGCCGCGGGACAATCTTAGTCTTAAAAAAGTAGCCTAAGTTAGTCCCCGGATCATCAGCTACCTGCCAGTGAAAGTCCCGTCAAAATCGGTCCAGCCGTTCCAGAGATTACCCGGAACAAACAGACAGACAGACAAATTATTTTTTTTTAACTACATTTTTGGCATATGTACCGTGTATACATACATATGCATTTACTAAAAAGCGGTTATTTTAATATTACGAACAGACACTCCAATTTTATTTATTTGTATAGATAGAACACACCCAAACTACGAAACAAATATTTGTAGATCATACAAACATTTGGTCCGACCCGGGAATCGAAACCGAGACCTCATGATCAGCAGTCGCTCACGGCAACCGCGAGACCAACGAGGCAGTGTTTACTTCGTGACTGATTAAGCTTCACCAAGGCTACTCTTCGAGTGGGAGTTGTAGCCTGAGAAAGGATCAAACTACGCATGACAACATCATTGCAGGAAGAAGGAAAATTTGAAACAAAACCTCCACCAACGTCTGGTCAGAAGGGTATAATAGGTACCTTGTATCTAATGAGAAGCGTATGTCCAGCGTGGACTGTTAAAAGAGATTGATGATGTGTATATGGTGATGGACTAATGATACGGAGCATTACCTCCTACGGGACGTCGTAAGAGCCAACTTAGAAACCAATTGCCCTTTGACTGCCTCGTTGGTCTGGCGGTTGGCGTGTGCGACTGCTGAGGTCTCGGGTTTGATTCCCGGGTCGAACCAAATGTTTGTATGATCTACAAATATTTGTTTCAGTTCGGGTGTTTTCTATGCATAATATATATGTACTTACTAGCTGAACCCCGCGGTGTTACCCGCGCTTATTGTTGTATCGCGAGTAACGCCGCGGGACAAAGTTAGTTTAGAAAAAGTAGCCTAAGTTACTCCCTAGATCATCAGCTACTTGCCAGTGAAAGTCCCGTCGAAATCGGTCCAGCCGTTCAAGAGATTACCCGGAACAAACAGACAGACAGACAGACAAAAAAATTTTAACGACATTTTTGGTATATGTACCGTGTTTACATACATATGCGTTTAGTAAAAAGCGGTTATTTTAATATTACAAACAGACACTCCAATTTTATTTATTTGTATAGATTTACAAGAATCAGTTGTCTAGTACCCATAACACAAGCTCTGCTTAGCTTGGGACTAGATGGCATTGTGTGTTAGATATCGGAAATATTTATTTATTATTATTTAATTTACGCAAGACAAGAGTATTGCAAAGAGATGCCAAACGAAATCAACTTTATATCAACCTGCCTGGCCAATAGGGTAAGGTAGACTGAAATCTTCTTTTTAAAAAGATACCTATGTCCAAGTGACTGTTAAACATAGAGCATCACAGACTGTAAACATTTTAGACTCGCATTCAAAAACAATCGCCTGTCGCCAAGAGCACACTCACAACATCTCTCTTTGCCTAGCCTCATCCCATTTCAATTGGGGTCGGCTCTCCTCGTCATTCTTCGCCAGACAGTTCTGTTCTGGGTCGTCAAGACCGATTGATTGATGACGGACATCCAAGTTAGGGGGGGTCTACTACTTCTTTGGGTCGGTGTTTATAGCCAGGACTTGTCTCGTCATGTGCTCTTCAGGTCTTCTCATTACATGGCCATACCACCTGAGACGTGCTTCGCTGAGTTTGTCTTCTATGGGGTGGATCTTAAAACTCATTCACAACATACTTAACCATAATTAAAAAAAAAACATAAACAATATTTACTTAAAAGCGTAAAAAATAATAAAAAAAATTATTCAGAATTTGACACACACATTAATACATTCAGTGTCATAGCCAGCGTTGGCCCATTTGAGCTTATACTTAGACGGAGGCGAACGCTTGCGTATGATTACTCCTTGTCGTCTTGCTCTATGCTGTCACTGATGCTGATATTAAATACAGCAGCATAGAAAACGTTAACTTAAAAGATCATTCATTCTTTACTCACATTAGACTTTTGTGCATCAACGTCTTCTTCATTTTCCCACGAACGAAAAATTTTGCCAATTCCCACCGCAAAGTCGGATGCAGGTAGTGTCTTCGAACGCCTCCAGAAACAATGTGCAGCTAAGAGAAACATATTAAATATATATTTTACTAGCTGAACCACACGGTGTTACCCGCGGTTAATGTTGTACCGCGAGTAACGCCGCGGGACAAAGTTAGTCTTAAAAAAAGTAGCCTAAGTTACTCCCCGGATCATCAGCTACCTGCCAGTGAAAGTCCCGTCAAAATCCGTCCAGCCGTTCCAGAGATTACCCGGAACAAACAGACAGACAGACAAAAAAAATTTTAACTACATTTTTGGTATATGTATCGTGTATACAAACATATGCATTAAGTAAAAAGCGGTTATTTTAATATTACAAACAGACACTCCAATTTTATTTATTTGTATAGACTAGGCGCCATTTCGGCCGAAAGAATAAGTTTTCTGCAACGTTTTTCATTGATACTTAGCTCTTATTGCCCATATCGTGAAGTTATATGGCAAAAGAACTTTTTAATCCTTACCAACAGTTCCAGAGATAACCGCATTTAAATAAAAATATTTTTTAGCTAGCTTTCAGTATGTTATTAGTATAGATAGGATAGCTTTTGCCTGCGAATCCACCCACTTAAAAGTATCTTTCATCATTTCTCAGGAATAAATATAATAAATATTTTAATAAATATTTCGGATCTCTAAACACACAACGCCATCTAGTCCCAAGATAAGCAGAGCTTGTGTTATGGGTACTAGACAACTGATACAAATACATATATACATTTTTTTTTGTAAATACATACATATTATAGATAGAACACACCCAAACTCCGAAACAAATATTTGTAGATCATACAAACATTTGGTCCGACCCGAGAATCGAACCCGAGACCTCATGATCAGCAGTCGCTCACGCCAACCGCGAGACCAACGAGGCAGTCTAAATCAAAGTATCTTCAGGCCAAATTTCATTTAATGGGAACTCCCGCACTGGGAATATTCCTGCACTGTGCAAACGAATAGCCAGACCTGGTGCAATAATTTTTGAAGTACCGTAACTGATGGTTGTAAAGTACAACACAAATGTCATTAGTGCCTCTTCCTTTGATTGCCATTTGCAAGTATCAAGAAGGGAATTTTCGCTTCATCCATTGACCATCCATCATCCACCCACAGACAACCGCTGTCAATTAATCTGGAAGAAATAATTAAAATTCAATATTTACCTGAAATAACAACGCTATTAGAAACGAGAGACCCACTGCAGATCTGCGAATACGATTGTGACACCTGCCGATAAATACCAGCATGCCATGGCAACTCTCCGCGCTTGACACGTTGTCCACCAATCACCAACAGCTTCCCAACAGGAGTTATACGACCGCATTCTGTAAAGACAATGAACGAAAATTAATAATTTACTACAATTATTTTACTGCCATTAGATTTAAAAAAAGGTTGTGTAGGTTTTACAGTAACTCAATTGACTTAAGTGCCTTTTCGCCTGGATGATGAAGCATTTTGAGGTTTCTCTCTTTATTAGATCAAGGGGGATTAATTGGGTCCAGTAGCTTTACTTTCTTGGTAAAAAGTAACGAGATAAGTCCTAAACGCTAGTTTTCTGTAGAGTTGAGTATCAGTTTGTTCGAGCCAATCTATACGTGTAAATGGTGCGCGTAAAAACATATCACATGGCCGGCATAGTGGTAGTCCCCATACTGCGTTGTCTGCATTTACAAGGAGTATATTGACTGCCACTCTTGTATTTCCACTAAGCAGAGAAAAGTAACTTAGGTAGGCAGGCATAATAAAGGAAACTTTTACTGGAATATGACTCTTCCACGTTTAAATTGACAGTCTGACAGGGCACAGAATCTCAGTTTCACCATCTATGTATGGAAGGAAAAGGTGTTAAGTGCGGGGAAAGATGATGTTCATGAGAAATTATACCTGCTTTGCATGTAGCTACATAATTCCAAAATCCAGATATACATCTCATATTGGTCAAAACTTCAGTGGAGTAGTATATAGGTGTGTTGCACACAGGGTCTACTACAGTGCCTGGAGGGACGTAATTCTTGCACACTTCAACTCTCGTTCCAGGCAAATAGCACATGTAACGAATGCTTGGATCTTTGTTCAATTTGCAAAAACCTGAAAATATATTCTGAATAATGTAAATTAGAAGGACAAAGTATTAGTCCTCATATCACGACAATGCATAGACCATTCGAAACGGCTTTTTTTACTTAAATGATCAAATAAAGTTATGGAAATTTCACATCTTGGCCAAATTCCAGGATAAAATGTTTCTAATTTCTGCCATCAATTTTTGCCATGAACAAAAACAGCGCTTGCCCCTGCTGCGGGATATTAACAAGTGATTAATTTAATAAGTTTTGGATTTACAATGACATCGATTATATATAATTTTATTGTCATCAGAACTAAAGATGTTATGTCAAATTTGGGCTCAATCTGAGATCAAGAAGTGGATCAATACGTCTTAGGTATCTTCTTAGATATATCTGGCGCCTTCGACAACGCGTGGTGGCCCATGCTATTGCTAAAGTTAAAATCAAGAGGAGGCTTTAAAAATATTTATTCCCTTATCTCCTCGTACTTCACACAAGGCACAACTAAATTGAGACTTGGGCATCATTCTGTGTCGAAGGCGCTTACGATGGGGTGCCCTCAGGGCTCGGTGCTAGGTCCATACTTGTGGAATATAGGCTTCGACGATTTTCTCTCAATACCTGTACCACCCGGATGTACCCTAAACGCGTATGCGGACGACGGTTTATTACTGGTGGAATCTGACACTAGAGCGGGGCTTGAGAGTCTGTCTAATAGATGTTTGAACTTAGTATCTCTTTGGGGCGTACGTAATCGCTTGACTTTTGCACCAAACAAAACCTTCCAGCTACTTCTGAAAGGTAACCTCAAATCACCGCCGTGTATTAAATTTCAAAATGTTAGTATAAAAAATAAAACCTCGGTTTGTTATTTGGGATTAGTTTTAGAAAGAAGTTTTTCATTTATCGAACATATTAGAACAGTTAACGAAAAGTCTAAAAAAAGTTTCTTTGCTCTGACGAGGATATCAACTGCCACATGGGGTCTTTCATTTAATACATTAAAGATTATATATGGAGCTACTTATTTGGGTTCTATTTGCTATGGTGCTCCCGTGTGGGCCGATAGAGCGACTGTAGGTGCTGTCCGTCGGAAACTGTTACAAGGACAACGACTTGCATTGATCTTCTTGTGCAAAGCATATAGGACGGTTAGTACTGAGGCTTTACCGGTGTTGGCGGGTGTCCTTCCGGTCGATCTCGAGGTGCAAAGACGTGCAGCCATGTACTATTCCACATTACAAAACATGGAATGCGATTTTTTGGGCGTACGAGACCGCGATAAAATCATAAGATTGTTTCAACAGCAGTCCAATGTCTATAACGATCTAATGGATGAATGGCAACAACGATGGGACGAATCATCTAAGGGGCGCCACCTCTACCAGTTCTTTCCATCTGTTCGCGAACAGTTGTCGAGGGCATGGCTCGAGGTAGATCACTGTGTCGCTCAATTTCTTACAGGCCACGGTAACTTTAAGAGCAAACTACACTCATTTAAATTAGTCGATTCACCATTGTGTCAATGCTCAACACCTGATATTAGCTGTGAACAATCGGCTCATCATGTACTCTGGGAGTGTGGTCTTTGGTACAATGAACGTAACACAATGCTAAATAGCTTAGAAATGACATCTGGGGCGGTATACTATGAGGATCTTGTGTCAACTGCGGTGAATTTCCGTGCGTTTAGGCGATTCTGCCATACATACTATAGTAATCAAATATAGCTCACTTAGGACCCCTAATACTTTTCCGTGGTGCTTCCCGGTTTGAAAAAGGTATCTGCCTATTTTGACTTCATTTTGTCTCCCGCTTTGCTAAGGAGGGAAGTGGATTTATCATTTCCAACTCCTCCTGTTTTTCTTCTGATTAACTTCGTTGCGGGTTCCAAGACAGTTAATTTTCTTCCTGGGACTTCCCGAGTGTCATAACTCAGTGTGTTCGTGGGTCACTGCTGTTGATCCTGGTGTACAGGAGTTACAGTGGTGGGAATGTGGGCGGGATTAGTCCCAATTAAAAAAAAAGTGGATCATATTTAACAAGCAAGATTTGATTACAGACAAACATCAGGACGGTTGAAACTAAATAAAAGCCTTCTTCTATTTCCCTAAATTCGTGTGACAGCTTTAGAATAGGGAGTGTCACCACCGCGATTCATTTCTTAAGTGTCTATAGGAACAAACTATCCAGGACAGCAGTACTACACAAAGAAAACAAAATTGAAATAAATTCTATTCTTTCTAGACCCTTATCGCCGGTTTCGTATAGAAGGCCAACACTTCATTTCTAAGGACAGACTTGTATCCAGTAGGGAACTATTAAAGACTGTTGAAGTGAAAGAGGGAAAAAACTTCTGAAACTACTCACGAACACATCTAGGCATCTCCTGATACCACTCTCCATTAATGCAGTACACTTGCTTAGTTCCACTGCCATCACCATATGGGTCAACTACTCCGTACCCTCTGCGACACTTAACAGTCAAGAAAAATGTGGTAAGGGACTGGCCAGGTCGAGCATTTGGGAAATGTGCGACTTCGTAAGTCCCGTGTTCAGGATATGGAGGAAGAATGCAGGTACTTGAGTTTGTTGTTCTGAAATCATTTGGAACCCGGGTAGTCTTGGACTTATAAACTAATATCATAAGCTCTTGAAGTTCTCCAACGAACATTTTCAATAACTTATGTTCAGTTTTAACTATATACGGTCTGAATTTATGTTAAAACTAGCTGAACCATGCGGTGTTACCCGCGTTTATTGTTGTACCGCGAGTAACGCCGCGGGATAAAGTTAGTCTAAAAAAAGTAGCCTAAGTTACTCCCTGGATCATCAGCTACCTTCCAGTGAAAGTCCCGTCAAAATCCGTGCAACCGTTCCAGAGATTACCCGGAACAAACAGACAGACAGACAGATAGACGGACAGACAGACAAAAAAAAATTTAACTATACTTTTGGTATGTATGTACCGTGTATACATACATATATGCATTTAGTAAAAAGCGGTTATTTTAATATTACAAACAGACACTCTAATTTTATTTATTTGTACAGATGAGTATTTGTGTAAAAAAATTGTCTTGCACGTTAATAAAAATATTTAATCAATCATACTGAAAAGTATAGAAAGAAAGACTATCTCCAGTTTTAACTAGAGACAGGTTCTTGAAAACGGCGGTAAATGTAGATATTTTTTTTTGTATTTTTTAAAGTTATTCAACCTTTGTTTCGCTTCCTGTCTTACCAATTTGCCCTTTTATATTGACTTCGCCATTTTCCCATCCGATTTCTATACTGCTCGTTTCAAAGTATATAAATTAATAAATATTTCGGACATCTATCACACAACGCCATCTAGTCCCAAGCTAAGCAGAGCTTGTGTTATGGGTACTAGACAACTTATACATATACATATATACTTTTTTTTTGTAAACACATACATATTATACATAGAACACACCCAAACTTCGAAACAAATATTTGTAGATCATACAAACATTTGGTCTGACCTGGGAATCGAACCCGAGACCTCATGAACAGCAGTCGCACATGCCAACCGCGAGACCAACGAGGCAGTCAAAGCCATTAGATAGTCCTCAATTATGTAAAGGATTAATATTTCGAGACTGTGTTTGAGGTCTCGGATTTGATGCCCGATGACCAAACGCTTGATCTGCAAATCTGTCGTGCTATCGTGTTTTGTCGGTGAGTGCGATGCCGGAGGCCCAATGATGCAGAAGCCTCTCAATAGGCCTCCATTATGTGGGTCACCATGCTGCATTGTTGCATTCTTTCTTTGATGAAATGGCAATCAGCCGGATCTCTCGGATCAGCTATTTCTGCCAATGTCAAGTGTTTATACTCTTCAAATCATAAGCCTTCAAGTCGTTAAGTCTTTGTCGTGATGAAATTAATGATATAAAATATAAAAAATGTGGATAAGATGAAATGGTGACCGTCTTCCGAAAAAACAAAAAACTATCTCCACATTGTTGCATTAGCTACATTCACAATGAGTATGCTTTCCATCAGGCAGAGTAGAGTCACTTTGGCAGGGTCAAAATTATTTTGGAATTTGGATACTGTCTGTGCATTCTATCAGTCAATCTAATTTCATAGTACAAACTCTGCTTAGTTTGAAAGTAGATGGCGTTGTGTGTGAGATGAGCGGGTTTCAGTCCATGAAGGTGATAAAAATTAATGTAATTAGTTTAATGTTAAAACACTTACGACGTTTTTTGACATGATACGCCTGTTTCATCACTGAAATCAAAACAAAAATATGTTAAAGTTACTTCTTAGTGTACCTACCTAATATTCGTAAAAAACCAGATTGAATATTTTTGTTTATTTTTTCACGCCTTTCATCAAACTACTGGTCGCTCAGTGTTGTGTGTGTGTGTGTGTGTGTGATGTGAATGTGTTAAGTTTCCCCCACCCCCCGTAATACGTGACAGACTGTTTTCGTATCGAGAAATGCTATGGGTTATTCCCTCCAATTGGTTTATGGTAAAAGTTATATATATAAGTTATATAATATATAAGTAAGTTGGTCCCGCGGTTGGCGTTTGCGACTGCTGATCATGAGGTCTCGGGTTCGATTCCCGGGTCGGAACAAATGTTTGTATGATCTACAAATATTTGTTTCGGAGTTTGGATGTGTTCTATCTATAATATGTATGTATTTGTATCAGTTGTCTAGTACCCATAACACAAGCTCTGCTTAGCTTGGGACTAGATGGCGTTGTGTGTTTAGATGTCCGAAATATTTATTATTATTATTATTATTTGTATAAGAGTACTTACTTACAGGTGGATTGTCTCTTACTTCTGTTAAACCCTGGAATAGACTGGAGATAACTTCTGAAAAGAGGAAAAAGAATCACATTATTGACTGCACACGTGACCTAGTGGTGTGCCCTTTGTGGCCATGCCCTTTCCTACTTCGCTAAGTGTTGTTGGTTTAAATCCAAATGGAACAACACTATGCGTGTGCAGTCTCCTATTACCCGTAGCGCGATAACTTTCCCTCGTTTTTGAAACGTTCTCCATTGGTGCGCCGCTCCTATTGGTCTTAGCGTGATGATATGGTTTAGTCTTCCTCGAAAAATGGGCTATCTAACACTGAAAGATTTTTTTAAATCGGACCAGTAGTTCCTGAAATTAGCGCGTTCAAACAAACAAACAAACTCTTCAGCTTTATATTATTAGTATAGACTAGCTGACCCACGCAACCTCGTTTGCGCCTTATATTGCCCGTAGCGTGAAAACTTCCCCCGTTTTTGAAACATTCTTCATTGTTGCTCCGCTCCTATTAGTAGTAGCGTGATAATATATACCCTATAGCCTTCCTCGATAAATGGACTGTCCAACACTGAAAGAATTTTTGAAAACGGACCAGTAGTTCCTGAAATTAGCGCGTTCAAACAAACAAACAAACTCTTCAGCTTTATATTATTAGTATAGATTTGGTACAGGCCTGCTCTAAACTACATCTCACAATTCTGATCTAAATTAATACAAGATTTTAATACAAAAAAACTGACTTCAAGAACTGAGCCAAATTGAAATGGGACCACACGGGAAGCAAGGTTTAAATAAAAAAGTTTCATCGAAATTGTTTCACCAAATCAGTCAATAAACTTAGCTTACCTATGATCGTGATTTGGGCAGAAAATCTCATCACTGCCATCTGGACAGTCCTGGAATCCATTGCAAACTTGTTCCTTTCTGAGACAGTTCATTCCATTTTGGCATTTATACTCATCATCATTGCCAGATCCGGGTCTGGAATTTATGGAAAATATGTACGTGTGACTTTAAGTTATGTATTACGCTAGTCTCTAGATTATAGAATACCAGTTGTTGCCCGCGGCTCCACCCGCGTGTATCTCGGTTATCGCGGTAAACGGTAGCCTATGTGTCATTCTGATGTATAAGCTATATTATTGTTAAGTTTCATCCAAATCCGTTCATTAGTTTTTGCGTGAAAGAGTAACAAACATCCATCCATACATGAAACTTTACAGTAATATAGCTTACTAGTTGTTGCCCGCAGTTCCGCCCGCGTATATGTCGGTTATCGCGGTAAATAGTAGCCTATGTGTTATTCTGATGTATCCTACTAATATTATAAATGCGAAAGTTTGTTAGGATGGATGGATGTTTGGGCTGGCTATATAAATTTTGTAAAAAAAATTTACATAGTTTTTAACCATTATTTAATTTACCTGCAAGAGAAGATCCTAGGGTCACTTGCCAGTAGAGACGGTGTCACTGAAACGAGAAAGTTATATTAATTAATTATATTAAGTTCATGTTGTTAGGTTAATGTTCTACCGCGATCTATTGTTGTACCGCGAGTAACGCCGCGGGACAAAGTTAGTCTAAAAAGTAGCCTAAGTTACTCCTCGGATCATCAGCTACCTGCCAGTGAAAGTCCCGTCAAAATCCGTCCAGCCATTCCAGAGATTACCCGGAACAAACAGACAGACAGACAGACAGACAGACAGACAGACGGACAGACAGACAAAAATTTTTTTAGCTACACATTTTTTTGGTATATGTATCGTGTATACATACATATGCATTGATTAAAAAGCTGTTATTTTAATATTACAAACAGACACTCCAATTTTATTTATTTGTATAGATGTATTACACTAGCCGACCCACGCAACTTCGTTTGCGTCTCCTGTTGCCCGTGGCGTGACAATTTTTCCCCGTTTTCGAAACATTTTTCATTGGTGCTCCGCTCCTATTGGTCCGAGCGTGATGATATATAGCCTATAGCCTTCCTCGATAAATGGACTATCGAACACTGAAAGAATTTTCAAATCGGACCAGCGGTTTCTGAGATTAGCGTGTTCAAACAAACAAACAAACTCTTCAGCTTTATATATTATAGTATAGATATAGAATTAAGTAAAATTAGAGTGTCTATTTGTAATATTCAAATAAATAATAATAATAAATGATAATAAGATATCCCAATGATACCATGATAAGGACACTAAGATCTGATGATGGCATCCAAGAGAAATCGAGTCGAAACTTGAAGTCGGTTGTATTCTTGTTAAAATTTTACTTGTTACATTAAAATTATTTTCTACTTTTTAATTCGATTGCTATTAAAGCGTGTTTTTTTGTTTGTTCCCGCTAATCTCCGAAACAGGTATTTCTAATTTCGACAAGACTTTCACTGGCAGGTAGCTAATAGTATATGGGGTAAGTAAGGCTACTTTTTTAGACTAGCTTCGCATCGCAACATTACCCGCGTTAGTTGCGATAAAGGCCACGGTTCACTTTGATTAGTGCGAGTGCAGGTGTGAAGTGCAGGTGATCAATGATTGCTAGAAAATACGTGTGGATAGCGAATTGGCGGTCCACATGTATTATACACACCGCGGGGCTCAGCTAGTTAATACCAAAATAGTTATTCAAGTTCAGTAGCTTAATACATCGACCAGTTGGTCTTCAACCGGTATATTATTTGCCGGATTTTCCTTATATTCATTCAAAACAAAATGACGCAAACAAGCGTCATTTTGTTTTGATTTGTATTACTTATTTGTTTCCTTACACTGTATTAGAGAATTCCTTATTTCTTTAACTAAAATTGATTTAATAAGCGAATCTAACCGTGGGAGAGCCACGCTTTGGCATGAATGGTCCGGCTCGACCAGAGAGATACGCTGTGTTTCACCGACTGAGTGAGGATACCGTGGGTGTCCATGGGCGACGGTAATAGCTTATCAGGTGATACGTCTGATCGTTTGCCTCCTATGCCAAATTAAAAATATATAATCTTTAACTATATTTATGGCAAACCAACCGGCTTATGATAAGACTAGTACAGCCAGAACCGTCTGTCATTGTACCTTCTTTCTGTAAATCGCCCAGACAAATATACTATATCTATACAAGTAAATTAAATTGAAGTGTCTGTTTGTAATATTAAAATAGCCGCTTTTAAATAAATGCATATGTATGTATACACGGTACATATACCAAAAATGTAGTTAAAAAAATTTTGTTTGTCTGTCTGTCTGTTTGTTCCGGGTAATCTCTGGAACGGATCGACCGATTTTGACGGGACTTTCACTGGCAGGTAGCTGATGATCTGAGAAGTAACTAAGGCTACTTTTTTAGACTATCTTCGTCCTGCGGCATTACCCGCGGTACAACAATAACCGCGGATAACACCGCGGGGTTCAGCTAGTTATATATAAATTACATCTTTACAGAATACACTTTGTTTTCATTGATGATATCATTACCCCTTTCGGATTGGTCAGAAGGTACTTGTACTCATCGGAAACGCCTGTCATTTTGTTTTTGAACTTCTCAATGAATGAACTAAGTCATCTAAAAATTTCAAACGACGCGAAGCAACGAGTTTTTTTCTACTTTTTTTACACTTTCAAAAATATATTGTACTAGCAGCCCGTCCCGGCTTCGCACGGGGTAGACAATGATTTATTTTTGGAAATTTGGATATAAAAACAGTTTTTCACAAATATTTTTATTTATTAAAAAAATATTATTTATTAATTATATATTAAAAAAAAACCCCACAGTTATATTTGTATGTAAGTCTATTTATGTTCAATTTCTTTGATGGTTTAATTGGCGGGCACTTAAGTAAGTAATATTTACATAGGATATTATATACATTTTTACTATGTTTTTTAAGTAATTAGAATAAAAGCAGAGTCGAATAAAATATATACAGTCTAAATTAAACGTTGACAACTTTCAACTAAAAATGTATCTACCTATACATCTAGGTATTTCAAAGAAATTTTTGTTCGTGTCGATAGAAACTTGCCTATCATTATTTAGTATTTTCCGTACAAAATTATTTTTTTTTTGTTTGGTTTTGTTGTTTTGTGCTTTTTATTTTGGTTTTATATATTTTTTTGTGTTTTTCTTTGTTTTTTATTTTTTATTAAAAAAGGGTTTGTCATAAATCATTTTCATTCTTATTATTACTTAATAATTTACATTTTTAGTATTTTTTATTTTACAGGTTTACTTTTACATTATTTACAGATATAATATTAAGGTAGATTTACGTTTTTTACTTTTATATTTGTCAGTTTTTATCTTAAAGCTTCACTGTAAACTACGTTGGCAGTGGTATTTGTAGATGGCAACAAAATATATTGATTTTCAGGAGATCCCACTCGAGAAAGGGCAACATATAGTTGTCCATGACAAAAGCATTCTTTTCTTAGGTCGATGCCAACCATCGAAAATGTTTGATCCTGGGACTTATTTATTGTGAGGGCAAATGATGTTTTTAGAGGAAACTGTAACCTCTTAAAAGATATAGGCAAGTCCGTAGGAATCATGGGGATCCGCGGTATGTGGGCGAGCTGTCCGGCCGCCGCCCCGGTGATTATAGTGGCTACTATGACGTTCTCCCGCAATTCCTTCACCAGAAGTCTCGTGCCATTGCACATGCTGGGAGGGCATAGGTTCCTCAGCAGCATTACGGGAGTGCCTACCTTTAATTGTAGTTCGTGGGGCGGCAAGGCGGAAGGATTCAGGGAATTTAAAATTTTTTGTGGATAGTGCACTCTATCTTCGATGTTGCATACTGTGTCAATAGATTTGTAAGATTTAAATTCACCGGGTACTTTTTCCATAATAATTTTGTTAATCTCATTAACCGATTCATTTCGCGGGGATACTATCGCTCTCGAACAGAGCCAATTGAAATTTTTCTCCGTAAGATTTTGTATGTCCGGATATATCCGGTTTGTGGACACAATATATTGTGTCCACAAGAATTTCTAGACTCTGAACGATTTGACCCAATTCGTTATCCAACAATACCTGGGGACTGTTTGCAACCGGAGACGGTAATTTTCCGTCTCCAAGTTTTAGAAGTTTTTGTGAGAAATTATTATCGTCATTGTCACTTAAATGTGCTCTCATATTTGTGCGCAGATTAAGAGTTTCAATCGATTGCCATAAAGTTGATGATTTAAGGCAAGCTCGAATAACGTCAGCTCGAGTACCTTTTGTTATAACTGGTAATGTTTGACGAAAGTCTCCAGCTATAACAAACGTCACGCCCCCCATTATACGGTCTGAGCTTCGGATGTCTCTCAGCGTGCGCTCCACGGCTTCCACGTGCGCCCTGTGGCTCATGGTGCACTCGTCCCAGATGACCAGCGAAGTGTCTTGTAAGAGCTGCCCCAGCGGACCGTTTTTGCGGATCGAGCACTATGGCGGTTTTGTTTACTGTTTGAATTTTTTAATTCGTAATATCTTTTGAATGGAAAGTCCAATTTAAATAATTTAAAAACTATTTTATAGGTAGTTAAATGGTCTTGACCATAAAATAATTTATTTGGATATGGATTAATATAAACACATAAATAGCATGGTTTGGATTTGGTTAGCATTTTCATTAATGTTTAAAATGAAAAAAGTTGTTGTAGTGACATAACTACAATAGTTGGACATATGCTACCGCGGAGTTTCTTGTAGACATTATGATGTTCTTCAATATTGTTGTACATTATTTTGTTCTATCGCTAATAGTTTCGGCAGCGCATTAGACGAAAGACATTTTAAGACTCATTTTTCTACACCTTCGTTTACATTGTTCAAATTTTACCAAGGATCCCTAATTTTTTTCAAAATGAAATGTAGCCTATGTCAAATTGGAAGAATGTAGCATTCTATTGGTGAAAAAATTTTTTAAATCGGCCCAGTACTTTTTGAACCTATTCATTACAAACATACAAACATACAAAAATAGGTACAAATCTTTCCTCTTTATAATATTAGTGTAGATTACCGTACTTACAACTACTACTGTCTCTCTGAAATATTTGATCCAATAAGGCCGCCCTTTGTACACTACACTTCGGATATTTTGTGTATTACTAGCTGAACCCCGCGGTGTTACCCGCGGCTATTGTTTTACCGCGAGTAACGCCGCGAGACAAAGTTAGTCTAAGGAAATTATTATGTTATGTTATGTTTTGTTACAATTGTTACACAGGTTGTATAAAAGTATGTACAAAGTAAAATTGAATTGTCTGTCTGTAATTTCAAATTAACAGCTTTACACTAAGTGCAAATGAAAGTATTAGAGCTCAGCTAGTTATATGTTATACTAGCTGAGCCCCGCTGTGTTACCCGCGGTTATTGTTATACCGCGAGTAACGCCGCGGGTCAAAGTTAGTCTAAAAAAATTAGCCTCAGTTACACCCTGGATCATCAGCTACCTGCCAGTGAAAGTCTCGTCGAAATCCGTCCAGCCGTTCCAGAGATTACCCGGAACAAACAGACAGACAGACGGACAGACAGACAGACAAAAATTTTTTTAACTACGTTTTTGGTATGTGTACCGTGTATACATACATATGCATTTAGTAAAAAGCGGTTATTTTAATATTACAAACAGACACTCCAATTTTATTTATTTGTATAGATGTACTTATTTAACTTTGTAATAAGGTGTGCAAATAAAGAGTTTTCTATTCTATTCTATTCTATTACACTACAAAAATGTCTAGCCTTACAGACACACCGTCACTTGGAGGGTTCAGTAGCCCTTTGTCTAATATGGTCGAATTTCGACCTCTGGGCGACCACTGGTTTATCTTACTTTCCTTTCAATTTTCTTACTTCTAGATTCTAGTTTCTTTTATCTAAGTAGCATTAAATTAAAGTCTGCTAAGACACGTTTTCAATACGGCTGTGTACTCATCAATGCATAAAAAACTTTTCAATGACAAAAATCTGATTAAAATCTTACCAAGACTTATAAAAATGAAAACACACAAACACATCTTACACATAAACTAATTCACTAAACACTAACACTATAATATATCACTAAAACAATATAAATGTTCCAACATTGATATAAATACGTTGTTTACTTTAAAGCATTCTGAATCGACTAAGAATTTTTATGTTTTATTGCCATCTCAATACCAAAACCTGTTAACAGATTCTCAAAGGTTTGAGATAAATAGATGAGTCTAAAACTCATCAAGACGCACTTAACAGAATAGGGTACACAGTTAACTGTACCCCAAAGAAATACCGATGTCTCCTTTATTAAAACGAATATTACAAAACAACTCGGAAAATATAATTAGTACAGGTTTTCATTTCTGTTACAAATTTTTATCTAACTAGCTGAACCCCGCGGTGTTACCCGCGGTTATTGTCGTACCGCGGGTGAAGCCGCGGGGAAAAGCTAGTCTAAAAAAAAGTAGTTAAGTTACTCCCTGTATCATCAGCTACCTATCAGTGAAAGTCCCGTCGAAATCGGTCCAGCCGTTTCAGAGATTACCTGGAACAAGCAGATAGACAGAATAAAAAACTACATTTTTGGTATATGTACCGTGTATACATATGCATTTAGTAAAATGCGGTTATTTATATTACACTCCGTACATTATATTCCAAACAGACACTCCAATTTTATTTATTTGTGTGTATAGATTGTCAAAAAGGTAGTAGAGTCATGCTGATTTCATCACGAACGGGTCGGTACTACCCTCTTACAGAAAACCAACCTATAATAACAGAATTCGTGCTGTCGTGTTTCGTCGGTGAGTGCGAGACCTGAGGCCCAATGATGCAGAAGATCCTCAATAGGCCACAGTATTATGGGTCACGATGCTGCATCTATACAAATAAATAAAATTGGAGTTTCTGTTTGTAATATTTAAATAACAGCTTTTTAATCAATGCATATGTATGTATACACGATATATTTGTCTGTCTGTCTGTTTGTTCCGGATAATCTCTGGAACGGCTGGACGGATTACGACGGGACTTTCACTGACAGGTAGCTGATGATCCAGGGAGTAACTTAGGCTACGTTTTTTAGACTAACTTTGTCCCGCGGCGTTACTCGCGGTACAGCAATAACCGCGGGTAATACCGCGTTCACAATGAGTATGGTGACCACCACTCTTGGATTCTGCTTTCCATCAGGCGGTAGAGTCAAAAAGAATGAATAGTATTCCTCAGAAACTAATCTATTAAAAACGAGAGCAGGTACAAACATCTACTCCATTTTGATATCTAACTTGCGTAATACCTATTTGTAAGTAACAGTCATTGCTTTGTTCATCCAATACTTCTTTGTGTGAACTACTGATATTGTTCTGAGAATTGAAACTGATATGGGACTTTTTTAAATATAACAATTAGTTATTAGTGTTACAATACATCGAACCGTAGAACAGACGAAGCTTATTTCGCTACAAGTACATGCCTCTGGCGACCGAGTAATTGGCGGAATAACCATAAACCCTACTAGGCAACTGGAGGAAGAGGCTACCACAAGCCTTGGGGACTAAATTCCCTCAAAAAGAGTGGCAGTGGTGCCTTGGGTCAGCACCATGTGATCTTACCCAAAACTATAAAATATGATGAGTAATAATGAGAATAATGCGATGCGCTGCGATCCGGCTAGCCCCCGGCGCTCACAGGTACCCGGGCCTGTGAGTGAGAAATTGGTTACCGAAGACTCTATAGGAGTGGCTGTCCAGGCTCCTGTACGAGTGAATGCTACTGCTGACACCTGCGTAGATGTGAGTAACCAGGCATCTACATCAGGAAATGTTACTGGAAAACGATTTGTCCAACAAGCTTTTCATCCTAGTCTGTTTAAGTGCCAAGATAAAAACAAACAACGATGTCAATCCCCTGGAAGCAAACCACAGGATGAAATCAAAATCACAACTTCCTCAACAAATTCAGTACCAACTAATGTCACCAATAACACACCCTGCCCTCCAAAATGGCAAAGAGTTCCAGCAGTTAGAGCTAATAAGCGAAAGAAATTATCAGATTCACCCCCTCCTGTAACTATTAAAACTGCGAACAGGTACAATGGCCTACAGATCGATTTAACAGAGGAGGACTTAGAACTCAAAGTAAAACGACCAAATAAACCTCCACCGATTATCTTGTATGGTATTGAAGACGTTAATAAATTAAATGAATTAATCAGTACTGTAGCGAATAAAGAAGATTTCCTGCTCAAAATTGTTAATAAAAATCAACTGAGAATAAGTTCTTCAAACATAGATGCATACAAGAAGATTATTACCGTAGTACGTGAAAATGGACTTATTGGTCACACTTTTAACATAAAAGACCAACGTTGCTGCCGTCTAGTTATTAAAAAACTTCATCATTCAACTCCGCATAGCGATATCATACAAGAAATAGAAAAAACAGGCAATAAAATACAAGGAGAAATAATTAATGTAAAATATGGCCCTGAAAAAATACCAACGTCTACATTTTTCGTGAATCTTGAAGCTGGGCCAAACAATAATGCTGCTAAATCGATAAGATCTATTAACAGCCAAATCGTTGTAATCGAAGAACCTAAAAAAAGAAACACAATACCACAATGCCAAAGGTGTCAACAATACGGACATTCGAAAAACTACTGTATGCGCCCATTTCGTTGCGTAAAGTGTGCACAAAATCATAAAACATCCGACTGTCCTAAGAAAGACCGTAATACCCCCGCTATTTGTGCGTTATGTGAAGGTGCACATCCTGCTAACTACAAAGGGTGTGAGGTCTACAAAGAAATTTTATCCAGGAAAACCAGTAGACAAAAGCAAACGAAGGCCAGTACATATTACAACACGCAAAACAAATTAGTACGACAGCCAAATGAAGGCACACCTAGACAACAACAACAATACGAAAAACCGGAGAAACCTCGACATACAAAGGAAACCTTATTGGCAACTAGCTCCTATGCAGATAAATTAAAAATGCAGCCCACAACACATTATAACAATAATTTGGAAATAATACTCTCACAACAAGCTTTAAAGCTAGACAAACTACTAGACCAAATGTCAGCAATGATGAACCTTCTCACAACCGTAATTACCAAGCTTGTTAACTGAAATGGCCACTCTAAAGGTTGCAACTTGGAACACAAATGGTTTGATAAAACACAAATATGACATACAAACTCTATTGGAATATGAAAATATTGACGTTCTTCTTGTGTCTGAGGCACACTTAACACACAACCACAACACAATGCTAAAAAATTATAGCATATATTCCACATACCACCCAGATGGAACAGC
The DNA here is from genome assembly GCA_905220595.1 of Spilosoma lubricipeda. Classification (NCBI taxonomy): domain Eukaryota; kingdom Metazoa; phylum Arthropoda; class Insecta; order Lepidoptera; family Erebidae; genus Spilosoma; species Spilosoma lubricipeda. The sequence continues at coordinate 10,380,333 of HG992301.1, read as the reverse complement.
TCATGCTGGCACAGCTGTAGTAATTAAAAAGCATATCAAGCATGAGATGTATCCAGAGTATAAAACAGAGTCAATACAAGCAACTACAATAATGGTGCAAGACAGGCAGGGATCTTTGATATTGTCGGCTGTGTACTGTCCACCCAAGCACGTTTTAAAGGAAGAAGCATTCACGAATTTTTTCAAGACCCTTGGACATCGATTCATATGTGGAGGTGACTGGAACGCCAAAAACATCCAATGGGGCTCAAGAATCACCTTACCCAGGGGTCGAGAAATGAAAAAAAGCATAGATAAAAATAAACTCTATGTCCTAAGTACTGGTGAGCCTTCTTACTGGCCTACAGACCCAAATAAAACTCCTGACCTTCTAGACTTCTTTGTTTATAAGGGATTATCAAATCATTATTTAAATGTTGAAACTTGTCTGGATAGTAGTTCAGACCACACCCCTGTAATAGCTACAGTAAGTACCACCGTAATTGAGAGACCAGCAAAAGAACGACTCTACTCCAGGAATACTGACTGGAATGGATTTAGGGACTATTTGGAAGAAAATCTTAACTTGAAGGTACCACTAAAAACAGAACATGACATTGAAAAATATGCAACCTCTCTAACAAATTTGATGCAAACAGCCGCCTGGAAATGCACACCAGATGTACTCACACCTAGAAAGAGTAATGGAAAGGTTTCCGATGAAATCAAAGCCAGGGTCCTGGAAAAGAGACGACTTAGAAGGATGTGGCATTGTAGTCGACACCCGCAAGACAAAAAGGCGTTTAATAAGGCAGCTGCTGACCTAAAGAAGTATATTAAAGATATTGAGGAAGCAACCCTACAGAATCGCTTAGCAAATTTGAATCCCCAAGCTAAAAACGAGTATTCACTCTGGAACTCAGTAAAAAGTAGTAGGGCGGCCCCTCAAGTTGCACACCACCCTATCAAAAAAAGAGACAATACCTGGGCTAGAACGGATAAAGAACGAGCTGAAGTCTTTGGACAATTCCTGCATGCAGTGTTTACACCGAACGATGGTGATGTGGAAACTAAAAAAGAAATATAGGACTACCTGGATACTGATTTCCAACTGAGCCTTCCAATACAGAGCTGCTCACCCCGGGAAGTTCATAGAGAGATAAAAGGCATGGAACTAAATAAAGCTCCTGGGTTCTGTCTGATTACCTCTGAAATGCTACGTCAACTTCCCAAAAAAGCTATAGTCGCTATAACGCAGCTTTTTAACAGCATAATTAGGATTGGGCACGTACCTATGATATGGAAAATGTCGGACATAATTATGGTTCCCAAGCCTGGCAAACCCCCGCATCTTGCGTCTTCTTATAGACCAATAAGTCTGCTGCCTACCTTAAATAAGTTGTTTGAGAGAATCATCTTGCGTAGGCTAACGCGTGTACTCAACGAATATGATCTCATTCCCCAACATCAGTTTGGTTTTAGAGCTGGCCACTCGACTATAGAACAGGTTCACCGGATTGCTGACAGGATAAGGCTCTGGAGAAGAGGCAGTATTGCTCCGCAGTTTTCCTGGATGTGCAGCAGGCATTCGATAAGGTCTGGCACCTGGGTCTACTATATAAAATAAAGAAACAACTTCCACATAGCTTCTACCTACTACTGAAGTCGTACATCGAAGACAGATTGTTCCGAGTTAAGGTCAATGAAACATACTCTGCATTTAAAGATATAAAAGCTGGTGTACCACAGGGCTCCATTTTGGGTCCGACTATGTATCTCATGTACACTGCAGACATACCCACAACTGATAATATTCTATCTGCCACATTTGCCGACGACACTGCTGCACTTTGCAACCACGAAAACCCCAAAATGGCATCCTTGGGTCTACAAAATCACCTGAATAAGGTCAGCAAATGGATGAAACAGTGGCGCATAAAAGCTAGCTCTAGCAAATCTGTACATGTCACCTTTACTTTGAGAAATGACAACTGCCCTCCAATCAAGCTTGGAAATGACGTTCTACCCCATCAAGATTCAGTAAAATATCTGGGCATACATCTTGACAGGAAGCAAACATGGAAAACGCACATTAAAAAAAAACGTGAGGAGCTAAATATAAGACTTGCAAACCTAGACTGGCTCGTGGGCAGAAGATCACACGTCACCCTGGAGAATAAGATACTCATTTACAAAAGTATAATTAAGCCAATCTGGACTTATGGTATCGAGTTGTGGGGATCAGCAAAGAACTCGAATGTGGAGATCCTACAAAGGTTCCAAAATAAAGCACTAAAAAGGATAACCAATGCACCATTATTCATTAAAATCTGCGAATTGCATGAGTACACAGAAATGAAAACTGTCAAAGAGGAGGTGGAACACAGAGCAAAAGCATACAGGGACCGCCTAGGAGCTCATACTAACAACTTAGCAACGGTGTTATGTGAACAGATGTGTAACAGAAGGCTGAAAAGACAACATATTTGGGACTTGATTAATTAACCCTAATTAATATGAGATAGTTTTCTCACTGGAGGAACAATCTCTCACGCCATTGCATCTTCCCCAAACAATCTGTTAAAGGCTTGTGAAGCCGATTGCAAGATATCAATAAGAAGAAAAAAAAAAAAAAAAAAAAAAAAAAAAATACATGCCAATAACCCCAGCACCTAGTTACCTATTCGAAGTAACAACTTCCTTACATAGTATACAAGTAAAATTTTAACAAAAATAAAACCGACTTCAAGGTTTGACTCGATTTCTCTTGGATGCCATCATCAGATCTTAGTGTCCTTATCATGGTACCACCGTTGGGATATCTCCTTTCCATTAAAAGAGAATCATCAAAATCGGTTCATAAACGACGAAGTTATCCGCGAACACACATAAAAAAAAAGAAAAGAATATAAACGGTCGAATTGAGAAACCTCCTCCTATTTTTGAAGTCGGTTAAAAATGAAATCGTATCCGTTCTTTGCTGGCTTTGATCGTTTAAACTACGCAACGGATTTTGATGCGATTTACAGCAATAGATAGTGATTGAAGAGAGGAAGATTTATATATATAATACAATATCTATACAAATAAATAAAAAAAAATATATATATACGGTCGAATTGAGAAACCTCCTCCTTTTTTTGAAGTCGGTTAAAAATATGAGTGTCTGTTTGTAATATTAAAATAACCCCTTTTTAATAAATGCATATGTATGTATACACGATACATGTACCAAGACATCATTTTTAAATTTTTGTCTGTCTGTCTGTCCGTTTGTTACGGGTAATCTCTGGAACAGCTGGACGGATTTTGACGAGGCTTTCACTGTAGTAACTTGGGCTACTTTTTTTAGACTAACTTTGTCCAGCTATTTATTACTCGCGGTACAACAATAACCGCGGGTAACACCGCGGGGTTCAACTAGTAACGTTATATAACTGGTACCTACACCGACTCGTCTGGGCTGGGTGATTATAGTAATAGTAAATCTCCAGTCTAATGACGTTGATGATAAAGGCTAATGTTAGTTAATGATGATGATGGGCCTAGTATATATTTTGTCCTCTAATACAAGTATATCCAATAACAATGATTTTTTGCTGAACAATGAATCCTAATTCCTACTAATATTATAAATGCGAAAGTTTGTAAGATTGGATGGATGTATGGATGGATGTTTGTTACTCTTTCACGCAAAAACTACTGATCGGATTTGGATGAAACTTTACAGTAATATAGCTTATACATCAGAATAACACGTATCTCACGTATCTCATGTTCTCTTGTTTTATTTTGTTTATTTGTTTAATGTCATTTTGTCTTTCAACTTGATCTTTTAATCCGCTTAACTGTTAGTTCGATTGATTGTTATTGATTGTTAATTTAATTTAATTTAATTTAATTTGTTCATTTGATTTGTTTTTGTTTGATTTTATTAGCTTTATCTGTTTCTTTTTTTTCCTTTTAACTTATATAATTCGTTTAATTGGTTTGATTAATTTTGTTTCATTTCATTTTATTGACTTACAACTTGATTCTTTTAATTATTTTAATCCACTTAATTGTTAATTCTATTGTTAATTTAATATGTAAATTTGATTTGTCTTTGTTTGATTTTATTAGCTATATTTGATTTGTTTAATTAGTTATTTAATTTTATTTCAATGGCCTTTGAATCTTTTAGTCCACTTAATTGTTAATTCGATTGATTGTTAATTTAATATGTAAATTTGATTTGTCTTTGTTTGATTTTATTAGCTATATTTGATTTGTTTAATTAGTTATTTAATTTTATTTCATTGGCCTTTGAATCTTTTAGTCCACTTAATTGTTAATTTGATTTGTTCCTTAGATTTGTTTATCGAATTTGAATAATTTTATTTTATTTAATTGACTTACTTGATTTATATGATTTATTAGATTTTTTGTATTGATCTGTTTTCTTGGGTTTGTTTAATTTATTTGACTTGATTCAATTTATTTGACTTGATTCAATTTAATTTAATTGATTGGCTTTAATTTTTAACGTAACAGCATGCTGTAATCAACTATAATTAGTCAAGCAACTAGAAGGAGACCTCACTACATATGTAAAATTGTTATGATGTTGTTGTGACTGTTGGTGATTCATCACTAAATAAATAAATAAATAAATAAACACATAGGCTACTATTTGCCGCGATAACCGATATATACGTGGGCAGAGCCGCGGGCAACAACTAGTAAAACAATAAAATCAAAACGCCAGACAATCTTTAGTTATAATGATACGTTTACACGTTCGCCGAGACGAGAGTTATATAAAGAGGTAAAGGTTTGTGACGTTGTAGGGGTAATCTCTGGATCTACTGAAACGATTTTGATAATTCTTTTACCAATAGAAGGCTACGTTATTTGTGAGTGACATAGGCTATATAATAACCTGAAAAGTGGATAAAGTTTTTCGTGGTAGCTGAATTTGTAAAACAAGTCAGAGAAAAAAATGTTTACCGTCCAACGAAGTGGGCACGGGACAGCTAGTGTTTTAATATTTTGGATATCTAACGCACAACGCCATCTAGTATCAAATTAAGCAGAGCTTGTACTATGAGTACTAGACAACTGATATAATTACATATTTACTTTTTTTTGTAGAAACATACATATTATAAATAGAACATCCTTAAGCTTCGAACTGTTCCAAATATAGTACGAACAAAACTATATGACGGTTCTGAAGTTAGCTGCGGAAGCAGGTGCGCGCAGGTACAGGTAAGTCGAAAATGATTAGACGAGTGAATTCAAATAAAATATGAAAATCTATTATTGCATGTAGGTACTTATTTTATAGATACAATTTAATTTATAAAGATATGAATAGGTACATTCCCCTACACTTCTCGGTGTCCCATTGATGCCTAATACTTTTGTGCCATGAGTTTGCATCGAAATGTACAGTCAACAGTCAAGTCTAAATTAATTAGATGAATGAATCACATGTACTTATTTTATGGTATATATATAATTAATATGAATAGTTGCCTACCGACAGTAAATAGAAGGATGATTTCTAAGATGTTGTACGAGGCAAAAAAAAGAAACATTCCAACTTCAAATATTTCTTTTTTTAAATAATACCATTATCGACGTAGGCGTTGTATAAGTGTTAGTGAAAATCTATACAAATAAATAAAATTGGAGTGTCTGTTTGTAATATTAAAATAACCGCTTTTTACTTAATGCATATGTATATATACACGATACATATACCAAAAATGTAGTTAAAAAAATTTTTGTCTGTCTGTCTGTCTGTTTGTTCCGGGTAATCTCTGGAACAGCTGGACGGATTTTGACGGGACTTTCACTGGCAGGTAGCTGATGCTCCGGGGAGTAACTTAGGCTACTTTTTTTAGACTAACTCTGTCCCGCGGCGTTACTCGCGGTACAACAATAACCGCGGGTAACACCGCGGGGTTCAGCTAATCTGTAAATAAAATTGCTCTGTGCAAAAACTGATATTCAGGTAAAACCGGTTGAACTAGTAGCCGACCCCAAATCTTGGGAATAAATAATAAAGGCTAGGAAGATGAATGATGATGATGATACAAACTTCTTTTGATTCCAACATTTAGTTTATACGCTTGTATGCCTATTTGTCAAGAACAAGCGTGTAAACGTAGCATTATAAAACCCGAATGCACCGGTTCGAATGCGATGACTCACATAAAATCCCGTCGACATGGAACTTGTTTACGCATAACATGCACACAGTGACAGTTTTATACTCTGTAAACGCCCAAGCCCAACAAAACAAAGAATCATTCACCTCCAACCTCAGCAGTGAAAGCACGCACGCAGCATAATGAAGACCGCATTTTTATTTACGTTTTTACTAATGGCCGCCATTTTTGCAATGGCGTCTGCTGCAAATGGTTATTATACAACGGCTTATCGCAGCTTTGCTGTTAGTTGCAGTCAAGCTTGTGAATCAGAGTCTAAAAATTATTTTCGTTGTTCAGAATCCAGTGGTTTCTTAACAAGATGTGAGTGTTATTGTCAGCCGCAATAATATATTGCGTTGTTGTCAAAATAAGATGGCGGGAACGTAGTGTTGATTGAAACCTCAAATCAAATGAAAAATTGAAACATAAATTGTTAAAAAATAGTGCTGAAGTGTGATTTTGTGGTTTTATGTTTTGTTTATAAATGTGTTGAGCAAGAATTGGACGTTAATTTGTGAAGAAATCATGATATTTAAGTGCTTCAAGTGTCAAATTTTGAATATGAGGAAAAGTTTGTAATATAAATTCTAATTGTTTTGATTTCAATTTGTTTTTTAACTGTTTTTGTTATATTCATTCTTTTGAATGTGAAGTAAAATCTTTCCGGCGCAACTGTAATACCTAGTTTTGTAGTAAAACGTTTACAATTTTGTAATTTTATATGCGATTATCTTAGTATTATGATATGTATTATAAAAGATTTTTTGGTAAAATGTTTCAAAAACAAAAAAAATTGAACAATAATTTGAAGTAGGCTGTTAAAGTCACGAGTTTTTTACAAGTTTATTATGTAACTAAGCTATATTACTTTTTTCGAATTTTCGATTCTTATTATTTACTTTATATGTATAGAAAATATTGTATGGGACATGTAATCTTGTGAATTATTTAATAAAAATATTTAATAAAACCACATACTTTTATTTTTCTTTTTTATTTATCCATTTATTATTATAGAAATCAATTGAAGAACTCAAGACTGAGACAGTACTCACTAGAGCGTAAATGCCCTTTGAGTCTCTCTTTCGAGTCTCCGGGGCGAGGGTGGGGAGGGGAAGGTAAGTACTTCTATAACCTGGAAATTCCATAGTAATAAAGTATCAACCGAGTCTCCACCGTACAAAAATTGGCAACTTTTGTGTTGGCAACAAATCTATACTAATATATAAAGCTGAAGAGTTTGTTTGTTTGTTTGTTTGAACACGCTAATCTCAGGAACCGCTGGTCCGATTTGAAAAATTCTTTCGGTGTTGGATAGTCCATTTATCGAGGAAGGCTATAGGGTATATATCATCACGCTAAGACCAATAGGAGCGAGGAGGAGCAATGAAAAATGTTTCAAAAACGGCGAAAATTATCACGCTACGGGCAATAAGAAACGTAAACGAAGTTGCGTGGGTCAGCTAGTACTAATATATAAAGCTGAAGAGTTTTTTTGTTTGTTTGAACACGCTAATCTCAGGAACCGCCAGTCCGATTTGAAAAATTCTTTCGGTGTTGGATAGTCCATTTCATATATATACATACACTCCAATTTTATTTGTTTGTATATAATGTGTAGAATAGATGTATACATGGTACATGTACCAAAATGTCATTTTCAAAAATATTTGTCTGTCTCTCTGTACGTCTGTCTGTCCGTTTGATTGATGATACATATAAGTAGTAACTTAGGCTTTTTTTGACTAGCCTTGCTTCGCGGCGTCAGCCACAGTTGTTGTACCACGGGTAACACCGCGTTACTTAGTTAGTTTATTATTGTTCCTTTAAATTTAAATACAAAATTTATATTAACAACTAGCCGACCCACGCAACCTCGTTTGCGCCTTATATTGCCCGTAGCGTGAAAATTTCCCCCGTTTTTGAAACATTCTTCATTGTTGCTCCGCTGCTATTAGTAGTAGCGTGATGATATATACCCTATAGCCTTCCTCGATAAATGGACTATCCAACACCGAAAGAATTTTTCAAATCGGACCAGCGGTTCCTGAGATTAGCGTGTTCAAACAAACAAACAAACAAACAAACAAACTCTTCAGCTTTATATATTAGTATAGATGTAGTATTGATAAAAATAAAGTCCCAAAACTTAATGGAATGCGTCGATAAGAGAACTCGTAAGTTCTAAGAAATTCGAGACCCTCAAGGGTCTTGGATTTGTGACGTTGTAAAACGAACTTTATTTCTACTTAGATACGGTTTATTATATCTAGTACTAGCTGAAACCCGCCGTGTTACCCGCGGTTATCGTCGTACCGCGAGTAACGCCGCGGGACAAAGTTAGTCTAAAAAAGTAGCCCAAGTTACTACAGTGAAAGCCTCGTCAAAATCCGTCCAGCTGTTCCAGAGATTACCCGTAACAAACGGACAGACAGACAGACAAAAATTAAAAAAATGATATCTTGGTACATGTATCGTGTATACATACATATGCATTTATTAAAAAGAGGTTATTTTAATATTACAAACAGACACTCATGTTTTATTTATTTGTATAGATATTGTATTATATATATAAATCTTCCTCTTGAATCACTATCCAAAATTAAAAGCCTAAATTACTCCCTGGATCATCAGCTACCTGCCAGTGAAAGTCCCGTCAAAATCGGTTCAGCCGTTCCAGAGGTTACTCGGAACACACAGACAGACAAAAATATTTTTAAATACATTTTTGGTATATGTACCGTGTATACATATGCATTTAGTAAAAAGCGGTTATTATAATATTACAAACAGACACTCCAATTTTATTTATTTGTATAGTATTGTGTCAGTGCTAGTACTAAATGTTCGGAAGGTAAGCCGAGGAAGGACGGACTCACATGACGAAACTATGAGGGTTCCGAGACGTGAATTACGGCAACCTAAAAAGCAGTTGTAAGGAAAACCCCAATCTTTTATTGAAGTCAGATAATAGTGTAAAGTAGTAATTAAATCATGCACCGATATATGAATGAGTTTACTGTGCCCTCTTCGTCAAAAATAATGCATATTCTTTCTAACAAACAAGTAAAATAATAGAGATAGAAAATATATTTTTGTTTAACTCGTCTATGGTCGGGGATTCCCGGTGAAACGACAGTGTTCCAACTCAACTTTGCATTTTATTTTAGTGTTGCCATCATAACGACTTTTTGTCTAGATATACGGAATTTAAATAAGGAGGATTTGCTCAATAAACAAACGAATAAAAGCGTCGCAGGGGCCATTTTGAACCGACTTCAAATAAGGAGGAGGTTCTCAATTCAATTTTATTTATATGTTTATTTTTTATTTATGTATGTTCGCGGATAACTTCGTCGTTTATGAACCGATTTCGATCATTTTTTTTTTAATGGAAAGGAGATATCAAAATGGTAGTGCCATGGTTAAGACACTAAGATCTGATGATGGCATCCAAGAGACCGATCGATTTGGTCGTTCTTGAAGTCGGTTTTTTATTTTGTTAAAATTTTACTTGTATATCAGGCGCCTTACCTTAACACCGCTACTGAAGTCTACAGCCACTTAACAAACAGACCACATCTATACGTATAAATAAAATTGAAGTGTCTGTTTGTAGTTTCAAAGAGCTTTACACTAAATGCAAATGGAAGCCCATACCTGCGGTACATACGGTACTAACACAAAAAAAAACCATTTTTTTGTCTGTCTGTTTGTTCTGGCTAGTCCCTGGAACGGCTGATGATACTAGGAGTAACCTAGGGCACTTTTATTTTAGACTAGTTTCGTCCCACGGTGTTCCCAACAAATGTAACTACCTCGGTGGCGCAGTATGCGACTGCTGTTTTCGAAGTCTTGGGTTCGATTCCCGGGTCGGACCAAATGTTTATATGATCTGCAAAAATGTTTGTATCGGAGTTTTCTATGTTTAATATGTGTGCATTTATATAAAAAAAGTATATATGTATATATATCAGTTGTGTAGTACCCATAATACAAGCTCTGCTTAGCTTTGGACTAGAAGGCGCTGTGTGTGGAAATAAGGAAAAAAAGGAGTAGAGTAAACCCGCTGGCATTTACTAGCTATGCATTTATAGGGTAAAATATAAAGAAGGTTGGCAATATCGTTGTCCGAATGACGGCGGCTTAGTTCAATGTCGCTTTGTTTTGTTTTGTTTGGTAGTCGTCATTCAATTGTTAGCGAAGACGTGTATGTTACTGAATCGCGTTTATTTGTGACGATTTAGTGTTGCCGTGTTAAAGTATAAAACTGCTTTCATTTCGCTTGTGTGCACCTATATGTGAGGAAACCAATACATTTCAATACAAGCAATCAGTGAGGATTCTTTAAGTAAGTATTGAGAATGTAAAGTGTTTAATGGAGCTTGTATCGTATGTATTATCTAGGTAGTAGAGCCACGCTGATTTTACTTTACTATAGATCTTATACACGTGCTATAGTAACAAGACTACCATGCTGCTGATAAACATACTTATCTATACAAATAAATAAAATTGGAGTGTCTGTTTTTAATATTAAAATAACCGCTTTTTACTAAATATATATGTATGTATACACGATACACATAACAGAATATAATTTCTTACAATTTGTGTTTGTCTGTCTGTCGGTTTGTTCCGGTTAGTCTCTGGAACGCCTAGACTGATTTTGACGGGACGTTCACTGGCGAATATATATATGTATACTAATTTATAAAGCTGAAGCGGTGGTAATCGCTTACCAAATTACTCAGGCGATACGTCTGCTCGTTTGCCCCTTATTTTATTAAAAAAACGAACTATGACCTCTGGATTACCATTAAGGATTACAAACCACTAACCCAATAGGTGTAACACTTAGTATATCTACTAAATGTCCTCTGCAAATTCTTATGCATCTCTCCTATAGATTTAACGTGATTGCCTGTCCTGTTTTAGGCACGTTAGCAAAACACACACTTATAAAATTAACGTGAAAATCTGTTAGATAGTTTCAGAGTTCAGTTTGTGGATGGATGGAGTGACATTGTGGGAGTTTGTTTGGTGTTTTGTGAGAAGGCATACGCTAGGAAGTCCACAGTGCCATATTAATTTTGTTTTATGTTTTGTGTTAATTTTGTTATAATTTCCTTTTAATTTTTATGTTATTGTTTTGTAGTATCAATTGTTTCAATGTTAATTAATGTAATTGGTGTAAACCGTTTTAATTAACTATAAATAAATAAATAAATAAATAAATCAACTTGTCAAGAGACATATACATATACGAGTATTAGATATTTTCCTTAAATCATAGTTTGCATACATTGTGTGGTGAATATTTTAAATAATAAACCAATAACCAATGCTACTAACTGTCTCGAATGATCTGCAAATATTTGTTTCGGAGTTTTGGTGTTTTCTATGTTTAATACGTATTTACAAAAAAAGTATAATGTATTTTTATCATGTCGTCTAGTACCCATAAATCCTATACAAGCTAATACAAGCTCTACTTAGTTTGGGACTAGATGGCGTTGTGTGTTAGATGTCTAAAATATGTATTTATTACTAGGTGAACCCCGGTGTTACCCGCGGTTATTGTTGTACCGCGAGTAACGCCGAGGGACATAGTTAGTCTAAAAAAGTAGCCTAAGTTACTGCCTGAATCATCAGCTACCAACAGACACTCCAATTTTATTTATTTGTATAGACTAGCTGAACTCCGCGGTGTTTCCCGCAGTTATTGTCGTACCGCAAGTAACACTTGGGGCCGTTCTAGAGACTACCCGACACAGACAGACAGACAGACAGATAAAAAAAATCATTTTTGGTATATGTACTTACAAATCTATCTATACTTACAAATAAATAAAATTACTCCAATTTTATTTATTTGTATAGATTCTGAAACAGGAGGTAGGTACTTACACTTTATCACCCGGATGCCCTTGTGAGTCTAAAGCGGAGTTCTGCGTTGATTTATTTATTATTTATAAAACAACATATTGCTATCAGCAATTCTACATGTATCTATAAATAAATTGTTTTGCTTTGCTAAACTATAAACAATGTCTATCTATTATACTAAGATTTTTCTTTAAGATTTAGCTTCCAAACTGTCACAAATTTGCTTGATCTGCATCAGTATAGAATTAAATTGCATATTAGACTTAACTTTGTCTGTAACGTTTTCACGGTTGAACCTCTAAACCGATTTGGTTGAAATTTACAATGGATGTCTTTTAACTCGAGAAGAAGGATATAGGGTACTTACTATAAATCGCGATAACCGAAATACACGCGGGCTGAGCCACGGGCAAAGATAGTTATCTTATATTGTTAGCTTATTAACAAGTGATTTATCTAAAAAGGTTTTTTAAAAACAAGCTTTTATTACTCGTTAATATAAAAATTACTTTAAGCCCTCTCATTTGATACCCATATTGAATGTGGATTAAATTTAACTTGCAAGATTTGATTACAGGCAAACATCGGGGCAGGTGAAGCTAAATAAAAGCTTGTAATAATTATTAAGTCTGGATGTTCTTTGTGTCCGTTTCATGTATGTTGTTAAGGCCCTCGCAACACAGGATATTACTAATGCGGTAGTTCTCTTAAAAATAATGGAATAATAAAGTTTAGAATAAGTAGATCAGTATACCTTAACTTTGTATATCAGAAATAATGCAACTTTGCGCTATTTCTGTGAATTTTGACAAGTTACAATATTATAAATGTATATTTATTTATGTATCAGTAAGGTAAATAATTCATATGAGACGCGATGAAGGGCCTTAAGTAGGCCTCGCCACCGATGATGATGACTATGATGGTATATTTCTTTGGTCTGATCTGTGCTTGATGTATTTGATGGGTAAGATGTTAAATGTGCTGCTTCTGATATCGCTGGAGTAGATTAAACAGCAAATTATCTTTAAGAATCACTTGTGTCTGACGATCGGCCGGAGGATGACACGGATTATCATCGACAAATTAGGCAGTGGGCTATCGAACCACCATTGTTCCCAATGTCTGACTTACCGTCCTCATTTCTTAGTATTGTTAGGTCATTACCACTAAACAAGGCTTCGGGCAACGATAAAATATCAAATAAAATGATGAAAAAGCTTGTGAATTCTCGGAAGATACGATTTTAACAGTTTTTAAACGTTGCATTGCGGAAGGAGTATTTCCTAGTGTTAGGCGGTGCGGTAATATTCGAATAATACCAAAAAATGGGAGATAAGCCACCGGACGTTCCTAAATCCTATCGACCCACAACATTGTTACCTAGGAAAGCTCTTAGAACTTCTTATAGTACCTCGACTACGGGGGGAGTCAAATTTCATCAAAGACAATTCGGATTTACGTTGGGAAAATCGACAACAGATGCGGTTATATCTGTAAAGAAAACTGTCACCGAGTCAATGTTTCAATACATCTTAGGTATCTTCTTAGATATATCTGGCGCCTACATACTATAGTTATGAAATATAGCTCACTTAGGACCCATAATATTTTATCCGTGGTGCTTCCCGGTTTAAAAAATGTGTCTGCTAAGGAGGGTCATTTTGGCTTTGCTAAGGAGGGAAGTGGACTTATCATATTTCCAACTTCTCCTGTTTTTTCTTTTGATTAATTTCGTTGCGGGTTCCAAGACAGTTAATTTTTTCCCGGGACTTCCCGAGTGTCATAACTCGGTGTGTTCGTGGATCACTGCTGCTGGTGTACAGGAGTTATAGTGGTGGGAGTGTGGGCGGGATTAGTCCCATAGGCCAAACTAACCTAACCCTAACTAGGCCAAAGGCCTGTATTTAGTCTCACAAGAGGTAACGGCATGGGCTTTGGTCCACACATTCAGCATTCATCGATCGAGTGACGCATCTTTTGGCTCGCCGTTCAGTATTCACAGAACCGTTCGAGCCAAAAGATGCCTGTTCAACAAAGGAGACGGTGGCTACATTTAGCAAGTCTAGCAATTCTTAATTAAAAAACAAAATGAAAAGGAGAAACGTAAAATGGGGTCGACCATCGAGCTGGCTCGATGCGAGCCTTCGAATTGTGAGTTTTGCGGTCCACAGTTAAGTTTTACTCGTTTTGGAGTAAAACTATCGAGTAATACCGTATGTGTGTACGGGCCTTAAGATGAATGCTATGTGCAGTAGACTATTAAAGGTTGTTGATGTGACTAGATGTGTACTTTCAGATTATCATGGCTGGAGGCCGCAATTCTAACAAAAGTAAAAAGAAAAGCAAATTTAAAGGCAAGAAAAAATATGAAAACGAAGAAGTAAAGCAAAGTAGATCTTCAAGCTTTAAATGTAGAATTGAAGAGAAAGATCAAATTGAAATATCTGAGCCTACAGAAGTAACAGAGGCAGAAGAAAATAAACAATTTGATACAACTAGTCACGAATCTGTAATAGAGACCAGTCAAGTTAAACCTCCTGAAGATGAAAAGGAACCGGTAAGTCAAAAATGTATCATAACGTTTGATATTGGGACGTTGTATATATGCTTATTGGCGCGAGAATGTCTATAACGCGATACAGGATTTGTAGTTACGCCGTAGTTCGGTGTAACTTCATTAGATGGCGATAGTTTGTTTTCACCGGATATATATGGAAATCGCCACTAGGGTATGTATCTATTTAATAGTTGGTTTAGTGATCGGAATCAGACTTATTATATTTCCAACTGGGCGTTGCCCGTGGCTCTGCCCGCATGTATGTCGGTTATTGCGGCAAATAGTAGCCTATGTGTTACTTTGATGTATAAGCTATATTACTGTAAAGTTTCAACCAAATCCGTTCAGTAGTTTTTGCGTGAAAGAGTAACAAATATCCACCCTTCCATGCTTACAAACTTTCGCGTTTATAATAGTGGTAGGATTCTTCTGGTTTTTGATTAATTTCGTTGCGGGTTCCAAGACAGTTTGAATAGTTTGATTTTTGCTATGATCTCACGAGTGTCATAACTCGGCGTGTTCGTGAGGCACTGCTATTGATCCTGGTGTACAGGAGTTTCAGTGGTGGGCGTGTGGGCAGGATTAGTCAATGGTTGGTCTAGCAATTAGTAACTTTAACTGCTGAGCATGTCATGAGCCCTATTCCACGGTTAAATGATTGTATAATGAGAACGATCACTTGTTTTGAATCTGGGTGTAATTTATCTATAATTCGTATATTTTTGGAAATATATAAGTGTGATATTAACAGATCGGTTAATAAATATTTAGCTATTAATTTCAAAGTAGGCTTTACTGGTCTATATACATCGAATTCATCGTCTTGAAACTTTTTGAATATTGTAAAACCATGTTTGGCTAATTTTGTACATAATTGTTACAGCATCACAGTTCTTTTGTCTGTTCGAATTCAAGAAAAGCTTAACGTTTACTTAGGTCCTTTGAAAGTCTGTGAAACTATATCCAGATATGAGAATGCAGGTCGTGCGTTTATACGAAAGTAGATTATGGGTTTGCTTTCAATAATAATTTTATGTTGTAGGAAAAAGAAGTTAGCACCGGTCATCATGCAACAACTAATACTATGCAAATCGATGTTATTGATACTGAAGAAAACAGTGATTTAAAAATTTATATTGAAAATAATGTACAAGTACACCATGTGTTGGTAAAAGAATCAGATTCTCAGGGCACTAGTATTATAAATGCAGTGCTTCAGGATCTAGACGAAGAGATCAATGATAAAACAGTACTAGTAAGTTTAATGTCTATATGTTAATTAATTTTTAGACCCCATTTCACCGGTTACAGATAAGTTCCAGGTAGCTTATCTGACAGACGATTTGGTACAATTTATATGGAAGATACGTGAAATTGTCTGTCACTTACGCTAAGCGAAACTGAATGCGTGTTCCCTAGGTTGTTCTAGATTGCCTCAATGTATCATAATATACTTTGTCTTTAATTATACATACTTCTATAGGGGACATTGATTGAGGAAGTCGAAGTTATGTGTCGTGTCCTGTCGTTAGTTTATTTAAGTTATTTCACTAATATTACAATAATGTTTCAAGCTTACCAGTCAAGATATTGAAAGTTATTTAATTCAAGATGAAAAAGCTGTTAATAACAGAAACAATGAGTTAGAAGACATCTACAAACAAGATGAAAGTAAAGCTACCGTGGATGATGATAAATGTGATACAGATCTGAGATATCACGATAAAAGGATATTGGACGACGAAAAAAATTGCCAAGAGATCAAGGCAGACGAAACAGTAAGTATAGCTTTAATAAAAAAGTGTGATTAGATTTTAAGTGCATTTTTGGTAGCCGAATAATCTATGAAATACTAGCCAAGTGCGAGCCGGATTCGCGCATCGAGGACTCCGTACAAACCTGTAGTTATTTTATAAAATAACTACAGGTTTGTACGGAGTCCTCGATGCGTCCTTTTTAACTACCTCATATATGAGGTAATTAAAAATGTATGCTTTTCATAATTTTCCCTTTATCTGTGTCATAAGACGTTGCTTCGTACCAAATTTAAAGATTCTGAGTTCGCGGGAAGTACCCTAAAAGGTTTTGATTAACTTGCGAGTGTCGAAGAATTGCAGTATAAACGGCTGTATGTTTTGATTGCGTTAGCTTAGTAGTTTGATTTATTCACAGCTCTAAGAAACAGTAGATCTGAGTATTTGATATGAATTTCAGCTGGATAACTCTACACATTCCTGAGTAAAAGGGTCTTGACAGACAGACGGACAAAAAAGTTGTCTTTTGAGGGTTCCGTTTTTTCCTTTTGAGGTACGGAACCCTAAGAAATGATGAAACAATAAAAACTAGACTTTTTTCGTATTAAAATATTTTGTATATTATTTATGTCTTGCGCGGTTTAGTAGTGAATTGCAATAGGCTGATGATGACATTAATCCGAAAACTGATTACCGCGATTACATGCACGCGGGCGGAGCTGCGGGTAAAAGCTATAAAGGACTGAGTTAGTCTGTTTGTCACCTTTTGATAAAATAAAGAATATAAAAAAATCTTTTATGACAATCATAGAGATGTATTAACAATTATTTTTACGGGAAATTAACGCGATCACTTATTAAAAGGTATTACATACCTCTGATTTACCTGAGTCCTGTTTCAGCATTGTACGAGGAAGGACAAACTGTGAATAAGTTAAGTACATAGGCTCCGTAATTGTTGTTATTGATTATTAAACTTTTGTAAGTAATAAGTTAAGATGTAACTTTTAAAAGAGTGGCCATGAGTTTCTTTGCCAGTATTCTTCTCATAAGGTCCTACGCATTTTGGAAACTGGAAGTTATGGATCGACACGAACGGGCAGTGGATTTTAGTGTTTTCACCTAATTCACCTTGACCATATAGTGTCGATCTATGATTTTAAGAGTAGCTTCAATTTAACGTTCATTAAATACATGATTCAAGTTTGAACCTAAGTTATGTTGTTTTAATTAATCCTAGTGTACCGACGGGTATGATAATGAATTGATTGAGAACGGTCTAAATCATGTGAGTGATATTAATGAGTTGAGGAGTGACGTCATCGAAGCTGATGTCACTCTTTCTAAAAATCATATCTCCCTTTAAAATCTAACCTGATTTACCTGATCAGAGGTATGTAATACCTTTTAATAAGTGATCGCGTTAATTTCCCGTAAAAATAATTGTTAATATATCATGGAACGCGAAAGTTTAAAAGTTAGTATAGTCATACAGATGGTTAAACGGACAGTAGTCATTTTAATAATAGTTCTTCAAAAAATTATGAATTACTATGAAACGATATGTTTCAGCTCCAGGAAGTTAGCACAGACATATTTCTCCACAATTTTTTAAGAGTTCAAAATATTAAACACATGAGAGATATGTTCAGATCCATTATTATAGAAGAATTACAAAATATCGCACCCAGGAGTGCTCAAAGTGCAAAAGCCTCATTGTATCTAGTTGCCAATGAACCAAAAAGATTCAGAGGAAGCGATGATGTACTACTAAATGAGCTAGACCCACCTAATCAATTTCAGGATGAAAAGGAACGAAGCAATCATTGTCAGTATAAGCAACTTGAAAATGAGAAAAAAATAATTGATGAACCGCAAAAGACGACAGAAAAAGATACACAAAATTTCATACTCCGAAATACTCAAACTACGAAAGGTCTTAAAAACGAATTGTTACAATCAATTGTTGACGACGTTGAAATGGATAGTAGAGAGCGCAATGATTTTATGATTCAGAATAAGGACAAAATAATTGATCAACTTCATGAGATAAAAGAAGATGTAAAAATTATGAAACTCAGTACTCAAAATGAGACGAAAGTTGTAAAAAAAGACTTGCAATTAATTAACGACGATTCAAATTATATCAGAGACTCAAATCATCAACTTAAGAACAAAGAAATACTAACTGACCAAATTCAAATGACGAAAGAAAATAATCTTCAGAGTATTGCACTTAGTAGTTCTCAAAAAGCAAAAGGCATGGAAAAAGAGTCCTTGCAACTAATTGCCGATGAATTTAAAAATATAAGAGAACCTAATAGCCAATTTCAGTATGAAGAAGAAATAATTGAACAACTACAAAAGATGACGGTAACCGAAAATCGAATTCTACGTGAACAAGAAATAATTCATGAACTTCAGAATAAGAAAGAATTAAATAAACAAATTCAAAAAGATAATAACTCAGGTGTCCGATTAGAATCCAAAGAAATCAATCCAATTAAATACGTAAGTTTATATTGGATACCACATTTTAGCTAAACGAATAAAAATATGTTTATCTTACTTACTTACGTTAGGCGGTACAAAAGTCCTCTACATACCTGCCACTGTCCTTTCAGTTTATCGCGATAAACTTAAGTTTCATAATTTAGAACACATATTTTATGTTCTTTTGCGTTTGCTTATAGGTTTTGATGGCTAGTTATATTGATGATTGTAATATTACCCACACCATTGCGGTCCCATGATGCCCAAGCATCACTAGGCCGCTATAGTGTGGGTCACCATGCTGCATTGTCTGCATTCGCAATGAGTATGGTGACCACCACTCTTGGATTCTGCTTATGTTTTCTATCAAGCAGAGTAGAATTTGGCAGGCCCCTAACAAAAAATAATTAAATCTTTACTGGGATAAATGGTTCTTTTGGTATTTAGTACTTTAAATTTTTATTTGTGTCTTAGGTAGTTGATCAACAAAACGGAGAATTTGAAGAAGAAATTGAGAGGGATGATCAAGTTGCAGAAGTTAATAACAATTTTGTTAAAACGAACGGATCATTACATAACGGTAAGGGATTTAGAGATGTAATGCATACTACTACTACTTTACATCTTCTTTATTATTATCTATACATATATACAAGTCAATGCCACTGATTGCACCCGTTGCAAACCGAAGCGCGACACTAATATTTAAAGAAGAATTTCAGATATTTCGTTCACAAATCCATACAAGTAACTCTCTATACTTACAGTTACAACTATCGATACCACCGACGACTCTGAGGTGGAAACTTCCCAAGAACCGTTGCGGTTCCATGCTGTTCATGGAGAAAATATTCGTCTGTCTAAGAACAACTTCCGGGCTCAACGCAAGAAAGAATCTAACTTCTATATTAAGGGCATTGCATTCAGTTCTAGGCCAGTCGCCGTTGGTGAGAAGGTAAATAATAAAAGTTGACCACAATACGTTGAAGATGAAATTCGTATTTAAGTCGCTTAATATATTTTGTGGATCATTTTAAATTAAACTGCTATTTTTTTTCTGTAGTAAAAATGTAAATCTCCGGGCTTCTAATAACAATTTCTCGTAAAAAAAAACCAACAGCAGTCCGACCCAGGAATCGAACCCGAGACCTCTTGATCTGCAGTCGCTTACGTTAACCACTAGATCAACGAGGCATTTTATTTAGATTCTGATGTAAATAAATAAATAAGCATTTCGGTCATCTAACACAAAACGATGTCTAGTCTAAACTTGCAGAGACTCCTAGACCTTGTATTTTGAGTACTAGACAACTGATAATCTCGGAAACAAATATTTGCAGATTATACAAACATTTGGTTCGACCCGGGAATCGAACCCGAGACCACTGCGACACCGAGGCAGTTCATTATCTTTCTATCGTGGCAATATAGAACTACTGCTCACTCTATGGTACATTACAATGGTTTCATTCTACAATTTTGATTTTTGATTTTGATTAAATTTATTACACTTGTATGCAAATGTTGTCATGCAAAACCATGGGGGAGCCACACAGGCAGGAACGGGCAGGCTCGACTGGAGTGATACCACGGCCTCACTGAAAAACGGTGTGAAACAGTGCTTGCGCTGTGTTTCACCGAATGAGTGAGGATACCGGAGGCCTATACCCCAATCATCCCCATCCCCCCATCGCCCCCCTTCTGTAATCACTTACCATCAGATGATACGCCTTCTCGTTTGCCTCCTATTACATAAAAAAACTATTCTATTTAAATTTCGTAATTTCACTCGTAGGTATCTCTTCACTTGAAGCAACTCGCAAGTTACTGGCTCGGCCTTATAACAATTGGCTTCACCAATCATGATCCCATGTCTATAGCTAATAATCTGCCCACCAAGGTCATTGAATGGAACTGCGAGGATGGATTTTGGGTAGAACACTTGGATAATAAATATTGCCAGGAAAATTGCAGGTTACATTACTACTTGAACTCCTCAGGAAACATGTGCTTTGGAATCAACGGTGTCGATAAGATAGAATTTTTATGGAATTTAGATACGAAAGCACCCGTTTGGGCAGTTATAGATGTATTTGGATACACTACAACACTTGACTTTGATGTTCCGAAAGAGATACATAACAAAAGTTCCGTAGAATCCAGTCTTCATTCAGATAGAAATGAATCTGGGAACTCATTTAAACGTTCTTTGGATCGTCCAAACGAGTCAAATAAGCCTTGTTTGAATTACTAAACTCGTTTTGTGCCTTCTAATTTATATACACAATTCGAAGGTAGTTGCATGACATTCTTGGAAGACCGGGGTGTTTGTATCACTTCTGGTTATATTGGATGTATTAACTGGAAATTTCCACTCTTTCCCGGACAGACCATTGTTGTTCAAAATTTGTCTACAGGAAATGCACTCTTTGTTATTGGGGTAAAGTTTTGTAATACAACAACTGAGGCATCTAGAACATTACCGAAACCTGTTAAAACCAATATTAGGATGCACGTGAAAGATGAACTAACCATAACATTTACAGAAATGGGAGACATACAAGTCAAGAAGAACTTGGATGTTCCAAAGAGAATACTCAAAGTTAATCGATCGCAAGAAGTTTGGCCGTTCGTGAAAATATTAAAAAAAAATCAAATGGTCAAGATTTGGAGTAATAATACTTCTTGAATTGCAGACTTATACTGGCGATTAATAATATATTGTTTTAAACTTTCGGGGTCAGTAAAATTAAAATAGGAATTTGCGGGATTGCTACCATGTAACATTTTGTTTGTGAGTATCGCCACGATCACGGAGTTACTGAAAATCTTGCGGGTGGGCTGTTATTGGCAGACATATCGGTCTACCCTCTTTCGTAGTCTTTTATTACGATCGTCCCCGGTTCCACTGTTTACTAACTCACTATTTACTCGTAACTGTTCTCGACACACAACACTAACAGTATCTGATCGCGAAACTATGTTTTGTTGATTACGCCGGTTTTTGCACATTCGCTTGCAACAGCGCCGAAATATCGGATACTCACAAACAAAAAGGTACATGGTAGCAATCCCGCAGATTCCTATTTTAATGGCGATTAATATTCATAGAGAGAATAGGAATAGAAACTTTTTAAGTATATTTTATCAGATTTTTTCCTGATTAAATTAGATTTACACTTTCTTTAAGATTGCTTTATTAATATTAGTTAGTAGTTAAGTTAAGTATCGACCAATAGCAAGTTATCTGATTTATACTAATGTTTCTACGCTCAAGCTTTCTGCTTTAAATAATAAAATTAATTAGAATTAGTTGTATGCATAAAATACATCCTCGGAGAACACCAAATGCAAATTTTACTATTTTTTTACGATATCTAGACATTCAACTCGTGGACTGGGTTTCCGCAACTCGACGACTTTGTTGCGCCTATTTTGCGTGATGGATCGGCACTATTTGTGCCAACTCAGTTCCTCCAGAAAGCCTAGCAAACCCTTTGCGTTGCCGACGACTTTTTGAAGTGACCTCGGCTATCCGAGATGTCTCGCTCGGTATTCTGCCACCCCAGGACATGCCAAGATGACATGGGCGGCTGTTTCATCCTCCTCCATGCATGCTCTGCATAGAGGACTGTCTGTTACACCTAGAGTGAAAAGATGTTTGTTTAGTAGTGCATGATATCCAGACATATCTTTATTCAAGAAGTTTTTATTTTAAGTAGGTTTTTCAATCACTTTTGAAAAGTTACATTAACGACTCTTGTGATTCCAAAATGTGTTTCCCACGGCAAAGAACCGGCAAGAAACTCCATTTTTTTAGAAAATATATTTTTATAACATTTTTTTTGTACTTACAATATTTCAATGTTTTATATAATTGATGATGGATGTACGAAGCAAGCAGCATCAATCAATTAACATAAGCATCTGAAAGTAGCTAGCAGACAAAAAACAAACAAAAAAACAGTAATAAAACTAGTACTTAAACTAGTAGATCTATTTAAATCCCTAATAGGAATGTCAAATCATGTTACAGTTCTCGAAATAGAGGCAAAGGATAAGCTAACAGTAGTTAGTATACCTAGGTCAGATCAAGAATGTTTTAAAAAATGAATGTGTCATATTTAGTTTACGATGTTACATAAGTTTACTCGATTTCATTGTTTTTTTTTTTTTTGGGTTCAGGTTCTAGTGAAGTGTATTGTTTTTTTTTAATATTTTTTTTAAAAGATATAGGCCAATTGAGATGATTCTGCATTGTTTCTGTTATTTATCTCCTGGCTTATTCCTGCACAACACGGCAGAAACAACGCAATTAGAGTACTTACTGGAAGTTTGAAAACACTACTACCCAAACTCAAAAATTATTTATTTTTTCCAATCCACATTAAGCACATGCTTTCTAAATTAGTTCTAGATTCAGCTGAGCGTTTATCTTTCAGTCAGGGAATCTAACCTGTCTATCAATTTCTTTATAGATTTAGATTAAAACATAGCTTTACTAAAAAGACTATGTGTACGCAGGGCGCACTTTGACACCACTGTCGCGTCACTTGGGTGATTTAAATAAGACCAGCATTTCAAACTATACTGTATATTTAACACAAATATAGAATCCAATACATGTGCCTTGAAAGCATTAGCAAAAATAAATGTTTGGTCTATTTAAGTCGCCATGTGAACCAAACTATATAGCGATTTAGAAAATGTGATACACGCCATCTATCGATCGATCGACAAACTAAATTAATATTGCTTCCAAACACTATGCCTTTATTACCTTCAAATTAATGTAAGTTTTAAGTTGTTCATGATGTGTACCTTTAAATTTATAATTATTATATTCACTTGATCTGTGTTCAAGATTACAAAATATTAAGATATTATATTCAAGTGTTATATTTTAAAATATTAAATATTTGATTATAGTAGTTGTTTTATTAACACTTCCGATACATGATATAGGGACAAGATCCAAGCTTTCAGTATGCAGTCGATAAATGGTAAGAATAAAATACGATTCGGTCTTTGGAGACTGCCGGTAGAAGTAGAAAACTAAATAACTTGTGCATTGTATCATCGAGGAAGCTTGTTTCATGCTTTTTATTCATCCAAAAAATACATATATAGACCTACACATTTTACATATGGGTCATGGAAAGTGTTCGGTGACGTTGATGCGAATTCCTCGATTTTTGTTTACCCAGAAAATGCTCAACACGTCTAAAGAAATTTACCTGACCTGGCCTGAGTGACTGACCTTAAACATAAAATAAAAATAGGGCTATGTACAGAAGGACTGCAATGGGCTGATGATAATGATGAAGAGTTAGATACAAGTATCGAGAGACTTCATCTCTGTGTTAACACATTGCAAAGTCAAGCAAACCTTACCAGGTCAGTATATGGATGGGTTTCATTCTTAACACATTGAGCCCTCCTTGTCTCGAATAGCGCGTTAAATCATTGGTCCCCGTTCGATATCTGTGGCAATCGTTACGAGTGGATTGAGTATTTAAAGTCGGCAGTTGTTCATTCAGTTGATCAGCAATGAAGGTGTATCGTGGAAGGAGACAGGTAAGTTTAAACTTCTGTTATTTTGTAGTATTGAGGTTTTTAATGAGACAAACTATAGCTAGTAACGATACTTTTGGTTTTATTGTAAAATGAAGGCAAATGAGCAAACTGTTTGTGGGAGTCCTTTTCCTCCTTTTCCGCACTTTGAGTCAAAAAAAAAAAATCCTTTGAAGTATAACATTGTTTTACAATGTTATACTTCAAAGGATTTTTTTTAGCGATTATTTAGAAGATATTATCTAAAAAGTGAAAATTAAGGGAGGGAAATTCAAACTTATAAATTAGGTCACTATTGGTCGAAACGAAATGTTACGTCGATGGTCACTTCATCAACATTTCTACTGTGTTAGTAATGTTTGTGAGAAAGATTAATTTCCATGATTTTTATAGCAATTAAAATTGTAAATAAGTATAAAGTAACAGAAACACTGAATAGTTTTTTTTTTAATTGATGGTAAGCGCCTGATGGTAAGCGATTACCGCCGCCCATGGACACCTGCAAACACCCGAGGCGTCCCAAGTGCGTTGCTGGCCTTTGGGGATAGGGAGGGGAGATAGGGGGAGGGGGTTCTTGTTATGGGTCTCCGGTATCCTCACTCACTCGGTAAAACACACAGCGCAAGCACTATTTCACACCGGTTTGCTGTGAGGCCGTGGTATCACTCCGGTCGAGCCGGCCCATTCATGCCGAAGCGTCTCTCTCCCACGGTAAGGGTTTGAAGCGTCAGTATTTTAAATCTCACTTTGAATATTAATTTGTCTATTTCCAAGCCTATTTATACTTTTTGTATGTTATAGAGACGTTAATAATAAGATTTAGAAAAAAAAAACATGCATATTCCCAATTGTGTGTCACTCCAGTCTTATTCGTCGAGTCTATCCCTGTAGGCATAAATTCAACTCTGATATCTCTACGTGAAGGTAATAAAACAAAAACAGTAATCAAACATTTATTGTCAAAAAATCTATACTTGACAACGTTTCTTCAGGTGATAAAGTTGACTGTTCTAATACTCTTGAAACACAGATACATAAATCACAAACATACAAAGGTCTATATTATATGGAGTAATTTAACACTATAATAATATATATATTTTTTAAGAGAAACATTAAGAACATAATCAATAAACGTACATTTACAACTTCTTTTAAAACTACCTTAGAATCTATAATAAAAAAAGAAATACAAAACAGTAAAAATTTTAATAAAATATACTTTTAATAAGTAACACTTTTAATTTCTGCCAAAGTGACTGTCTATGCTGCGAATACAGACAATGTAACATAGTGACGACCTATATAGATGCTTCTGCATCATTGGGCCTGTGGACTCGCACTCACTAACCAAACATGACAGCACAAATGCTGTCATTTTAGTTTGGCCTTCTGAGAGAGGATAGTACTGCCCCGGTCAAGCCGGCCTGTTCGTGCTGAAATTATCGTGGCTCTTCTACCTTAATTGAACGATTTCAGAAAATCTTCGGATATTTATCTCACGTTTATATCTGGAATGCAGCTAAAGAAGGAGTATTACTACTCCACAACTTGATCTTTTGATTTCTTTTAAATATTTGTACAAACGGCCAAAGTTCTTGAGAACGTTTACTTTTCAGAATTGTTTTTGGTACATCCAAGTTCTTCGTGACTCGTATTTCTCCCGTTTCAGTAAAAGTTACAGCCAGTTCATCTTTCACATGCATCATAATATTGGTTTTAACAGGTTCGGGAAATTTACTATATTCCCCAGCTGTTGAATTACAATACTTTACCCCAACCGTAAAGAGTGTTTTTCCTGTAGACAAATTTTGAACAACAATGGTCTGTCCGGGAAAGAGAGGAAATTTGCCGTCAATGCACCCGCCTTTATCACCCGAGGCGATGCAAACACCCCGTTCCTTCAAAAAATTCATGCAGCTACCTTCAAATTGTGTATTTAAATCCAAAGGCACAAACCGAATTTGGTAATTCAGACAAGGCTTATTTGGCTCGTTATCGTCCAAAGAACGTTTAATTGAGTTCCCAGATTCATTTTTATCTGAAAGAAGTCTGGATTCTACGGAACTTGTGTTACGTATCTCTTTCTGTACATCGAACTCTACTATTGTAAAGTATCCAAATAGATCTATAAATGCCCAAACAGGTGCTTTCGTATCTAAATTCCATAAAAATTCAATCTTATCGTCACCGTTGACTCCAAAACACATGTTTCCTGAGGAGTTCAAGTAGTAATGTAGTCTACAGCTTTTCTGATAATATTTCTTATCCAAATGTTCTGCCCAGAACCCATCAGCGCAGTCTCGTTCAATAATGACATTGGTGGGCAGCTTGTCAGCTATAGACATGGGATCGTTAGTGGTGAATCCAATTGTGACAAGGCCTAGCCAGTAACTCGAGAGTTGCTTCAAGTGAATTGATACCTGAAAGCAGGAAGAGTTAATGTTATAGGGATTAACAACTTCATATGATACGAATACGACAAATCGTTGTGTGAATCACTCGATAGCGCACTGTATTTCTAATTTTGTGGTTTTTACTTTTGTGAATATTCAGCATTTATATGCTGAGAAAGTCGCATATTTATCTTTTTTGTATTTGTAAGGAATAATTAAAAAGCTTGTTTAGATAGAATACCTCCACTTGATTTTATTTGAATTCTTGTAAAAAAAATGTTGCTTGTTACAACTACAATAACAAAACGAAATCTTTACTTAAAGAGCTTAGTTACAATTATGACTGTGTCGCTTATTCCCACGTTTTCTAAACTTGCAATGTTTAAAAGTTGCAAAATCTGAAAACTAGATGGCGTTTTTTTAAAATATATGTTACATAATACATTATAATATAATATTGCATAATACATATGGATTATTTATTGATGAATCAAGAAAATCGTAAATAAATGTTTTAATTTTTTAAATATGTAATTACAGAATCCATCTAGTTCACAACAAGGACAACTCATTAGCGACAGCCAGCAATCGTGGTATATCGACTTCAGTAATCTCTGTACGTGTATTACATTGTAAACTACAAACTGAAATAACTTTATAAAGAAAAGTTCTTAAGACTTGGTAATTTACCTACCTTTTCACCGATGGCGACCGGCCTACAACTGAAAGCGATGCCTTTGCTGAAAAAATTGGATTTCTTCATGCGTTGAGCCCGGAAATTGTTTTTGGATAGACGAATGTTGTCTCCATGAACATCATGGAACCGCAATTGTTCTTGTAAAGGTTTGATCTTAATGACGTCGCTGCAATCGAAAGCTGTAACTGAAAATGAAGAAATTTTCGTTAAAAATTACTTATTAGTTATGAACACGTCTGTGTATGTTTATTAGATATGTTCTACAAAATTAGATGTTAAATATCTATAAACAGTCATGTCTCTGATTGGGTAAGCACGTTACACACCCATATTTTGAACTAGCTGAACCCCGCGGTGTTACCCGCGGTTATTGTTCTACCGCGAGTAACGCCGCGCGACAAAGTTAGTCTAAAAAAAGTAGCCTAAGTTACTCCCCGGATCATCAGCTACCTGCCAGTGAAAGTCCCGTCAAAATCCGTCCAGCCGTTCCCGTACCTGAATGGGTGACCGATGGCGACATGATACCATGCGCGTCTCCGTGATTTGGAGGTCAGCTTATGCAGACAATCCCTGTTATTATCATGGGATAACAGTCTTAAAGCTTATTTGGAGGCCTTTGGACGGCTTGAAAACATCCAACGGCAAGATTATCCTTACCAAATTTCAATGAAATGTGCAGCGGTTTACCCGTGAAATCGTAACAGACAGACGACACATGCAGTTAAAAGTTAATGTAGGTTTTTTAATTAGGTTTTACATCTATACATACATACAAATAAATAAAATTGGAGTGTCTGTTTGTAATATTAAAATAACCGTTTTTTACTAAATGCATATGTATGTATACACGATACATATACCAAAAATGTAGTTAAAAAAACTTTTGTCTGTCTGTCTGTTTATTCCGTGTAATCTCTGGAACGGCTGGACCGATTTAGACGGGACTTTCACTGGCAGGTAGCTGATGATCCAGGGAGTAACTTAGGCTACTTTTTTAGACTAACTTTGTCCCGCGGCGTTACTCGCGGTACAACAATGACCGCGGGAAAGGTGAAAGTTTGTATGAAACTTTTTATTCCTTTGATGAATATGCTTAAAATATTGCCCCTACGGGGGTAAATCAGGGAATGAAGGTCTGCGTGAGCGAAGCCGCGTGGTAAAGCTAGTATAATATAAATATAGTAGAATGTATCACCTGTGTACATGGAGAAGTTTCTCTTCCTGATCAAATCAGACGCAATAAGGTCACCGACAGTGCCCGGACAATTGCCAGACTTAAGTGGCAGTGAGCGGGGCACATTGCTCGCAGACAAGACGGCCGATGAGGCCAAAAAGTTCTGAAGTGGCCACGGACTGGAGGACGTAGCCTAGGTAAGCCTCTTATAAGGTGGTCCGAAGACCTGACAGCACGGAACCGGTTGCTGTGTGTAGACTTATCGACTGAGGTGTGACGTGTGTGTGATATATATTACTAGTAGTGGTGTCTTAATAATATTACCATTATATGTCCCCTTACCAAGATCTGAAGTCTCAGTTGTTTTCACAATACTGTCATTAGCATCGACAGTTTGGTCGTTTATCTTCTCTTCTTCTTTCAACCCTGCTTCACTAGGTTCTTGATTTGAATTTTGTTCTTCAATAACCTTACCAAGATCTGAAGTCTCAGTTGTTTTCACAATACTGTCATTAGCATCGACAGTTTGGTCGTTTATCTTCTCTTCTTCTTTCAACCCTGCTTCACTAGGTTCTTGATTTGAATTTTGTTCTTCAATAACCTTACCAAGATCTGAAGTCTCAGTTGTTTTCACAATACTGTCATTAGCATCAACAGTTTGGTCGTTTATCTTCTCTTCTTTTTTCAACCCTGCTTCACTAGGCTCTTGATTTGAATTTTGTTCTTCAATAACCTGAGTCATTAAGGAATTATTTTTGTTGTCTTCGTGTAGTCATGGATAGAGAATACAGTGTCATCACCGTTATTCATCCCGTAGGTGTCGTAAGAGTCGATTAGGGGGGCAAACTTTTTTTTTTTTTTATATATTTTATAACTATGCAGGATAACATCAATTTAAAGAGAAGGAATACCACATTCTAACCCGTCACGTCAACGAGTTATATCAAAGCCTTCTTTGTACGCTATGAGTATATTTGTTTTCTAAATTTTTGTAAACATTTATCCTCAAATTATAAGTTTAAGTACCAAAGCACACTCCATGCTTGTTAATATAAATACGAAAGTTGCTCTATTGTCTGTCTGTGACGCTTTCATAGCTAAACCGCTGCAATGATTGCATACATCTCTATGCACACTGGCATAAAGATACTTTAGGAAGTACATAAGTACACACAGACAAAATATTGACCGACTTGGCCAGAATGTTACCACCACCTTATAAAAAACCGGTTTTAAGTTATTTTGAAATACCTAGTCACCGAGAGAGTTAGATTACTGGAGTTCCAAAATCCCTTAACCCTAAGGTGGAACTAAACATGACAGTGCACTTGAGACTATTGAATAGCAGGTGACTGGTCTGCAATCAATAGAAATCTGCAAAATTTTCCGGCGGATTATTGAAATGCTAAAGAGTTTTTTAAAACAGGACATACGCTTCCCTTTTGAAAAGAGGTTTTGGTTTACTATACCGTGCGGGTCTGGCTGGTACGAGATTTGTTTCTACTTTTCCCTCTGCTTACACGCGTTGTTACCCAGCATAGTTTGATCCCGTAGTTAACTCTTACGATACTCCCGGAATTAATAGGAGTTTTGATACTCCGTATCATTAACCATCTCCACACAGAAATTTTAGAAAATTAAAGTTTTACTTACCAATTCTCGGAGATTTTCAGTCACGTCCATTAATAGTTTATCTTCATCTTTTTCAACAGGTTCTTCGATTCGCGTACTCTCAAAGTTAGGGGTGTCCTAAATTTAAATTATATTTATTCAAATATATAGCTTCATGATCGTGGTCAAATAGAAATAGATATTAAAGTTTATCAATTACTAAATCGCTTTCAAATTAGTCTTACAAAAAAATGTATGATATTAGTAAGTTTTTTCTCATTTTCATCCAACTATAGCAATGCCATAATGTGGAACATACAAACATACATACAGAGACTTCCCAAACAATACCCTTATTGTTTGGGAAGTCTCTGTATGTATGTTTGTATGTTCCACTTCCACCGCAGCGGCTAAACTATTGAACAGATTTTAATGAATGACGTGTCAATAGATTCGTATCAATAGTTTGGGGGACATTGACTATATATTTTTTTATAAATAATTTTAACAAAGGTTTTTACGTGCTTGAGTTATAGATTATTTATTTTTTCCTTGTTTACTTTAATTCTAACATTATTAAGAACGTTATCTTTTATAAATCTAGAACTAACACGGTGTGAGAAGTTGCTAACATCACAAAAATTTTATACTGATACCATCGTGTCCTAGATTTGGATTTTTCTAGACTTTTCGTATCGATCTTGATCAGTTGTATGATCACGATTATAGAGAGAGAAAAGTAAGGAGTGCTAAGTGGAGTGTGAAAAGGAATTTTTGAAAATTGAGGAATGGATTTGACATAAAGGGAAAATGGCAGGTTTCATGGCTGGAATTATTTTTGTATTTATTTGACAGATAATATCACCGACAATAATATTTTAAATTCCAAGAATTTTTACAATGGGCGATGTGGTCGCACAGCGACAAAGCACTTTAATTTAAAAAAAAAAAAAAGATTTTTACAAAACTACACTCAAAAGTTAAATTAGTCTTTAGATTACAATGAAATACATGGATCACAAATGAGTTGTCCACAAGATGGCTAATATAATATATTTGAAATCAAAATCATTCGTCTACGATTTTCGTGGTCCGTCTACAAAATGTTACTCTTTCACTAAATACATCAATAAGCTCATTCATAAATATCGATTCAAATATTTACTCGTTTTATTTGTAATATATATTTTAAAATAATGTAAAATCTTTTGGGCAATCTGACACACAACGCCATCTAGTTTTCAGACTTAGTAAAATAATAATAATAAACATTTCGAACATCTCACCAATGACACAATATCTCACACACAACGCCATCTAGTCCCAAGCTAAGCAGAGCTTGTGTTATGGGTACTGGGCAACTGATATAAATACATATATACTGTTTTTTTTGTAAATATATACATATTATACATAGAAACACCCAAACTCCAAAACAAATACTTGTAGATCATACAAACATTTGGTCCGACCCGGGAATCGTACCCTAGATCGTATGCACAGCAGTCGCGTTCGCTACCACTGCGCCAACGAGGCAGTTTAGCAGTAGTAGCAGAACATGTAGTAATGCGTTTTATTAATGCAGTTGTGACAACTTTATGAGTAGAATTAATTATTTCAACACAGTTGTAAAAGTATGACAAATACGTGAAAACAATTAGGATAATATGCATAATAAACGATATAAATCTTAAAACCATTCATAATATAGATATCGCCAGTGGTACAGGATATGCCATTCTCCTTTTAAACAATTTATTGAAACATTCACAGGATTATGTTTATAGTTTTAGCTGATAATTGTTAATTATATATTTTACTTACGACAGTCTTCATTTCAATACTCGAATGAATCAAGGAATTAACACTGAGCCCATCTGCTGGTATTTCTGAATCTTCTACTGTAGAGGTATTAGAAGCAGTTTTAAATGCTTCTGAATGATGTATAAGGTGAGATAATTTCTCCTGTATAGCTTCATATAATTTACAGAGAGAAGAGTGTAAAGCTTCTTGGCGTAATGTATAATAATCTTCAAGTTCCTTAACCTGAAATACAATTGAAGATACAACCTCATTCATCATCAACAGCCTTTAATAGTTCACTGGTAGGTATAATCTTTTCTGTAGAAACCTGACTGACACTTGGGCCTCCAGCCCGGCGTCCCTACGCTACAGCAAACTACCAAGTTGAGTGTCTCTTATGTCTCGGACCGCATCGAACTCTCAGAACCTACGCCCTGTCTAACTGTAATTTTGTGCTCACGAACAGTGATTAATTGTAAACTTGACTATTCTATAATAAATAGTGTAAAAATCTTCGTTCTGAAGTGTCTAATTATCTTCAACTGAACCTCATGGCTCCTAAAGCCCTATAACGTGACATCATGGCTCCTTAAAGCCTTATAACGTGACACTGGCAATTTTAACATGCTATTCCACGCCGGCAAAATGGATAGATGTAGTGTTTGTGTCAAGATTTTCTTCTTTTTATCGTGCTGTTGTTCTGTTTAGTTTACTTCCTTAGTCTGTTCTTACGACACCCATTGGTTGAATGGCGGTGGTAACACTCCATGTCAATCCGGACCCCATGTATAACTCAGGACCGTCGGACTGTATGGGTCTATGACCTAGTTCTTACCTGGTTCATGATAAGGAATTAAATATACAAAGTGGGTATGACAATACGACAATAAATGAAACCGTGGACTATTTAAATATGTTGGTTTACTATGGGATTGTTTAATTTATCCGAAAACAAAGATTAAAAAAATAAAATTTTCAAACAAATTAATTGTCTCAAAAATTAAATCCAATCAGGACACCATTTGTTATTTAAGTTCACTAAACTGAGGACGCGGTCCCTAGTTTAAGTTTAGGTAACATAGTTACCTAAACTTTAACATTTAACTTTAAATTTTTTAAAGTAGATATGTACTTTATCGACATAAACTAAATAGCACTAGTAATATTATGTATTCAAGTTTTTTAAATTACTCAGTCACCATAATAATCACAAAAAAAACAAAAACTTCTTGTGTCGAGGTTACAACTAGAAGAGCATTATCTCTATTAGGCATAAAATATTGATTATTCTTGTATCTACTGGATAGTTTGTACAATAAGCCGACTATTGGTAGGTAGGATAAACGAACATTCTCTTTAAATGGATATCTTAATCGTAGTAAATTATTTACTAGTCGTATAGGTGAAACCGAGTCGAGCCATAACGCTACGTAATAACTATCAAACAAATGAAATAATGAGCCGTTTCCCTGTAAAATCACTACAAAATAAATATGCGACGATAGGTGTAATATCGGTCATTAGCCCAACAACATCGTGTAGCAAACTTCAAAAATTATAAATAATGTCCTATGGGTAATCTACTGAACCAATTTTAATGAAATTTTGTAGGTGGAATTGTATCACGTCTTGGTGTAGGTCGTATTATCATATCCACCCTGCATATTTAATTTCAAATACTGTTTTTATTCATCAGTGGTAGGCTTTCTTTCTGGCTCAACACGCACGTTAACGGAGGTTAGCTGTTTAATACGTATTCGCCTACCCCTTGGCCTGAATTTCCTTTTATAGT
Organism: Spilosoma lubricipeda; assembly: GCA_905220595.1. Lineage (NCBI taxonomy): Eukaryota > Metazoa > Arthropoda > Insecta > Lepidoptera > Erebidae > Spilosoma > Spilosoma lubricipeda. The sequence goes on along the minus strand of HG992301.1, from coordinate 10,346,408 downwards.
AAACCTACTGATTGTTTTAAATAAACAAAGGTAATTTATCTTATCCTTCACCTAAAATGTAGTGATGTTAAATTTGTACTTACTATTTTTATTGGGTCGTTTTTTTCTGTCTCCAATTGATCATTTGGTTCTTTTTTATTCTGTTGTTGGTCATTTGATTCTCTATTATTCTGGGATTGATGTTTTGTTTCTTTATCATTCTGAAGTTGATCATTTAAATCTTTCTCGTTTTGAAATTGATTACTTGATACTTTTTCATCCTTAAAGTGAACTTTGGGTTCTTGTTCTGTCTGAAGTAGGTCATTTGGTTTTTTATCGTTCTTGAGTGGATTAAATAATTCTTTTTCATCAGGAAGTTGATCTTTGGTATCTTTCTCATTTTGAATTTGATCACTTGATACTTTTTTATCTTTAATGTTATCTATGGGTTCTTTTTCTTTCTGAAGTAGGTCATTTGATTCTTTTTCATTCTTGTGTTGATTGTATGTATTTTTTTCATCAGGAAGTTGATCTTTGTATTTATTCTCGTCCTGAAGTTCATGGATTGGTTCTTGCTTATTCTGAAGAAGAATTGTCTCGTTTTCAAGTGGATGAATTGTTTCTTTTTCATTCTGTAACTGGCCACTTGATTCACTCACCGTCTGAGCTGTAGTATTTCCTTTGCTCTCATGCTGTTTTTCACTATTTGATTCTTTTTTGTTTTCAGTGCTATTATTTGATTCGTTTATATTCATTGGTTCATCGGTAACTGTTTGCAATAATTCTTTTTCAAGCCCGTATGCCGGTATGACATTTTGCAGAGCTTCTATAATGAGAGGTCTGAAGATACTTCTTAAGTATTCAATGCTTTGATCCCTTGAAGAACTTTGAAGACAATTATCCGATGTCAGTTGCTGAAATCCAGTCAGATGCTGAGACTAAAATTAAGTGTCATTTTTAAATTTAGATTAATAAGCTCATTTTTGTTTTTTATAACATAATATTGTTAATCTAAAATTGTCTACTCCAGTTTATGTTGGGATAATTACCCTTATTAAAAGAGTTTATAAAATAGGGAATATGCATGATTTTTTTATTTCTTAAAATGATCATTTACGTCTCTATAACATAGAAAAAAAAATATAAATAGGCTTGAAAATAGTCAAACTAATTTTCAAAGTGAAATGACACGGCTATTTTCAGTGTCGGTGTCAGTGAAACATCATTTCACCAACTTCTCGGCGCTTACTGCAAATATTGTAATAGCAAGTTCTTTATTAAAAATTGCGTTTACAGTTAATTATATGCTTTTATTTTATCATTTTATATATTATTAAACTGTTGTTCGTGTATGTAACTGTATTTAAAGACTACAATAAGCTACCAGGAGGTTCACGACTAAGACATGTTTTGTCTCTAAGAAATCTGAAATTACTGATCTGTGTTACTTTTTAACCGACTTCCAAACGGAGGAGGTTCTCATTTGATTGGTATTTTTTACAGTTAGTTTTAGAGCATACTTAATTCAAAACAAAGCAAAATTCGTTAATGTACGTCAATTTTTAGATGCTAGCCAGAGTGCCTTAGGTAAATTGGTCATCTCCTTTAAAATACTGACTAAATTTGAGCTATTCAAACGCCGCCATTTTGCGCGTGCTTTTGGACTACATTAAAGTAAACGAGTATGCCAGTGAGTAACTAGGCTGAAACTGGCCATGTCATTGGGCTAAATTTCAAGACAAAAGAAATTAGTGTGTACATAATAACACCTTAAGTCCATGACAGTTTGTCGTTCAGATAATCGTCGATCGTATAGTAGGCTTTCCTAATAAGATGATTTTTATAGTACGCTTGAATTTATCCATAAGAAGATCAATCACATCTGTAGGGATTTTATTATAAAAACGTGTACCAAGACCTTCGAACGAGTTGTTCGAAAGAGTTGTACCTTATGTAAACGATGATAGGTATCAACGAGTTTAGATTTGTTTCTTGTATTAATATCGTGTACATCACTGTTCTTCTTATAGTCATTAATGTTGTGTCAAACATGTGTACAGTTAAAATACCTATATCTTTAAACAACTCTCGAAGAGAGACTTTAGCCCTAAATTGTATATTGAGCGGATGGCTCGTTTTTGTAGAATCAAAATCGTTTCAATATCAGCCACCTTGCCCCAAAGTAGTATACCATAAGCTGCCGAACTAAATCTATCTGCAAGGCTGTCCATCACATTTCGTTTAGGCCAATAGTGACGCCTTTTGTAAGTTTGAATTTCCCTCCCTTAATTTTCACTTTTTATTTAATATTTTTTGGGTTTAAATAATCATTAAATAAAAAAAAACAGCTTTAAAGTATGTTGTAAACACAATAAAAAATCTAGAAAGAAATATTTGAGACAAATATTTTTTATGCATATTCCCTATTATTGGAATCAGAATAATTTATCAATAATAATTTGGATTAACCAGAATGCAAAAACGTAAATACCAATTTATTGACTAGTAGCTTTTCCTGCGGCTCTGCACGCGTATATATTGATAAAGAGAATCTTTGCTCTTCCTCAAGAAGCAAAGTATCTCTATGACAAATTTCATGGATATCGAAGCCGTGGTATAGCCGTGCAAGCGCAACAGGCAGACAGACAAAGTAAGTTTCAAATTTCTAACATTACTAGTTTTATATTTCTTAATAATCTTAATATACTTAAACTATAGTTAACAAATCAAGTTTTTTTAAGTTATCTAGTGTGAATTTAAAATGTGCGAGATTAGTGTCTTTAAAACTTACCAGTACTGTGCTTAACAATTCGGGGGTTGTTGCAGGATCTAAATTCAACTGAAGTTCTGGATTTACGTTAGCAATTTCGTCATTGTCAATTACTTCAGTCATAGGCTGGTTTAGTTGTTTGTTTACCTCAGTTTCCACAGCTTGTTCAAACTCATTACCATAATCATAATATGTAGTAGAGTTTTCTTTGTTAGATACAACGTCAACAATAGTCTGTAATATTTAAACACTTAAGTATGTATTCTAAATTTGTTAATAAAATGTTTTATAATTTTATCACTTCTTTCTCATAAGTATTGTTAAAAGACGCCTACTTTCTAAAATGTATACTCACAGCTTCTTCTGGTTTTATTTCTTTCGAGTCTACTTATTTGTATTCGGTTAGCCAAACTGTGATATTCAATTTATACTTACGTATTTAATTAGATTGATTTCTTTGGATTCCAATCGGACAACTGAGTCTTTATCTTTCTGAATTAGTTCATTTGATTCTGTCTTATTCTGAAGTTCATGAACTATTTCTTGTTCACGTGGGATTTGATCTTCGGTTTCCGTCAACTATATTTAGCAAAATAGTTTCATGGTCATTTTCTAATAGTATCATTGTTAAATTTTAGCCATTACTATATATATTAATATAATAGATAAAGTAATTGTAATATTAATAATTAAATTAGTCTTACAAAAAACTGTGTAATATTAGTAAGTTTGTTCTTATTTTGTTAGCCGACTAAGGCCTTCATCAAGGTCATAAAAGTCTGGACATAGACAATGAAAATTTTATCAAAGGTTTTTTACATGCTTGAGTTATAGTTTATTTAACTTTTTCTTCTGTAGTTTAATCCTTCAATTAGTAGGAACGTAATCTTATATATTATATAAAAATCAATTGCTATTCGTTTGTCTTGCTATAACTCGAAAACGGCTGTGCTGATTTAAATACAAATGTCACGTGTACGAAGTAGCGGGCACAGCTACTATTCCATAAATCTAGAACTAACACAGCATGATAAATTGCTAACAACAAACAAATGTAGTACAGAAACTATCATTTCCTAGATTTGTATTCTTCTAGACTTATCGTATAACGATCTTGATCAGGTATGTGTGTGAGTGAGAGAGAAAAGTAAGGAGTGCTAAGTGGAGTGTAAAATGAAATTCTAGAAAATCGAGGAACAATATATTAAAACATTCACAGGATAATGTTAATAGTTTTAGCTGATAATTGTTAAATATAAATTTTACTTACGACAGACTTCATTTCAATACTCGAATGAATTAAGGAATTAACATTGAGCCCATCTGCTGGTAATTCTGAATCTTCTACTGAAGAAGTATTAGTGGCAGTTTTAAGTGCTTCTGAATTACGTCTATTATTAGAGCATTTCTCCTGTAAAGCTTTTTTCAATTTAGGGATGAAAGAGTCAATTAATATTTGTAATACTTCTTCGCCTAATGAATCATCATCTTCAAGTTCCTTGACCTGAAATCCAATTGAAGATAGAACCTCATTCATCATCAACAGTCTGTAATAGTCCACTGCTAGACATAATCTTTGCCGTAGAAAGAAGGTTTTGAACCACACTGGCCAGATAAGTAAATAAATCAATATTTCGGACACCTAACGCACAACGCCATCTAGTCCCAAACTAAGCATAGCTGGTATTATGGGTACTAAACAACTGATGCAAATACATGCCTTTTTTTTTGTAAATACATACATATTATACATAGAAAACGCCCAAACTCTGAAACAAATATTTGCAGTTCATACAAACATTTGGCCCGAACCAAGATTCGAATCCGAGATCCCAAGAACAGCAGTCGCATACGCTACCACTGCGCCACCGAGGCAGTTGCATTTATGCCAAGATTTTCTTCACTTTACAGTGCTATTGCTTTGTTTAGTTTACTACCTCAATCGATTTTAACGAAACCCATGGGATTAATACAGGTGCTAACACTCCGTGTTAATCCCGGCCCCATGAATAAGTCAAGACCGTCGCACTGTGCCGGTCTATGTCCTAGTTCTTACCTGGTTCATGATAAGAACTTAAAGATGTATTTAATTGCATTTTCTGTTGTTATTCATCATGGTAGCTTTCCCACAAAAATACCAGACACTTTGGCAAAATGTGTCTGGTCTTTTTTTTTACTAGACAACTCCCGCATTAGAAATATACATCTTGTGCCGTGGGGGACTTTTACAAACATACGTACGTAAATCCTATTAGAGCAGCAGTTCAACATTAGATTTGTTAGCTAGCATGTGAAAATATAAAAATTTTACTTACCAGTTTTTTTGGGTTGATTTTTTCTGTTTCCAGTTGATCATTTGGTTCTTTATTATTTTGGAATTGATGGTTTGGTCCTTTATCAATTTGAAGTTGATCATTTAAATCTTTTTCGTTTTGTAGTTGATTACTTGATACTTTTTCATCTTTGAAGTGATCTTTGGGTTCTTTTTCTGCATGAAGTTGGTCATTTGGTTTTTTCTCATTCTTCAGTGGATTATATAATTCTTTTTCATCAGGGAATTGATTTTTGATATCTCCCTCAATTTGAATTTGATCACTTGACATCTTTTTATCTTTGGGTTCTTTTTCTTTCTGAAGTTGGTCATTTGATTCTTTCTCATTCTTGTGTTGATTATATGTTTTTTTTTCATCATGAAGTTGATCTTTGTATTTATTCTTGTCTTGAAGTTCATGGATTGGTTCTTGCTTATTTTGAAGTTGATCATTCGATTTTGTCTCGTTTTCAAGTGTCAGTTCAGTCAGTTGCTGCGACTAAAATTAAATTACATTTTATATTTCAATCAATAAGCTTATTTTTTGTTTTCTATGTCATAACATATTGTAAATCTAAAAACGCCTAATCCAGTTTATGTCGGGAAAATTTCCTTTATTTCTTAATAAAGGAAATTTTGGAAAATTTGGAAAGGAAAAAACAGTACCTCTTGGTACTGTATAATTATTGGATTGACAATAATTTATCAATTATATTTTGGATTAAATGGAATGTTTTTCATTCCATTTAATCCAAAATATAATTGTAAATGTAAATACCAATTTATTGACTACCCACTAGCTTTTCCTGTGACTCTACACGCGTATGTGTCGGTAAAGAGTAGCGTATGTGCTTCCTTAAGAACTAAAGTATCTCTATGACTTTCATTAAAATCATGGCTGTGGTTTATCCGTACAAACGCAACAGACAGACACACAAAGTAAGTTCCGAATTTATACTTTTGTAAAGTATTCAAGTGTTTGTAAGTTCTAGATAACTTAAAAACACTTGAATACTTTACAATAGTTGTGAATTTATAACGTGTAAGATTTGTGTTGTATTGTGTATCTATTGTGAGTACTGTGCTTAACGATTTGCGGGTTCTTACACGATCTAATTATATCTGAAGTTCTGGATTTACGTTAGCAATTTCGTCATTATCAATTACTTCAGTCATAGGTTCGTTTTGTAGTTTGTTTCTACATCTTGTTCTACCTTATTACATTAGTATATATATATATTACAAAGAACCCAAACAATAAAATACTTAGACATCATGATAGATGAAAATCTTAACTTTAAAACGCACGTTGCATCACTTAGCACAAGGATACGTAAACTCATTTTCATTTTTAAAACCCTGAGACATGTAGCTACTCCCCTAGTTCTAAAACGAGTTTATTATGCTCTCGTGCAGTCGCTCATCAGTTACTGCATTACATCATGGGGTGACGCAAATAAATCCAATCTCTTAAAGCTCGAGATCGCCCAAAGGACTGTTCTAAAAGTGGCGTCTTTTAAACCCTATAGATTCCCAACAGCAAAACTGTATGAATACTGTGAGGTCCTCACCGTTCGCCAACTTTTCCTGCTAAGTAAAACAGCATGCTACAGTAAAATATACCCTGAGTCTGGCCTCTAATCGTAGAAATTACAAGGTATGTGATCGCATTATTCACCCAAGGACATCTTTTGTTCGCAGGTTTTACCCATTTCTAGGCCCTTACATATATAATAAGTTAAATAGGGCTATTGGTATTTACGCCTTAAATAAATTAAACTTAAAATGGTCAGCATCCCAATGGCTCAGCAAACTTACATATGATGCTACGGAATACTCACTGGTTATCCTGGCTTAAATGAGACATAAAAATCATACTTTCTCATGATAATTAATTAAGAGAGAATGTAATATCTGTTCTATAAATCTACACATCCTATGACACTCACTCACTCATTAATTCATTCCACACACCCAGAGGACCCCAACAATCAACAACTAAAATTTAATATTGCACTCAATATGCATTGAGTATCAAAATTAGAGGATAAGTTTTTATATATAATGCTAAGCAATGTACATGTAGCTTTGTTGCATAAAAATGTATGGTTCATTTTAAGGGGTGAGGGCACTGCCTCCTGTAATACAGGTGTTATACCTAGCACGGGAGACAGGGACTTCAAATAATTGTTTTTATATTTTATGACAATAAAGATAATTATTATTATTATGCTCTCGTGCAGTCACTCATCACTTACTGCATTACATCATGGGGTGACGCAAATAAATCCAATCTCTTAAAGCTCGAGATATTATTATATTTATATATATTAATATATAGTTGCTACTTTCTAAAATCTGTACTTACAGCTTCTGGTTTTATTTCCTTAGAGTCTATTTTATCTTTCGGTATCACATTATCCTGAAGTGTCTTGGTGTCATGCATTTCATTTTCGACTATATATTTAGTTTGATCTTTATTTTGAATGTCTTCGTCATTTGTTTTACTATCGTCATCTTCATTGTTAATTAAATCACTTTGAGCGTCTTCTGTGGTGGGCTTAAAATATGGACATTATTACAAATAAATAGAATATGACATATTTCGAATACCAATTCTACTATCAACATGGCTCATGCGTACAAATGTGTAAGATATGTTAATTGAAAATGTTGGCCATAAAATTTATAATTTAAGAAATGATATGTCGGTTTTGTTGTTTTTTAATACTTTAATAATAATACTTTTGATGAATTATAAGTTTCTAATATAAATAATAGTACGGGCCGGCTCGACCGAGGCTGCACTACCCTTGCACAGAAGATTAAAGTGACAGCATTCATGCTGTCGTGTTTCGTTGGTGAATGTGAGACCGGAGGTTCAAAATTGTATGCATTCGCAAGGAGTATTGCCCTGCGATAGGTCGGTTAACAGGTTAGGTTTTTTTCCAGGCAGAGTAGACTCACTTTGGTAGCCCATAGCCCATACATATAAAACAGAAGAAAGAAATATATCTCATACACAGCAGTCTGATACCAAACAGAGCCTGTAATATAGAAATCTGAGACTGCTGAGAAACGCACTTAGATAAACATATTTAAATACGAAAAAAAATATTGTGCTCTTCACACAATATTTGTCTTAAGTGGAAATCGAACCCACTGCCTCTGGCTTGACAGTCAGAGTCATCAACCACTAGATTCATAGGCCAGCCATGGTAATTCCCTACTTAAGAAAAATAATGTAAATTGTGATTTCTTATGTTTTTAAAAGGTTAATCCGATTTTGATTGTTTAAATAAATAGTATTATTTGGTTCAGGGGATTAGAGTGTTAGAAGAGAACGGAAGAAGAAAACGCATTATTGCAAACCTCAAATACATTAAGAACAAGAGTAAGCAAATGATTGTATTATTTTTTAGCACCAATGTGACGTGACTTCTGTAAGTTATTACTTACAGGTGTTTCTAGTGTCGTTGCTTCTATTTTATCATTTGGTTCTTCCCTGTTCTCATTGAGACTTTTCTCAAGTTCTTCATTTGACTGTTCGATATTGTCTGAATCCTCAGCTAGTGGTTCAGATACTTTGTCAATACCGTTTGAATTTTGAGGTACTTTGGGTGAACTATTTTGTAGAGCTTCCAGAATTAAAGGCTTGAAAAAATCTTTGAGATGTTCAAAAATGCAGTCTTTTAAGGAGTTTTGGCAACCACTGATTTTTGCATCAGGATATGGCTGAAAAAAGGGACACATTTCTTAAGTTATTCTTATTTATAAATAGAAAGAAAAATCCACTGACTTGTCATCAGTGTCTATATGTACTTACCGGTTTTGTACTAAGCATTTTAAGAGCTGTTTCATAATCTAATTTGATTTGAAGTTCTGGATTTGTGCTAGTATCTCCAGCGTCTATTATGTTAGTTATTGCTTGTTGTTTTTTCAACATAATTTCCCTATCTCCTACATCATTAACATTATTATCATTTACACTATTTTGGACAGTGTTAGTTGATTTTTCTGTAGTTGCAACATCCTGTAATTCCAAATGCTTCGCTGTACAATTTTTTTGTTATGGCTACTTACCACTACAAATAAAACTCTATATCTTATCTTCTACCTTATTTCAGAAACTAAATTGTTTTCATGGTAAAAGAAAAATAGGGCACATCGTTCAACACTTCTATTTATTCTATCGTTTTGTATGACGCTCTTTTATCTTATTCGATCATTTAGCTCTTTTATCATAAAAGAAAGCCCCTCCCCTCTTTACATTTAATGATCCTCAGTAGACGAGAGACGCAATGCATTTTATCTTAAGTTATATAAATATATGTACCACCTGAAATTATCTGTTTGTTTAATTTGTATGTACGGTTTACTGTAATGTAATAAATAAAATAACAATATCTTTATTTATTTCTCCTCACAAAAACAAGATGTTGTGCTACAAGATCATAAGTAGAACTTAATGAAAAAACAGTTTTTAGTATATGTGAGGAGCTGGTGTCTATTTTAGGCATAGACCAGTATTACAGATCACCAGGACCTCATCCCACGGTTAAAAATAACATTTGACTTAATATTAGTATACAGTAGTGACGTGCACGAAAGTTTATATCTAGTTGATAAGGAGACATACCATAGATAGACATAGGTATATATATAAAACAAAATAAATTAATAAATTTATATTTATGTATAAATTAATTGCTCTTTGGCCTGATATGATTGCACCTATCTTAATTTATAATGTGTTTGTGTGAGAATGAGAAAATGTGTGTTTTGTGGTTATGGTTATAAAGAGAATGTGTGTATGTGAAGAGTGTAGTGTAGTATACGATAATATGAAATATATTAATATTTACATACCAGTGCATTTCCAGATAAATTAGCGATTTCAATATTACTGCCACCTGACTCTTCTTTTATCGCCGGACCTCCTAATGCACACTTAACTTCTAAATCTGGTCCCATATTTTCCTTCTTTTCAATTAAGTCATTCTCTGTGTTAGTAACTTCATTAATTGGTTTTACTTCTAAAAGCGTTTCGTTACTGATTTTCTTATTCTCTGGGTTTTCAGTACCACTATGAGACTTCAGAGTATCAACGATTTCCGTGTTGGTTTCATTAGTACCAACAGTTTCTTCGGCTTTTAATACTTGAATATCAATTTGCTGTAATAATCAGATTTTACAATTATTTCGATAGTTTTGATGTTTTTAGTGTGACTTTCTGGGTTTACTTGATCTTTTTTTGTAGCTACGACCCATACTTTTATGCATAATATACTGTTTTTTTTTTTTTTATGTTTGGCCCTACCAAAATGACTCTGCTCTGCCTGATGGAAAGCATAAGCAGACTCCAAGAGTGGTGGTCACCATACTGCGAATGCAGACAATGCAACAATGCAGCATGATGACCCACACCATGGCGGGCTAGTGATGCTTCTGCATCATTTGAGACTTACTACTATTACTACTATAAAATGTTTCTGTTTATGTATATTCTGTAAGTTAATTGTACCCTACCTGCACTATTACATATTTCTAGATTTTTTTTTATTAGTAGCGTCTGATATTTTCATTACCTCTTGATCTTCTTTATTTGTTTCAGAATGATCATCCAAATTCATTGATAGCTTTACATCTTTTTTTTTGACAACTTAATTATCTCGATGAAGCTATGAAACTCTGAGAAATGGCAAAAAATTGAAACTTACTCGAGCATACGCATCTGAATAATCGTGAGACTCGTGATGTATATTATCTTGAGAGTCTTTGTTTACTTCTGTCGCTACTTTGGTTCCTTCTTGCTCCTCGGCGTATCCAGGACTAGAAGTGGTGGTTGGATTCGTCATATCTTCCTTTGGCTGCAAAATATTATTAATGTTAATTGTGAGAGCCATGCTTTGACACAATAGCAATTTTTTCATTGTCTTTCATCAACTGAATGTTAGCGAAGACTCAAACTTCTCTGTAGCACAACCAATACTAGTAATATAAAATGCAAATTGACGATAAGTTTTTGACTTACTGGTTGTTTTTTATCTTCTACAGATCTACCTTTACTGTCTTCTGTAAGAACAACGTTATATTCTATGTCCTGTGTTTCAATGTTTTCTTTTTCTTTTTCAGTGCCAGGTTTTTCAATCTCATCTTTCTCTGCTTTGTCAAACAGATCTGAATTCTGCTTCGCTGTTTTGTTAACTGTGTCTGCTACCTGGAGTATTCAAAATAATATGATTGTTAAAACGAATTTAAAGAAGGTACTTCTCGTAACTTTTGTTGTTATTAACTTTCAACTCTCGATCACGTTCAATTAGACGCTTATTGTTTAGAGTTTTCTTCTTTGAAATATTTATTGAGGTTCTTCTTTTTTTTTAAAGACAACTCTCGCGTGATATACATAAATCTTGTGTCGCAGGGGACTTTACGAACATACATGAAGCATCATACATTTACAAACATACTATGAATAACAGTTAGTGGATCACACGAAATGTTGTCTCATGTGGGATTTGAACCCACATCACTTAAGGCAGTAGGAAGCGGCGTGCGACCGTTTAAACCATTAGGTCAACCGTGTAGTCTGTCAGACCGTCAAAACTCACCCTAGTGGTTGAATAATTCAAACGTAATAGTTTCGTTTTCTGTAATTGATTACAGCCACCTATGGACCAAGTGTCTATAGGTGTATTTATTTTGGCTGTAACTTACTTGTATATTCTCGGGTACTTCAGCGCTTTGAATATCGCACTCGTCTTCACGTGTCACTACGTCACCCTGAATTTCTTCGTTTGGGCTATTTTCGGTACTTTTATTTTCTGCTTGTTCTGCTATTGTTAGACCTTCATCATTCTTAGTTTCAATATCTGATTGCACATTTTCCTTAAAGTCTTCCTGACTCTTCTCTATGTTCATTTTTTGATTAGAGGATCTTTCTTCTATAGGTGTTTTGACCTGTTTGAGAATTAAATTTATTTACAATTTAATCATATATTATCTGTCTCATAATTTATCCCCAACACGATCGTTAGTTTTTAATCATGCGATTAATTTTATTAAATACTTTACAAAACAGAGAATTCCTATCGTTGATCTATAACTTTAGACTCCATATACATAAAAGACGGTCTCAAATATTATTTTTGTCGACTTTAGGACCCGCAATTGAATTTCGACACATATATGCGTAAAATATTTAAACATTAACGGTTTTTGTGAACTACAGGTGAATTGGGTCCAATTCATGATACTGGGTATACTCATCACTACAGCATGCTTGTATTGCTGCAAATAGTTGACCTTGAAAAACCAACGTTCCAGCGCTCTTGGTAGCAGGAGATCTTGGTGTGTGTGCTATATTAAATTTAAATAAATATAAATATATACAAATAAATATAAATATTTCGGACATCTAACACACAACGCCATCTAGTCCCAAGCTAAGCAGAGCTTGTGTTATGGGTACTAGACAACTGATATAAATACATATTATTCTTTTTTTTTTTTTGTAAATACATACATATTATACATAGAAAACACCCAAACTCCGAAACAAATATTTGTAGATCATACAAACATTTGGTCCGACCTGGGAATCGAACCCGAGACCTCACGATCAGCAGTCGCACAGACCAACCGCAAGACCAACGAGGCAGTCAAGACATTATCAAAATAAAACCTAAAATACCTAAAATCCAACGTTTTCTCACTTCAGACCATGGGAAAACCCAAAGTCTTCATGGAACATAATATATTTATTACTTACCGGTTGTATTTCATTTTCTGTCTCTTGATTGCGCTTAGCGAGATCTTCGTTACTTTTTGTATCCTCAGTTTTATTTTTTGCTGCTTCTTTTACAGTTTGACCTTGTTTTATATTTTCAGGCAAAAGAGCTGGAGACTTATTATGGTCAGCTTTTTCATTTTTCATCTGTAATTTTCAAGGTCGTTACTTACAGAATATAAAAAATGTCACGCGTGTTTCATAGACGGAGCAGAGACGATTGATCTCCACGTATTGCGGTCCTGATAGACTTTTTTGGTTTCATTCATATTCATCAATCTTTGCATGCGTTACTTATTTCTAATCCGATCCTAATACTATATAAACGCGAAAGTTTGTAAGTATAGATGGATGGATGTATGTTTCTTACTCTTTCACGCAAAAACTACTGAACGGATGTGGATGAAACTTGACAGTAATATAGCTTTTACATCAGAATAACACACAGGCTACTATTTGCCGCGATAATCTACATCTACGCGGACGGAACCGCGGGCAAAAACTAGTAAGGTTATAATGTTATCTCTGTATGTACATAATTAGTATCTCTTTATATGAGCCTGCCAAAGTGGCTCTACTCTGCTTAATGGAAAGTATGAGCAGAATCCAAGAGTAGTGGTCACCATATTCAAACAACCCCCGCATAATATACATAAATCTTGTGTCGCAGGGGACTTTACGAGCATACATGAAGCATCACACATTTACAAACATACTATGAATAACAGTTAGATCACACAAAATTTTGTCCCATGTGGGATTTGAACCCACTTCACTGAAGGCAGTAGGAAGAGGCGTGCGACCGTTTAAACCATTAGGTCAACCGTGTAGTCTGTCAGACCGTCAAAACTCACCCTAGTGGTTGAATAATTCAAACGTAATAGTTTCGTTTTCTGTAATTGATTACAGCCACCTATAGACCAAGTGTCTATAGGTGTATTTATTTTGGCTGTAACTTACTTGTATATTCTCGGGTACTTCAGCGCTTTGAATATCGCACTCGTCTTCACGTGTCACTACGTCCCCCTGAATTTCTTCGTTTGGGCTATTTTCGGTACTTTTATTTGCTGCTTGTTCTGCTATTGTTAGACCTTCATCATTCTTAGTTTCAATATCTGATTGCACATTTGCCTTAAAGTCTTCCTGACTCTTCTCCATGTTCATTTTTTGATTAGAGGATCTTTCTTCTATAGGTGTTTTGCCCTGTTTGAGAATTAAATTTATTAAAAATTTAATCATATATTATCTGTCTCATAATTTATTCCCAACACGATCGTTAGTTTTTAATCATGCGATTCATTTTATTAAATACTTTACTAAACAGAGAATTCCTATCGTCTGTTGATCTATAACTTTAGATTCCACATACATAAAAGACGGTCTCAAATATTATTTTTGTCGACTTTAGGACCCGCAATTGAATTTCGACACATATATGCGTAAAATATTTAAACATTAACGGGTTTTGTGAACTACAGGTGAATTGAGCCCAATTCATGATACTGGGTATACTCATCACTACAGCATGCTTGTATTGCTGCAAATAGTTGACCTTGAAAAACCAACGTTCCAGCGCTCTTGGTAGCAGGAGATTTTAGATCTTATTGTGTGTGCTATATTACATTTAAATACATATAAATATATACAAATAAATATAAATATTTTGGACATCTAACACACAACGCCATCTAGTCCCAAGCTAAGCAGAGCTTGTGTTATGGGTACTAGACAACTGATATAAATACATATATACTTTTTTTTGTAAATACTTACATATTATACATAGAAAACACCCAAACTCCGAAACAAATATTTGTAGATCATACAAACATTTGGTCCGACCTGGGAATCGAACCCGAGACCTCATGATCAGCAGTCGCACAGACCAACCGCAAGACCAACGAGGCAGTCAAGACATTATCAAAATAAAACCTAAAATACCTAAAATCCAACGTTTTCTCACTTCAGACCATGGGAAAACCCAAAGTCTTCATGGAACATAATATATTTATTACTTACCGGTTGTATTTCATTTTCTGTCTCTTGATTGCGCTTAGCGAGATCTTCGTTACTTTTTGTTACCTCAGTTTTATTTTTTGCTGCTTCTTTTACAGTTTGACCTTGTTTTTTATTTTCAGACAAAAGAGCTGGAGACTTATTATGGTCATCTTTTTCATTTTTTATCTGTAATTTTTTAAGGTCGTTACTAACAGAATATAACAATATCACGTCTGTTTCATAAGCGGATGACAGAGACGATTTATCTCCACGTATTGCGGTCCTGATAGACTTCTTTGGTTTCATTCATATTCATCAATCTTTGCATGCGTTACTTATTTCTAATCCGATCCTACTTATATATAAACACGAAAGTTTGTAAGTATAGATGGATGGATGTTTGTTACTCATTCACGCAAAAACTACAGAAAGGATGTGGATGAAACTTGGCAGTAAAATAGCTTATACATCAGAATAACACATAGGCTACTATTTGCCGCGATAATCTACACATACGCGGACGGAGCCGCGGGCAAAAACTAGTAAGGTTATAATGTTACCTCTGTATGTACATAATTAGTACCTCTTTATATGAACCTGCCAAAGTGGCTCTCCTCTGCCTAATGGAAAGTATGAGCAGAATCCAAGAGTAGTGGTCACCATATTCAAACAACCCCCGCATAATATACATAAATCTTGTGTCGCAGGGGACTTTACGAACATACATGAAGCATCATACATTTACAAACATACTATGAATAACAGTTAGTGGATCACACAAAATGTTGTCCCATGTGGGATTTGAACCCACTTCACTTAAGGCAGTAGGAAGAGGCGTGCGACCGTTTAAACCATTAGGTCAACCGTGTAGTCTGTCAGACCGTCAAAACTCACCCTAGTGGTTTAATAATTCAAACGTAATAGTTTCGTTTTCCGTAATTGATTACAGCCACCATAGACCAAGTGTCTAAAGGTGCATTGATTTTGGCTGTAACTTACTTGTATATTCTCGGGTACTTCAGCGCTTTGAATATCGCACTCGTCGTCACGTGTCACTACGTCCCCCTGAATTTCTTCGTTTGGGCTATTTTCGGTACTTTTATTTTCTGCTTGTTCTGCTTTTATTAGACCTTCATCATTCTTAGTTTCAATATTTGATTGCACATTTTCCTTAGTGTCTTCCTGACTCTTCTCCATGTTCATTTTTTGATTAGATGATTTTTCTTCTATAGGTGTTTTGACCTGTTTGAGAATTAAATATTTATTTATTTATTTACTTAAACTTAATGCACATCTTGTACATAGGCGGACTTAATGCCATTGGGCATTCTCTACCAGTCAACCTTTGAGTGATGTAAAAATACGAGGCGGTAGGTGCAACTAAGGGTATAAGTAGAATTCAACTCAATACATAAAAAATATAGGTGTGATACAAATATAGGGTATTTATAAGTTATATAATTAATACATACACAATACATAAACATACTTACAAAAAAGTTTAATATAATAAATAATTTAAGTATAATACAAAAGTACTTTGTCGGATACTATTGTTGTTGTGAATGTTCTGCCAAGTCACTTCGAAGCAGATCGCGTACTTTCGCCTTGAATGTGAGGCGATTTGTTGACATCCTGATTTCGGCGGGAAGTGCGTTCCAAAGAAGAACTGACTGCACAAAGAAGGAAGAATTTATGAAGTTGGAGGTGTGCGGGGGCAAAGTAGAAGCATATTGTTTCTTGACCGAAGGTTTCGATCGTGAGTGGAGCATAAGAGGCGAAAGTGGGGTTCGAGGTATTTATTTATTTATTTAAAATAAGTACAGCCACATCACAAACATTCAACATTGAAAATTACTTAAACTATTTAGTTCATGGCCTGATGCATGTGACAATAATGGCGTACATAGCATTGACAATTCATCAGCTCGAAGATGGAATACAATAAGTAATAATAAAAAAAAAGAAGAAAAAGAACAGCTAATGAAAACATACTTTGAAATTGAGATTTAACAAACAATACAGTAATAATTGTTGAAATATTAATATGAATGTATAATAAATGTTATGTCATTTCAAAAAATAAGAAGAAAAAATGTCAATATAATATCAAATAACAATAATGAGGTATTCAGGTAATGATGGAAAATTGAGAAAAGAAAATAGGCAAGTGAGTGCACGCAAACTACGGCGCTGACGAATTGGGAGCCATCGCAGCTGGGAACGGAAAGCAGATACATGGTCATACTTGCGAAGATTAAAAACGAATCGAATGCAGTTATTGAGAAGGCGGTCCAGTTTATTGAGAAGGTCTGCATTCAGGTCGAAATAACACACATCACCACAGTCGATTAAGGGAATAATTAGGGACTGCATAAGCATAGTCATGGTTTTAGTGGGAAGAAAGTTCTTAAGTCTATATAAAGCGCGGAGGCAAGAGGTAACTTTCTGACTAACATGTGTATGTATTAAATATATTATAAATTTAATCATATATTATCTGTCTCATAATTTATCCCGAACACGATCGTTAGTTTTTAATCATGGCGATTAATTTTATTAAATAATTTACAAAACAGAGAATTCCTATCGTCTGTTGATCTATAACTTTAGACTCCATATACATAAAAGACGGTCTCAAATATTATATTTGTCGACTTTAGGACCCGCAATTGAATTTCGACACATATATGCGTAAAATATTTAAACATTAACGGGTTTTGTGAACTACGGTGAATTGGGTCCAATTCATGATACTGGGTATACTCATCACTACAGCATGCTTGTATTGCTGCAAATAGTTGACCTTGAAAAACCAACGTTCCAGCGCTCTTGGTAGCAGGAGATTTTAGATCTTTGTGTGTGTGCTATATTACATTTAAATAAATATAAATATATACAAATAAATATAAATATTTCGGACATCTAACACACAACGCCATCTAGTCCCAAGCTAAGCAGAGCTTGTGTTATGGGTACTAGACAACTGATATAAATACATATTATTCTTTTTTTTTTTGTAAGCACATACATATGATACATAGAAAACACCCAAACTCCGAAACAAATATTTGTAGATCATAAAAACATTTGGTCCGACCTGGGAATCGAACCCGAGACCTCATGATCAGCAGTCGCACAGACCAACCGCAAGACCAACGAGGCAGTCAAGACATTATCAAAATAAAACCTAAAATACCTAAAATCCAACGTTTTCTCACTTCAGACCATGGGAAAACCCACAGTCTTCATGGAACATAATATATTTATTACTTACCGGTTGTATTTCATTTTCTGTCTCTTGATTGCGCTTAGCGAGATCTTCGTTACTTTTTGTATCCTCAGTTTTATTTTTTTTTGCTTCTTTTACAGTTTGACCTTGTTTTTTATTTTCAGACAAAAGAGCTGGAGACTTATTATGGTCATCTTTTTCATTTTTTATCTGTAATTTTTTAAGGTCGTTACTAACAGAATATAACAATATCACGTCTGTTTCATAAGCGGATGGCAGAGACGATTTATCTCCACGTATTGCGGTCCTGATAGACTTTTTTGGTTTCATTCATATTCATCAATCTTTGCATGCGTTACTTATTTCTAATCCGATCCTACTTATATATAAACGCGAAAGTTTGTAAGTATAGATGGATGGATGTTTGTAACTCATTCACGCAAAAACTACAGAACGGATGTGAATGAAACTTGGCAGTAAAATAGCTTATACATCAGAATAACACATAGGCTACTATTTGCCGCGATAATCTACATATACGCGGATGGAGCCGCGGGCAAAAACTAGTAAGGTTATAATGTTACCTCTGTATGTACATAATTAGTACCTCTTTATATGAACCTGCCAAAGTGGCTCTACTCTGCTTAATCCCTCAGATGCCCACATCCTCTCTTAGGACGCAGTCAACTTTAGTCTATAGTGTCCAACGCCAGTCACTGGCCGCAATTGCCCAGTAAACTTTACCCCGTGACATGTTTATGACAAAATGACGTACCATCTGAGGGACTAATGGAAAGTATGAGCAGAATCCAAGAGTAGTGGTCACCATATTCACTGGGAATGTATGCAATAAAACGGCATGGTGACTCATACTATGGCGGCCTAGAAAGATGATTCTGGTGGGCCTCCGGGCTCGCACTTACTAAAGAAATACGATAGCTGTCATTTAGGTAGGCCTTCTGAGAGAGGATAATACCGCCACGGTAGAGCCGACGCGTTTCAGCGTAGCTCTACTAATTTGTACTTATATATCAGAATGAGGGTATCAGAATAATAAAATTATTACAAATATATGTCACAATCGAGCGGTACCATGAGTCAGGTGAGGTAGGGACGATATCTGTGTCTATGATTGTGATCTTCACATAAACATTTATTCTTGAGGGAAATCCAACCTATAATAAAGGTCAGTCAAAAAAAAATACCATTTTTTCTTCATTTGTTTGTCTTTTCTCTTGTTTTTTGTTTTCTTGTCTAGTCTTGTCTCCTGACTGTTTTCCTTTATCCTCTTCTTTGCTTTTAGGGCCTCGCTTTTTAGTCATCGTATCCTATAAAAAGGGGTCTTAATATAGTCATTTTAGAGAAAACTAAATGAGCCCCATGGTGTGGGTACCTTTACAACCTTTAAAACAACCACGGGTATGGTATATTCTTTCTTTTTTTGTGGAATAAAGGGCAAACTAGACGAATTGCCTAATGGTAAGCGATTACCGCCGCCTATGGACACCCACAATACCAGAGGCGTAACAAGTGCGTTGCCGGTCTTATTTGACTTTGTTCACCTTAGTAATATCACCCAGGTGAAAAGCGGACGTCCAAAAGTCTTCTTACTTTTTAATCATCTTGTGTAATTTTATCACCCAGGAGTTACTTAAGTGAAGACTCTTGTCGGGAGGTGATTATGCCTGGCGGACCACGACTCAAAAGATGATAAAATATGCTAATCATCGCGACAACTTCCATATCGCAATTCAGGATTAATACTTATTCCGAAGTTCATTAATCCATAGTTTGTGGTATCTACGGTACATGGCGCTGCAGTGTGTTTCTGTTTTAATTGTACGTGGAAGTCACCACACTCTTAAATTTACAGACTAGTTAACATTTAAATAACTTTAATGATCAACAATAATTATAAGTCCCATGTACATTAGGATACACTACCTCGCTCTACCAATGGATCAAATAGCGCTATGATATTCACTGTGATGCACCATTGGTTTCTCTGTGGGGATCCTAATATACTTACCTCAACTCAATTTTATGCCGTACAAAATCAATATGATTCGAATAGCATTCCGGTAGTTTGGAAAGATCTGAACTGATGTTATTTTTTGCCGAAAACAATGGTAGGTACAAACAATTCAAAATCTGTCCAGCCGCTGCAGAGATTAGCCAAATACACAGATATTTCTTGTTTTTTAACCCCGATGCAAAAAGAGGGGCGTTATAAGTTTGACGTCGATGTCTATTTGTCTGTGTGTTTGTGTCTGTCTGTGGTATCCTAGCTCTCAAACGGATGAACAGATTTCGATGCGGTGTTTTTCATTTGAAAGACAGTTTCCTTGCAGTGGTTATTAGCTATGTTTGGTTAATATCGGTCCAGCAGTGTATGTGTATCAGCTCTTTTCCTAAATGATGCAAGGCATTTTGGTGTATGATTACTCGATTAAGTGCTTTCCGCGTACTAGTATAATTATATAATATAGTTAAATGCTAAATTAATTGATAACTTCGACTTGATGCTGCGTAGCGGGTTTTTAATTTTTTTTATTTATAATAATTTCCAGTTATCGAGTATACTTTCATAAGCGTTTATTTAAAAACGATTAATTTTAAATTACAAACAGACACTTCAACTTTATTTATTTACATGGATATATGACTGCTTCGTTGGTCTCGCGGTCGGCGTGTGCGACTGCTGATTATGAGGTCTCGGGTTCGATTCCCGGGTCGGACTAAATGTTTGTATGATCTACAAATATTTGTTTCGGAGTTTGGGTGTTTTCTATTTATAATATGTATGTATTTACAAAAAAAAGTATATATGCATTTGTATCAGTTGTCTAGTACCCATAACACAAGCTCTGCTTAGCTTGGGACTAGATGGCGTTGTGTGTTAGATGTCCGAAATATAGATTTAGAATAGCTGACACACGACGCCATCTAGCTTCAAAGTAAGTAAAGCTTACATTGATAGCTAGATTGACTGATAGAATGCCTGTAGACCTTTTTTTTTGTAAATACATACGTATAATCTATACAAATAAATAAAGTTGGAGTGTCTGTTTGTAATATTAAAATAATAGCTTTTTAATCAATGTATATGTATATATACACGATACATATACCAAAAATGTAGTTAAAAAAAGTTTTGTCTGTCTGTCTATCTGTCTGTCTGTTTGTTCCGGGTAATCTCTGGAACGGCTGGACGAATTTTGACGGGACTTTCACTGGCAGGTAGCTGATGATCCGGGGAGTAACTTAGGCTACTTTTTTTAGACTAACTTTGTCCCGCGGCGTTACTCGCGGTACAACAAAAACCGCGGGTAATACATCTAAATTGCGAAAAAAATATTTGCAGAAAATCAGGGTTGATATGATTTAAATCTTTAATATAAATCATATCAATCAAAACATATCAAAAAAATATTTGCAGATTATCAGGGTTGATATGATTTCAATCTTTAATATAAATCATACCAATCATAACATCAGAAAATATTTGCAGATAATCAGGGTTGATATGATTTACTTCATTAAATTTTTAGGCAGTGTCAGAACCTGACACTACTTCCTACTACTACCGCTCGGCAACGGGCGTGTTTGGCAGTGATTGCCAATCACAGCCAAACACGCCTTCGAGGGGGGCCTCCAGATTGGGAGGTGCCGGAGCCATTTGGCTCCGGAGGGAAGGGAGGGGGCATTCCCCAGGCGCAGTGCGTCTAGCGTCTAGCGTCTGCGTAGCTTTTCCTTTAATTTACAGATGCCATAATTTTCTGAGTTTAACGTCCTCCGACAACAGGATGCCCTTGGCACTAGATTCCCTCCAGCGATTCAGCTCATTGCCAGGCGCCCGTTCCTCAGGGTGCACCACATGGAGGTTCCCGGCCTCGCACTCCAGGAATCTGACATTCAGGATTAACGAAAGGCAACAATTACTGCAACAATTAAAAAAAACAATGCTGAATAGTGACCATCACGACAGCACAAAGGCTGGTGATTTTAATTTGGTCGTCTGTGAGAGAGTAGTGCCGCCCTGATCGAGCCGGTCGTACTGAAATCAGCGTGCCTCTACTTTCTCTCCACTCCCCTTCCTCCACTTCGTTATCGATCGTCAAAAATTAACAAATGTAAAATAACAAAACACAAAAACAAGTGATTCCAAACTGAACTGAGTCTGAAATGTAATAACTACATTGTTGATAAACACACTATTAAAGTTCTAAATATATACATATTGTGTGATAAACACAATCGTTTGTTGTGGGTGTAATTTATCTAAAATGAACTGAGACGTACTTCGTCCTTTTTTTTATTATTCCTGCCATTGTTATTCGTAATTCATATCAAAATTATCAATAAGCTTGTTTTTATTATTTACTAGCAACCCGCCCCGGTTTCGCTCGGGTTCTTTACGCAAAATATAGTATGGAGTATGTCACACTAGGGAGTTGTGGCTATCTAATAGCGTGATGCGAACGTGATGATGACGTCAGTATCAAATATATTAAATATCTAGCTAAACGCCGCGGTATTACCCGCGGTTATTGTCGTACCGCGAGTAACGCCGCGGGACAAAGTTAGTCTAAAAAAGTAGCCTAAGTTACTTCCTGGATCATCAGTCAGCCAGTGAAAGTCCCGTCGAAAATCGGTCCAGCCGTTCCAGAGATTACCCGGAACAAACAGACAGAAAAGACAGACAGACATACAATTTTTTTTAACTACATTTGGTATATGTACCGTGTATACATACATATGCATTTAATAAAAAGCGGTTATTTTAATTTTACAAACAGACACTCCAATTTCATTTATTTGTATAGATTAGTAGTAGTAGATTATTATTTTTACTTACAAAACCGATAAATTTAGTTTTTCTTCTCTTCTCTCTGTTTTGATTTATAAAAACAAATAACCACCTGCGATATATTATTTAATATATTAAATACTTTTCATTCAATAAACAGATGGGAGGAGATTGCTTCTATTCGGACCTTGGACTATTATTAATTTTCACTCCAAACGCTAGTTTTATGGGAGATTGTAGCCGTTTGAATTTTAAAGGCAATTAATTCTAAGGATAGTAAAGGAATTTCGGTGAAGAACCAGTTACACAAAGCGTTGCCAGTGAATATGATACATGTGATCAAATCTTTACTATTATGAGACTTGTAAGTACCGTTGCATAGACTCAGTTTAGGCGGACACATTTATTTTAGTAATGCTATAAACCTACTTTTACATTATTTTTTTGCGTCGGAATTTCAGGAGGCATTTCAAGAATGCAAAAATTCTATGGGATCATGTATTGCTTTTGTTTATTCACAATTGTGTCAACAGAGTAATAGGAAATAATCAATTTTTATTTTTATTTATATAGATAGACTAACTGAACCCCGCGGTGTTACCCGCGGTTATTGTTGCACCGCGAGTAACGCCGTGCGACAAAGTTAGTCTAAAAAATAGCCTAAGTTACTCCCCGGATCATCAGCTACCTATCAGTGAAAGTCCCGTCAAAATCGGTCTAACCGGTCCAAAAATTAGCCTGAACAAACACACAGAAGAAAAAAAATTAAAAATATTATTTTGGTAAATGTAACATTTATACATACATATGCATTTCGTAAAAAGCGCTTATTTTAATATTACAAACAGGCACTCTAATTTTAATTTGTATAGATATTTTGTTTTGTTTTCAGAAGCAACACATTAGCTTATTTCTGTCCAAACGATAAGATTTGGTCTTATATATGTTTGAAAAGTTCCCCGCAATTCAGGATGTATAAATAAATAAATATTTTTGACATCTAACACACAACGCCATCTAGTCCCAAGCTAAGCAGAGCTTGTGTTATGGGTACTAGACAACTGATATAAATACATATATACTTTTTTTTTGTAAATACATACATATTATACATAGAAAACACCCAAACTCCGAAACAAATATTTGCAGGTCATACAAACATTTGGTCTGATCCGGGAATCGAACCCAAGACCTCAAGCACAGCAGTCGCATACGCTACCACTGCGCCATCGTATAGTCCTAGTGTGAGAGTAGCATTTTTTCAGAACTCACAGGACACAGCTCAGCGGCTAGCAGCGCGGCCAATACGCCACCCTGAAGTCAACATTAGTATTTCATATTCAAATTGTCAAAGAATTTAGTTACTTTAGAAGATTATAATTAGGTGCGTCGTAATATAACTGTCAGACAGACAGTTATCGGTGGATAATATTAATAAAAAATGTAATAAAACCACATAGCGAGAACGAAAAACAGGAAAACCTCAAAATCATTAATAATTCTTGAATTTATAAAATGTTACAAATGTCATCAGAAATAGCCATTAATTTTGCGAAAACGCTTCCCTACAATAAATAATCGATTTCTAGATTGTTCAACTTCCTAAATAAAATACTAGGACTGATATTGATAGATGTATAGATAAATTACACACAGTATATAATCCAGATAGGAATCGAACTGAGGGCCCCGTGGCAGTTAAGATCATTAAGCATTAGATCAATATTTCACGCAATACTCACTGTTTTATCATAATATTGGCACAAATGAACTTACTGAGTTTTAACTTTGAACACGGCTACTTTGACACATATATTATTTATAGTCACGTAAGTTAGAACTGAACTTGAATAATAATAAATCAAACAATTCGCACGACAACCGACCCGGCCTGTGGTTTAGGCGTTACTATCAAACCCCAGATTGATTCAGAGTTCCACTAAATATTTATCATTTACACGCTTCTTTTGCTACTTCATATAGAGAACCTATTCTGTTAAAACTGACTCCGCTGGAAGGAGTGTTGTGAAATGAAATCAAATTATTAATTCCGCAATTAGGTCACAAGAGAACTTTTGCAAATGAAAACTTAAACAGATGAGTTCAGCCTTTCCTAACTGGACTAGCCCTGAAAAGAAAAAAAGGAACCAAACTCAGGAATAATCGTCTCTTTTAAAGCCCAGACAATATTCTCAATATTTAAAAGATATTCTATCACAAGAAAAGCGATAATTATAATTCGAGTCACAACTATCATAAATTGGTGATAATTATTAAAAAAATATAAATGTGTGTTCTAGATGGATTTTAGCCTTTTAAGTATCGTTAGATTATTATTTATTGCGAAGATTTACACTGACATTTATTTATGCACTAGCTGACCGATCAAACGTTATTTTGCAATAAAAAATATTTAAGGATGGGTCACCCTTACTATTTAGGGGTATGAAAAATAGATGTTGTTCGATTCTCAGACATATCCAATACGCACACAAAATATCGTAAGAATCGGTCAAGCCGTTTCGGAGGAGTTTAACTACAAACACCGCGACACGAGAATTTTATATATTAGAAATAAAATCAAGTACATATATTCAAGCACGTCAGGCTTTATGACCAGAAGGTGCTTTGCCTAAAACTCACTCTGAAAAGGAACGGCGAAAGTCGAAACAAACCAGAGATGTCTTTTTTTAGTCTGTGAACATTGGTTTTTATAAACTATGCAATTACAGTATAGTTCCTGGGTTGGCATTTTGAAGAGAATATATTTCTTTACTTTCTTCATATATAATTCAGCCTCCACATAAGACTAAATAAACTAAATTAAAAATCTTTTTTAATAAACAAATTTTTGGAATTATTGGAATTCCCTCATAAAGTATTTCGTCGAGACGAATCAAACGAGTCTAAACTTGATGGTGTTGCGACGTTTCTTTACAGAGTTCCTATGCCCACCTTCCAGCTTCAGCATAAGCTCAGCTTTACCTCATCATAATATTGCATTGTTACGCTGTATGTGCAAAATTTCAGCAAGATCGGATGAATACGTCAACCTCAAAATTGTCTTGCAAGACTCCATCTTAACATACCTACATACATTGCAAGTTAAGTTTAAGCGGTTGCCACGTCTCTCTCTTCTGCGCTAGTGTCGTGTGTTCAAATCCCACATGGAACAACACTTTGTGCGATTCACAAATTATTGCTCTTAGCTCTTAGTCTCAATCTGCTGGAGTCTGTGTTTTTTTTTTGTCCGCTTCATGTATTTTTGCAAAGTCCCCGACACAGAATATATATTCCAAATGCGGGTGTTGTCTGTTTGAGAAAGAAAAAAAAATGAAAAGATGAAATACAAAAAAATAAATGTAATATCTATCACTTTCAAACACAACAATAGTAAATGTGGGAGTAAGCATGTCAATTTGACAAATTTGTTTGGAATTGTTTTTCTATGAGACTGCCAAAGTCTCATAGAAACTGCTCTACTCTGCCTGTTGGAAATCATACTTTTCAAATGCAGACAATGCAACATGGTGACCCAAGGCGCGGCGATGGCGGCTTATTGAGATGCTTCTGTATCATTGAAACTAAACACGACATCACGAATGCTGCCATTTTAGTTTTGACTTCCATGTGAGGATAGTACCGCCCCGGTCGAGCCGGTGTGCTCGTGCTGAAATTAACGTTGCTCTGCTACTGCCATTTAAAATTGATATTGATAATACTCAAGGTAGTAGAGCCACGCTGATTATAGCACGAACGGGCCGGCTCGACCGGGGCGGTACTACCCTCGCACAGAAAATCAACGTAAAATGACAGCGATCATGCTGTCGTGTTTCGTTGGTGAGTGCGAGACCGGAGGCCCAATGATGCAGAAGCATCACTAGCCCGCCATGGTGTGGGTCCTCATGCTGCATTGTTGCGTTGTCTGCATTCACAGTATGGTGACCACCACTCTTGGATTCTGCTTATGCTTTCCATCAGGCAGAGTAGAGTCATTTTGCCAAGGCCAAACATAAAAAAGTAAAATTAAAAACAACTTAATTCTCAAAATGTTATTGTGGAATCGCACACTCCGGCGTCGGAGATTCGTTCATTTTTATAATCTAGTCGTTGGCAACGTTTATCTTTATTTCTAGTGATGATATCACGAACGTTGCTAAACTTTGTGAATAAATGAATATTTTTCTTTACATTGCATAAATGTATTGGAAGCGACTATCGCGATACATTACAAATTGCGTGAATATCTCACTTCTACGACACAAAGATTTTCAATTTTGAACTTTACCTTCTTTGAATTAATAATATCAAATGTAATATAATTATTACTATTGTTGGTTTGCAATTTATTTTTTATTTTTTATGGAATAGACGGGCAATCGAGCAGACGTTTCGCCTGATGGTAAGCGATTACCGCCGCCCATGGACAATTGCAAACACCAGAGGCGTCACAAGCGCGTTGCCGGCCTTTGGGGGATAGCGAGGGGAGATAGGGGGAGAGTGTTCGGGTTATAGGCCTCCGGTATCCTCACTGACTCGGTGAAACACAGCGCCAGCACTATTTCACACCGGTTTTCTGTGAGGCTGTGGTATCACTGCCTCGTTGGTCTCGCGGTTGGCGTGAGCGACTGCTGACCATGAGGTCTCGGGTTCGATTCCCGGGTCGAACCAAATGTTTGCATGATCTACAAATATTTGTTTCGGAGTTTGGGTGTGTTCTATCTATAATATGTATGTATTTACAAAAAAAAAGTAAATATGTATTTGTATCAGTTATCTAGTACCCCATAACACAAGCTCTGCTTATCTTGGGACTAGATGGCGTTGTGTGTTTAGATGTCCGAAAAAAATTTAAAATATTTAAAAATGTCCGAAAAAAAAATATTTAAATATTTATATTAAAAAAATAAAAATAAAAATATTTATATCACTCCGGTTGAGCCGGCCCATTCATGCCGAAGGGTGGATTTCCCACGAATAATTTTTAAAATTTTGAAAATTATTAAGTATTTATACTTTATCCCTGTGATCAGAATACAAACTCTTGTTTATCCTGTTGGTGCTGTAAGAGCTAAACTGTAAACTACGTGGAACAAAGTATCGCAAAAAGGGAAGAAAAATTGTGTGATTGTGTGGGTATTGCCATTAATAATTCAAAAATTGTAATCTAATCAGATTCTTTACATAACGTACAATAAATACTTATTGGTTTGCGTCGGTAACATCTAAAGATTAAAGAAACAAGGTAATGCAGAAACAGATATTGACAATTAGTTGAACATTTGGGGTTTGGATTTACGTCATTAGATAAGGCACTTTAAAGCTAATAGAAAGTGCTTACCGCTCATTAACACCTACAAGAATTTTGAGGATTTGCCGGCCTTGGATTTTAGGGGTTATTCAATAAGCGCAAGCCTGAGGGTGACAGGTGAGGACATCTGTCACCTTGGCAGAAGGAGGCCCAGGTGGCGGCGCTATGGAGCACCAGCTCCTTTTAGGGATAAAAAACGGGAACGTCGGGGTTCCCACACAGGCGAGTGCCTTCAAACCGTAGGTGACCCAAGAGACGTCAGAGTTCTAGGATTTTTTTTTCTAAGTACACCTGGTTGCCCGGTTTCTAATATCCGAGACGGCGCGCGGTTCTTAGTCGGTTCAAGTCCGCCATAACCATTAGCGGGTGGTATCCGGGATGATTTCTGCACAGAAAAAAGGGTCATTCATTCTATTCGATTGAGAACTGTAGTAAGCGACATCTTACCGAGAATCAGTACGCTGAACTGGATGTAGAATATCATGTCGGTCATGGCTCTAGGCGAACTGATGGTCCCTGAACGGATGGATACGAACTGTCAAAGACCGGAACGGTTGGACCGGCGCTCCTTCTGGGACGGCAATGGGTTCTGGTTAACTTATTCACTTGGTAAAAAACAAAGCAAGATTTGTCTGATAGTGGTCTTGTGAAATCGTGGTGTCACGCTGCATGTGGCTCTCACACGGTATAATGGTTCTTAGTTCGACATCACTGATCGTATGCTGTCCTGTTTCCTACTAATATCATAATACTGCTGTGAATGAGGTCTAGGATTCAATTGCCGGGTCGCACCAAATGTTTGTGTGTACTGTTTGGTTTCAGAGTTTGGGTGTTTTCTATGTATAATATGTATGTATTTACAAACGAGTATTAAGTCGATTAAGCTGATTTCACACGGTATAATGGTTCTTAGTTCGACGTCCCTGATCACATGCTATCCTACTTCCTACTAACTGCAGTAGCTGCAACAAAGCAGCAGGGACAGAGAATCAGAGAGAGTTACAGCTTGCATACTGTTTACCTTTCATGTAATACTAACACTATTGTACCTAAAGATATGACTCTTAGGCCCGTATTTTAAAAGGCGTCTCAAGTATCCGTTGAACTCCGATCAGCTGAAACGAGTTTTAAGTTCCAATCAAATCTCAAGCGTCCCTCTTATTATAGAATGCGTTTTGAGTTCTACTCAGCTGAAACTAGTCTCAGTAACCAATCTCAACTCAACAGTCTGTTCTCAATTACGCTTCTGCATTATCTAAAATATTGTTCGGTGTCACGCAGCAAATTATATTAAACAAAATATAATTAACAAATATAATTTAAATATTATTAGTTATTGGTTTGTACATAATACATTATTGGCTAGTGTATCAATGTAAACATAAGAATAAGGAGCAACTCGCCCTAAATTAAAAATTACAAATAGTAAAATCAAATGGCTAGATATTACCTATAACGGAACGTCCAAATTGTTATCAATACTGCTAGAGTATCACCGCAGCCGAGAGATGGCGTTGGACACTTTAGAGGTTATAATATTGTTATATTATAGTCGTAAACCAGGTTTATGACAAATATGAGTGATATTAATTGAAACAAGTGGTTAAATGTGTATTTAAAGTGAGTGGAATATCAATTTAAAGTTAATTAAAGTGAATTGAAATGTGTACGATATGTAATTCTTTCGTAAATAAAGCAAGGTAAAGTGAATTTTTCGTTGTTGTTCAGAAAAATCATCATAAAATACGTTAATTTTCCCTTAAAGGCCTTAGAAATTACCACTTGAGACTAGATTGAGCCTGTCTCAACTGAACAGAGATCACACCTGTCAAAATCTATTCCTGAGAGGAGATTTTGACATAAGTATCGTTCCAAAACAAGCTGTTCATTGATCGTTACTCACTTGATTAACGATCAGTGAATCTTGACTCAAGAGACGTTCAATAATAAAATCTCTTCTTAAAACTAGTTTTAAAACTAGATTCACGACTGAGACGCCTTTTAAAATACGGGCCTTAAAAAGAGTGGCTATGAGTTTCTTTGCCAGTATTCTTCTCATAAGGCTAGAGTAGATTTTGGTGATTTCACCTAATTTACCGTGATAATCCAGTACCTGCTGTGCCGTTTGTTTATGTCGATCTATGATTTTTAACCTATAGCTTCAATTTAAATAAATAATTTTAAATTTGAATTTGAAATTTGAATACCGCGTCCCCTTCGCCGATTTCTTCGAGTGGGATCAGTCCTTTCTCTTTTGCAGAATATTGATTATAAAAAGATAACTTATTGAAGACAAGAAATGATAAATATATCAAATGATGTCTCATGTGAGGAAGAACAATAGTTTAAATAGTCATCACGCCGCTTTCTACTGCGGCAAGTGTATTGGGTTCAAGTCAAATTTGTGTGATCCACACATTGTTGTTATGAGTCTGGGTATTCTTTGTCTGTTTTATATATGTGTAAAGAAAGTAAACTTATTTAATTTTAAATTTGCTTTATTTATAAATGTCAAACTTGATAGTCTATAGTTTGTCAAGAGGTTAAGAGCAATGGAAATGGTGTGTTATGAAAATGATCGAAAAGTAAACTTTTATTAAGATATAATTTGTGATAAAACAATTAGAAATAGTGAAGAAGTAAACTTTGAATGTCGTTTCTTTGTTTTCAAGTGAAGTTCTTACAATAGTGTACTAAAGTAAATGTTTTCTTTTATAAAAATTAAGATAATAAATCTTTGTTTGCAGAAGCAACACATTAGTTTATTTCTGTCCTAAACGATAAGATTTGGTCTTATATATGTTTGAAAAGTTCCCCGCGATTCAGGATGTATATTCCTAGTGTGAGAGTTGTATTTTTTTCAGAACTCACAGGACACAGCTCAGCGGCTAGCAGCGCGGCCAATACGCCACCCCGAAGTCAACATTAGAATTTCATATTCAAATTGGCAAAGAATTTAGTTACTTTAGAAGATTATAATTAGGTTCGTCGTAATATAACTGTCAGACAGACAGTTATCTGTGGATAATATTAATAGAAAATGTACTAAAATCACATGGAATATTAGGTTTAGCGAGAATGAAAAACAGGAAAACCGCAAAAACACTAATAATTCTTGAATTTATAAAATGTTACACGTATATAATATATAATAAAACGTTTCCCTACAATAAATAATCGACTTCTAGATTGTTCAACTTCCTAAATAAAATACTAGGACTGATATTGGATAAAAGTATCTACATGGCATATAACTCCCTACACGGGACTATGCTGTATGTGATACCCAATTGTTGTTCAGACTGTAGGTATTTTAAGCTATTGTATAGCTTTTATCGCGGGCTTTGACGCACGCCAAGTTCGCACGGATCGAGACGAGCTGCTCCGAAGTCGAACGAAGTCCGAAATCCACACTCAGCGCCCTCTGTTGTTTTTTGTTAAGTTTTCGTATCTTTTTTGTTTTGTGTAATTTTGTATTACTTATTTAATGAATACCTTTTCCCTCAATATCCAGGAAACGTTCATTCAGTCGAGATTTGAACTCGAAGCACCTTCGTCATAAATCATTCACCTTCCAACCAATAACTCATTACTACTAAATGATAAAATTGTTGTTCTTATTGTCTTAATAAATTCTAACGGTCCGGTAATTCCAAACATACGTTTGTTTGTTGTCAGTATAGCACTAATTATATAGATGGCGGTGTACTTCGAAGGCGATGAAGCATTTGAGAAATAGTTTAGTATTTTTCATTCACAATATTATACATACTGCATAAATAACTTCATACTAAAGTAAAGGCGAAAGTTTGTGAGTGTGTATGTTTGTTAGTTCTTCACGCAAAAACTACTTTACGGATTTGGATAAAACTTTACAGTAATATAGCTTATACATCAGAATAACACATAGGCTACTGTTTACCGCGATAATCGACATGCACGCGAGGAAGCCGCGGGTAACAGCTAGTATTAAAATCTTATATATATAAAATTCTCGTATTCACACATATCACAGTGTTAGTTACCATACTCCTCCGAAACGGCTCGACCGATTGTTAAGAAATTTATATGCATATTCAGTTGGTCTGAGAATCGGCCAACATCTATTTTTCATATCCCTAAATGTTTTTTTTACGGCATAACAACGTTTGCCGGGGCAGCTAATAATTAAATTCTATTAAATATATAATTAAAAAGAAAAATTAAATTCTTATGCTCCAATCTTACTGTTTTTGAATAAAGTTTATTTATTATAAGCTAATAATTAAAGAAAATTCTATCATTAGTTAAAATCCAAACATGTCATAATTTATCATAATGCGTTATCAAAATAATCGGAGAAAGATATTGATGTTATCTACAAATTGATTTTTCTTGTTTAAATGCAATCTATACACACGTCAAAAAACCAAATGTAAAGTACAAATTTATTGTTGTATCCAAACTAATGAATAAAATTGGAGTGTCTGTTTGTAATATTAAAATAACCGCTTTTTAATAAATGCATATGTATGTATACACGGTACACATACCAAAAATGTAGTCAAAAAAATTTTTGTCTGTCTGTCTGACTGTCCGTCTGTCTGTCTGTCTGTCTGTCTGTCTGTCTGTCTGTCTGTCTGTCTGTCCGTCCGTCCGTCTGTCTGTCTATCTGTCCGTCTGTCTGTCTGTCTGTCTGTTTGGTCCGAGTAATCTCTGGAACGGCTGAACTGATTTCGACGGGACTTTCACTGATAGGTAGCTGATGATATAGGGAGTAACTTAGGCTACTTTTTTAGACTAGCTTCGCCCCCCGGCTTCACCCGCGATACGATAATAAACACGGGTAACACCGCAGGGTTCAGCTAGTTACACACTAAAATCCTTTCAAGGTTTAGGTACATCGATTAGTTTAGTGATAAGGCTGACTGATAATATGTTGAGAATGCTTTGCAGTAACCTTTATATTCGTCATGGTGCAAAATATAAACGGAAGAGATAAGATATACTTGTAATGAATATTTTGAAAGGTTATTAAGTGAAACAAACGTATGTTTAAATAAACTGGCCCTTGCAACCGTGTCTCTCTGTTCTCTCCTATTGCCCGTAGCGTGATGTTATACAGCGTGAGCTAATTTGTTAACTATAATAAATTATTATAGTAAGCAAGCTTAAAAGATAGACATATCCCATCAAAAACATAACTGTGAAATGAGAGCCAAGTTCAATATCATGATATATGCCTTGCTTGTTCAATGTTCAAAGTTCAATTGTCAGTCCTGAAATCTATTTATAACTAGCTGAACCCCGCGGAGTTATCCGCGGTTAATGTTGACCGCGAGTAACGCCGGGCAAAGTTAGTCTAAAAAAAAGTAGCCTAAGTTACTCCCTGGATCATCAACTACCTGCCAGTGAAAGTCCTGTCAAAATCGGTCCAGCCGTTCCAGAGATTACCCGGAACAGACAGACAGACAGAGACAAAAAATTTTTTAACTTCATTTTTGGCATATGTACCGTGTATACATACATATGCATTTAGTAAATTACAAACAGACACTCCAATTTTATTTATTTGTATAGACAACATAAATTTTATAAAACTTAGAATAATATATTGAAAGTTAAAGTGTGATTTAGCTAGTTTTCATATACGAATTATTATTAAGTACCTACTAATATAGTCATGGAAAAATCCTATATTCGATGACTAGTTTCAACAGGAAAATCAAATTTTAGATTTTAACTCTGAAGAGTCCAACGTAAACCTGCCCTTAACTGAATATAGAGGAGCCTAAGCAAAGGAGACCGCTGTCAAGGCCTTGTGATTTGTGCAAGTACGCCGTAGTCACAAAGTGGAGGCCCATTGATGCAGAAGCATCACTAGCCCGCCATGGTGTGGGTCACCATGCTGCATTGTTGCATTGTGAGCATTCGCAGTATGGTGACCACTACTCTTGGATTCTGCTTATGCTTTCCATCAGGCAGAGTAGAGTCTCTTGAGCTTTGAGCGCAGACGTACTTTACTCATTGTGATGATGCTGTACGGCATATGCCACAATATGTATAATTGTACGGCATTGACAGATAAGCTCTGTTATGTGGTACCTAGAACTGTTATTCGGAGGGAGGCGCGCGTGCTTTGATTATTCTATACGGAAAAGTGTAAAAGTGATGCCGGAGAGCGCGCACCTCTTCAGCGACTGTTGATGACGTACAAATCGCACTTCATGCATTTGGGCATATTCGCCCTCACTCGAACTAAATTAAAAAAAAATTGCTTCGGAATGTCTTTGTGATTCATAAAAACCATGAATTTGTTGGAATTGTTTAAAAAAATTATCTCGCTCCCCCTCCATCCCTCTCTTTTATCTACATCTACACTAATATTATAAAGAGGAAAGATTTGTACCTATTTTTGTATGTTTGTATGTTTGTAATGAATAGGCTCAAAAAGTACTGGGTGATTTAAAAAAATTTTTCACCAATAGAATGCTACATTCTTCCAATTTGACATAGGCTACATTTCATTTTGAAAAAAATTAGGGATCCTTGGTAAAATTTGAACAATGTAACCGAAGGTGTAGAAAAATGAGTCTTAAAATGTCTTTCGTCTAATGCGCTGCCGAAACTATTAGCGATAGAACAAAATAATGTACAACAATATTGAAGAACATCATAATGTCTACAAAAAACTCCGCGGTAGCATATATCCAACTATTGTAGTTATGTCACTGCAACAACTTTTTTCATTTTAAACATTAATGAAAATGCTAACCAAATCCAAACCATGCTATTTAGGTGTTTATATAAATCCTTATCCAAATAAATTATTTTATGGTCAAGACCATTTAACTACCTATAAAATAGTTTTTAAATTATTTAAATTGGACTTTCCATTCAAAAGATATTACGAATTAAAAAATTCAAACAGTAAACAAAACCGCCATAGCGCTCGATCCGCAAAAACGGTCCGCTGGGGCAGCTCTTACAAGACACTTCGCTGGTCATCTGGGACGAGTGCACCATGAGCCACAGGGCGCACGTGGAAGCCGTGGAGCGCACGCTGAGAGACATCCGAAGCTCAGACCGTATAATGGGGGGCGTGACGTTTGTTTTAGCTGGAGACTTTCGTCAAACATTACCAGTTATAACAAAAGGTACTCGAGCTGACGTTATTCGAGCTTGCCTTAAATCATCAACTTTATGGCAATCGATTGAAACTCTTAATCTGCGCACAAATATGAGAGCACATTTAAGTGACAATGACGATAATAATTTCTCACAAAAACTTCTAAAACTTGGAGACGGAAAATTACCGTCTCCGGTTGCAAACAGTCCCCAGGTATTGTTGGATAACGAATTGGGTCAAATCGTTCAGAGTCTAGAAATTCTTGTGGACACAATATATTGTGTCCACAAACCGGATATATCCGGACATACAAAATCTTACGGAGAAAAATTTCAATTGGCTCTGTTCGAGAGCGATAGTATCCCCGCGAAATGAATCGGTTAATGAGATTAACAAAATTATTATGGAAAAAGTACCCGGTGAATTTAAATCTTACAAATCTATTGACACAGTATGCAACATCGAAGATAGAGTGCACTATCCACAAGAATTTTTAAATTCCCTGAATCCTTCCGGCTTGCCGCCCCACGAACTACAATTAAAGGTAGGCACTCCCGTAATGCTGCTGAGGAACCTATGCCCTCCCAGCATGTGCAATGGCACGAGACTTCTGGTGAAGGAATTGCGGGAGAACGTCATAGTAGCCACTATAATCACCGGGGCGGCGGCCGGACAGCTCGCCCACATACCGCGGATCCCCATGATTCCTACGGACTTGCCTATATCTTTTAAGAGGTTACAGTTTCCTCTAAAAACATCATTTGCCCTCACAATAAATAAGTCCCAGGATCAAACATTTTCGATGGTTGGCATCGACCTAAGAAAAGAATGCTTTTGTCATGGACAACTATATGTTGCCCTTTCTCGAGTGGGATCTCCTGAAAATCAATATATTTTGTTGCCATCTACAAATACCACTGCCAACGTAGTTTACAGTGAAGCTTTAAGATAAAAACTGACAAATATAAAAGTAAAAAACGTAAATCTACCTTAATATTATATCTGTAAATAATGTAAAAGTAAACCTGTAAAATAAAAAATACTAAAAATGTAAATTATTAAGTAATAATAAGAATGAAAATGATTAATGACAAACCCTTTTTTAATAAAAAATAAAAAACAAAAAAAAAACACAAAAAAATATTTAAAACCAAAATAAAAAGCACAAAACAACAAAACCAAACAAAAAAAAAAAATTTTGTACGGAAAATACTAAATAATGATAGGCAAGTTTCTATCGACACGAACAAAAATTTCTTTGAAATACCTAGATGTATAGGTAGATACATTTTTAGTTGAAAGTTGTCAACGTTTAATTTAGACTGTATATATTTTATTCGACTCTGCTTTTATTCTAATTACTTAAAAAAACATAGTAAAAATGTATATAATATCCTATGTAAATATTACTTACTTAAGTGCCCGCCAATTAAACCATCAAAGAAATTGAACATAAATAGACTTACATACAAATATAATTGTGGGGTTTTTTTTTAATATATAATTAATAAATAATAATTTTTTAATAAATAAAAATATTTGTGAAAAATTGTTTTTATATCCATATTTCCAAAAATAAATAATTGTCTACCCCGTGCGAAGCCGGGACGGGCTGCTAGTATATTATATATATGCATGTTCGTTAACTTACCCTACTCCATTTATCACCTTGTGGACAATAGTGTGGGTGTAAATATGTTTTAAAAACATTCTGTTATTTATTTGTAAATACTATAATGTAAAACTGTTTTTTTTTTCCCAAATAAATAAAATAAAATAAAAATAAATAAAAGTTTGGCAGGGCCAACATAAAAAAAAAAACATCTTATTTAATTTTTATAAGTAACGATCTTCATCTCTCTCTCATATTTCCAACTCCTCCTGTTTTTTCTTCTGGTTAATTTCGTTGCGGTGGAACCCGCAACGAAATTAACCAGACAGTTTAATTTTTTTCCTGGGACTTCCCGAGTGTCATAACTCGGTGTGTTCGTGGGTCACTGTTGTTGATCCTGGTGTACAGGAGTTATAGTGGCGGGCGTGTGGCGGGATTAGTGCCAAAAAGAAAGTAACGATCTGTCTATTGTCTATTGATGCTAAATCTTTATATACAGGGTGTAAAAAGACTGCTCCCGAAAACTTGGGGGTTGCATTCAGACCATGATACTGGATAGGTTTAGCGAAAAAAAAACGCAAAAAATATGTTAACTTGTCTAAGTTCTTTTTTCTTTTTTTCTGGTTACATACACATAGTACAACATAATAGGACCCTAACTACCTAATTATCTCATTTAGAAAACCAAAAAACAAATTAAACTAATAAAACAGTAATGTATTTTAATATCACTCAGCTGGCCGGGAGGTCAACGTACCGTGCGCTAGCGCGGTGCATTGACCACGGGCGGACGTGCGCGCGCGTGTCTCCCCTCGACCCGCTTCATTTTGCATTGTACCTACTGATAATACAAATAAGACTAATACTGCCTAGTTAATAATGCTGCAACCACCAGGTGGTAACCTAGTACCTAGACAGCACAGCCCACCTTCATTTTACAAACAGAACTTCTTAGAAACCTAAGTTCTAAAAAAATGCAAAAGATTATAGTAGGTGGCCATTAACAATGAATACAATTTAAGGCCCTAACTTTATGAAGCGTGCATCTGCGTAAACAATTGTCTATGTAGATGCGTATAATATTGTATTATGTAGGTACAAAACTTTATTTTATACACGACTACAAGTGTTGATTTCGTCACCGCGGCGCTATCGGCGCGGCGGCGCGGCGCATCGAAGCTCCGGCCGCGGGGCGCTGGGCGGGAGGGGTCACGACCAGTCAGTCGGTCAGTTTCATGTGTGACTTCGTTAAGTGCATGTCTGTTATATTGACACTGTTCAACCATCGCAACGAACGTATGTGGTCAATGAGGAATACTAAATTGACAGTGTAAACAGTCTCCCTATCAACTCCTGTGGATTTATAAAGTGAAGGTTAAAAAGTTTAAAAGTGAATTTAATAAATAGTGTGTTCGTGTATGCAACTTTAAGCATTATGTATGTATGAAATACGTAAATTAAGTTCTGTAGTAGTTACCAGTTGATTACTTAAACTTAAAAAACAGATTCGTAAAATAAAATTGAATGTGTGATTGAAAAACTGTGTTAAGTAGGTAGGTATCACTCTGCTACTCAGTTTACCCAAAACTTTGCCTAAATACTATGATTTTGTAGCGGGTTCATGTTTTACATTTTAGTATTTATGTATTAATTAAATATTATGTTTTAATAAAATTAGTATGTAGAAGAGGGACATGCATTCCTTATGATATTCTGTCGCTTTACGCGCGGACGGCCGCGCGGCCGCTGGGAGCTCACTCGCCGGCTCCGGCGCCCGCGCTGCCGCCTCGCCAGTCACTTGCTAGCTTTGACGCAGAGTGCATGTCGCTTGATACCTACTTTCTACGGTGGCTCTAATTGTTTTCTTTCGCTTTAATTTTACTAAAATTACAATCAAGTATAATGAGGCATTTTAACTATTTAACCATAAACCTAAATGTGTTTGAAGTACACACGTTCTGTATCCGCCCCTAGTTTTCTCTGGTAATTAAAAACTAACAGTTGATGCCATTTCTGGTTCGACCGAGGCTACCGCAGAATTAGGTACGTAGAGTATAAAGTCACTACCTACCTTCGTTAGTAAGCACAAGCAACTGTACCGACGCGTAGGTACTTAAATTGTAATAAATAGTCATTCACGTAGCTACACGGTGCGCGCAATACATTGCTGGCTTCTGAAATGAATAAAAATCTTGACACGTTGTTTTTTCCGGCTACAATTTTTTTTAAGGGCAACTGTTTGTGTTTTTTAATAGGTTTTGGGGTGCTGAAGCTACCTCTTTCGTTTTCGGTAGACGTCTGGTTACACCCGTATATAATTCTTCTGTGAGTGTGTATGTCACTGAACTACTCTCAAACGACTGGACCGATTTTGATGAAATTTTTTGTGTGTGTTCAAGGAGATCTGGGAATGGTTTAGATTCACAATTTTGACCGCTGGACAATGTTTTTTTAATTTATTAGTAGTTATGGCAAAATGACGTTTGCCGGGACAGCTAGTCTGATATATAAAAATCAATTGGCGTTCCGTCGTCTCGCTAAAACTCGAGAATGGCTATACCGGATTAGCTAATTTTGGTTCTGAAATGTTTATCGTAGTCCAGGGAAGGTTTAAGCGGTGAAAATTTTAAAATAACTTGAAAATCCATATGTCACCTGTACGAAGTAGCGGGCACAGCTACTATTGAAATAATAATTAAAAAAATTATAAGTACATAGTTATAAGTACTAAAAAATAGTGACATGGAGTCTCGTATCGCTATCTCGGGGATAATGTATAGATATAACTTTTGGACTGTTCTATCGGGTCGGGCGTACCATTTAACAGCTATTAAGAAAGAGACATAGATAGGTACATAAACACGGGTCGGCTGTCTCAATCATTTACGTTGCATGTTTTGATAAGAGTTTTGTTGAATTATTCAGGTGTGTGCGAAATAGCGCACGTATTTTATGCTTTTATTTGTGATTTAAATGTTTTATGTCTGTTCGAGTTTAACTGATACATGTACTGTTAAAAAGTGTACATTGTGGATGAAAGTAAAACCAGGTATGACGACTTGATATTTTCATGTTGAAAATCATCCGTTTGTCGGTTTAATTTCCGATTTAATTAAACTATTGTTTGAGTAAATGTATTAATTGCTATGACAGGTTGATATCTGTAATTTTTCAATCTATACTATTATATAAAGAGGTAAAGTTTGTGCGTTTGTGAGTTTGTGACGTTGTAGGGGTTAATTTCCGAATCTACTGAACCGATTTTGAAAATTCTTTAACAATAGAAGGCTACGTTATTTGTAAGTGACATTGGCTTTATAATGACCCGAAAAGTAGAAAGACTTTTTCGTGGTAGCTGCATTTGCAAAGTAAGTCGGAGAAAAATATGTTTACCGCCCAACGAAGTGGGCACGGGTCAGCTAGTAGTTTGGTATATAATTTGAAGAAATTCTAAATCTTTCTTCGAAATATTTACATGAGATTTTGAGTACCTATTTGCGGTATTTTCGTGTTTACATCTTTCTTAATAAGTTTCTTAATGTATGTGTTGCAGTTATTAGTGTCTACTTATATACCTACCGATATATTTTATAATATAGGGACAGATGAGCAGACGGCTCGCTTGATGGTAAGCGACTATCGTCACCCACTGACTTTTGCAACTTCAGACCGCCCTAGAACCATTCCCATTGTTAGTTAAGGTGGAGGTTTGGATCGCCTGTAATCGCACTCGTTCTGCAAAATGTAACAAAATTATTGCTTTTACTTAGTTTCAGTAATATCATTAGTTATCCCTCTCTTGAGAGGAGACCCGAGCCCAGCAGTGGGACGTTATGGGTTATTGATGTGTGAATATCATTAGTTCTGTATCTGGGTGTGGTTTATCTATAATACCTAAGTGTGTATTTAAAAGATAGATACATTTATCAGCTATCTGATAACCAATCCACATAGGCACTGCCTAATTTAGGAAATATTAAGATTCGAGAGATATAAATATTATTACAGGTTATCGTAATTATCTATTGTCTAATACCTATATCCTAAAAGACTATAATCACAACTGCGAAATAGTATATACCGCTGGGCATTTGGCTGTCCTTCGAAGGGATGTTATGGCCGCGCTGGCTAGAGGGGTTGGTATAGGGGTTGTATCAAGATTTCCTCCTCTTGTCATTGTTGTTGCCTTGCGTGGTTTATTGGTGATACTAATTACGACTCTGTCTATTTACTTTCTTATATATGACGATAGATGTCAGTCTATTCAAAAATGATTACATATAATATAAAAATTATACGTTGATGAATAAAAATTCTTAAAGCAAGAATACAGAATGAATACATTTACGTATCTTCCTATGATTTATTTTACCGATAGCTCTACGTACCTTTGTATTTTGTTTTCCTATAATACAAAGTTTTGCCATCTAGTGGCGAATAAATTTAAATATATTTCAATAAAATATAAAGAGATTTTTCTAGAATATCAGGGTCTGTGTTTAGTCACGGGACACATTCGCTTATAGCTTATTATATGCTCTCCTTTTTTTGTATTTGCTCCGTGGATTAGACCCACAATACTCTGTGCGACCGCCTAAACAAATACACTGTTTGAGTGTAACTGATAATTTCGATGTGACTCGATAGATGTCACTATACCTCAAAGTTCTAACGCGCTATAGTTTGTAACAATATTAATCATATAAGTTTATGTGATGATTTGAATAAATTGCTAACGTTCAGAGTACTTGCTATGTTATTACTTTACAACTCGAGTGGTGCAGTACCATACACCATTCTTGAAGTCAAATATATAAAGAATAATTGTGCATTAGCCTTTCAAACGCCAATCCTCAAGGATAAAATAATTTTAGAGAAGGGTAAGAAACAAGAAAAAAAAGTCAATCAATAAGGATAAGGAAAACGAATTGTGTATTGAAATTAAAAAAATAAACTTCTTTGAAATTTTAGGACGCTGTGGCTGACAATATTGATAGCCTGGAAGAGGTTGAGTTGAGCAATAAGACCGCCAGTTGTGCTACCGACATACCTAGCTTTTAGTTATTTATGTACTTGGTTATCTGGTGTACAATAAAGTGATTTATTATTATACCTAAAAGTCAATCCGACGATGGAAACACCGGAGTCCTCTGAAGCTCTCGAATCAGAAACAAACACAGAAATGATTAAGAACACTTTGAATTCAGAAGGTAAGTAAGAATAGGAAAACTTATACATATATCAAATTATATATAACTACTAGCTGCCCCGGCAAACGTCGTTTTGCCATAATTTTTTTTAAGGATGGGTGACCCTTACCATTTAGGGGGATGAAAAATAGATGTTGTTCGATTCTCAGACCTACTCAATGTGCTCACAAAATTTCATGAGAATCGATCAAGCCGTTTCGGAGGAGTTTGGCAACTAAAACTGTGACACGAGAATTTTATATATTAGAAGAAGATAGTAATTCTATTTTTTTCTTTTTTCCTTCAATATTTTTTATTTAAATATCAATAGTGTAGTACAAGAAGAAAATAACTATTAAATTAAGTATATAGACTCAAGCGAAACTGTAAAATTCGATGGCAAGAAATTAAAGGGCTTTTTATTTTATTTTTCTTTTTATATAGTTACTAGCAGACCCACGCAACCTCGTTTGCGTCTTCTATTGCCCGTCGCGTGAAAATTTTCCCCCGTTTTTGAAACATTTTTCATTGGTGCTCCTCTCCTATTAGTCTTAGCGTGATGACATGTAGCCTTATAGCCTTCCTCGATAAATGGGCTATCTAACACTAAAATAATTTTTCAAATCGGACCAGTAGTTCCTGAGATTAGCGTGTTCAAACAAACAAACAAACAAACAAACAAACAAACAATCAAACAAACAAACAAACAAACTCTTCAGCTTTATATATTAGTATAGATTTCAAGTCACGATGTGTGTTCGCGATAAGCTCCGAAACTACTAAACCAATTGTTATCAAATTTTGTAAGCATCTGTAATTTGGTTCAACTTGGGCGTTTTTATCTCAATTATTGAAATCAATATTTGTTATTGCAAATTAAATATTAATTATTAAAGCTGTAGCTTTAGTGTGTCTTTATCGGTTAGTTTTATAAAATCCTCATAGACGGCGGTTTGGCATCTAAGTTGTACAGATTCAGGTAGATGGCGCCGTATTACAAATAAAATGTGGCAGTACGAAATTCGTAAGGTCAGCTACTATTTGCCAAAATGGTTCTACTCTGCCTGATAGAAAGCATGAGCAGAATCCAAGAGTGATGATCACTATCCTCTTGGGAATATGGACAATGTAGTATGTTGACCCACACTATGACCCGGGATCATAGCAGCAGGGACACACATGCGCTGTAGTACCAGGTGTTAACTCATCGGCACAGGAAGGAAGTGACGAACCGTTTAGTTCGAGAGCTTTTGTCGGCTACTCTAAAACAGTGACTTCCAAGTTTAACTGTTCGATGTGAGGCTAGGGCTTGTACACTTGTACACCATACACAGAAAAATAAGTACATTTACTGTCTAATTATTATCATCATCAACGGTAATCTCTATTGCTAGGCAACAGCCTCTCCTTAGAAAACAAGTTTTTGTCTAGTATACCACCCTTGTAGGTAAGGGCACCCACACATAACTGCGAATTCGCAACGCATCGCAAATATCTGCGAGCTTACACGAATGCACCGCAAGAACTTCCGATCTGATTCGCATCATGCGACGCCGATCGCAGTTATGTGTGGGAGCCCTATAAGATTCGTTTGTACGTACGTAGTTTACTTCCTTAGTCGGCTCTTGCGATGCTTGCGGGTTGAATAGGGGTGAGGACTACTCGTATTCTTAATTCATCACCAAACAGACAATTAAAGTTGTAATTTCAATTCTTGCAGGTAGCCAAGTTGCCCACACCAATGTCACGCTGCAAGATTTATCTCCAATAAGGTTTCATAGAGTCCACGGCAAAGGTATTAAAATGTCTAACGACTATTGTACGGCGCGAATAGATATGTCAAGCAACGAATTACTTTTTCACGAGTATTTGGTGTTCAGCTCTAGACCCATCGCTGTTGATGAGAAGGTAAGTTAGTGTATCAATTCATATTTACTTCTTTATTGTCTTAACAGCATTGATGAAATCACTTCACACATTGCAACACAAAAAACTGGGCAGGGTCTGTGCTATGGGTACAAGCCTTGACCTCTGTTGCTAGTGACCAAATAGACTAAGAGCCGGCCGGTAGCCGAAGATCGATTTACACTCATCTGACAACCAGATGAGACGTTTTTTTAAAAATAGCATTAACTAGTTGTTGCCTACGGCTCTGCCGGCGTAAATGTCGGTTATTGCGGCAAATAGTAGCCTATGTGTTATTCTGATGTATAAGCAATATTACTGTAAAGTTAAAAACGGAGATGAATGATTTTAGCGTGAAAGAGTAACAAACATCCATCCATCCATACTTACAAACTAAGTTTAACTATAATATTAGTATAGAAGTAAAGATTAATGAACATCCCTATGATAAAAGCTGTAAGCTGTCAAGAGTTTTTTTATTTTTATATTGATTCTTTTTTTTCTCAGACAAGCCTATAGAATATTTTTTTTATGGAATACACGAGCAAACGAGCAGACGTATCGCCTGATGGTAAGCGATTACCGCCGCCCATGGACACCTGCAACACCAGAGGCGCCATAAGTGCGTTACCGGCCTTTGAGGGATGGGGAGGGGAGATAGGGGGAGGGGGTTTGGGTTATGGGCCTCCGGTATCCTCACTCACTCGGTGAATCACAGCGCAAGCACTATTTCACATCGGTTTGCTGTGAGGCCGTGGTATCACTCCGGTCGAGCCGGCCCATTCATGCCGAAGCGTGGCTCTCCCCATTAGATTACTTATTAAATAACCTTTATTTTGCTACTAATTTCGATTAGTTAAGATAGCTAAGATAAGCTCGGTGTATTCAACTATATTAATTTACCCGTTTATACCTGTTGCCAGAAAGCTATATA
Organism: Spilosoma lubricipeda; assembly: GCA_905220595.1. Classification (NCBI taxonomy): domain Eukaryota; kingdom Metazoa; phylum Arthropoda; class Insecta; order Lepidoptera; family Erebidae; genus Spilosoma; species Spilosoma lubricipeda. The sequence goes on along the minus strand of HG992301.1, from coordinate 10,301,460 downwards.
GAAATAAGCAAGCCTACTTAGGTAAAATTTAGTTGGTTATCAATTATTGAGTGAAAAGGGTGAAAAAAAATGTGACAAAAATTAATTTCATTTTGAAAATAGTCATAACCGTTTTGCGATAGGCAAGCCACCATAGACGTGTACATTAATTAATGCAATTTCAATAACAAAAGTTTACTCTGGTTATCAGATGGGTGTTAGTCGATCTTAACGGGCTCTTGTACTAAAAGTTAGCCAAATTTGTTTTTCAAATACGGGATGCTTCTGATTGGAGGATATTAAATTTAACTAAATATTTCGGACATCGAACACAACGCCATCTAGTCAAGCTAAGCAGACCTTGTGTTACGGACACTAGACAACTGATAAAAATGTTTGAATATTTTAGTTTCAGAAAGAAATTTTTCACTTATCGAACATATTAGAACATTTAATGAAAAGTCTAAAAAAAGTTTCTTTGCTCTGACGAGAATATCAACTGCCACATGGGGTCTTTCATTTAATACATTAAAAATCATATATGGAGCTACTTATTTGGGTGCTGTTTGCTATGGTGCTCCCGTATGGGCCGATAGAGCGACTGTAGGTGCTGTCCGTCGCAAACTGCTACAAGGCCAACGACTTGCATTAATCTTCTTATGCAAAGCATATAGGACGGTTAGTACTGAGGCTTTACCGGTGTTGGCGGGTGTCCTTCCGGTCGATCTCGAGGTGCAAAGACGTGCAGCCATGTACTATTCTACAAAACAAAACATGGAATGCGATTTTTTGGGCATTCAAGGTAGTAGAGCCACGCTGATTTTAGCACGAACGGGCCGGCTCGACCGGGGCGGTACTACCTTCGCACAGAAAATCAACGTAAAATGACAGCGAACAGCTGTCGTGTTGCGTTGGTGAGTGCGAGACCGGAGGCCCAATGATGCGAAAGCATCACTAGCCCGCCATGGTGTGGGTCGCCATGCTGCATTGTTGCATTGTCTGCGTTCGCAGTATGGTGACCATAACTCTTGGATTCTGCTTATGCTTTCCATCAGGCAGAGTAGAGTCATTATGGCAGGGTCAAATAAAAAAAAAAATACGAGACCGCGATAAAATCATAAGATTGTTTCAACAGCAATCCAATGTCTATGACGACCTAATGGATGAATGGCAACAACGGTGGGGCGAATCATCTAAGGGGCGCCACCTCTACCAGTTCTTTCCATCTGTTCGCGAACGGATGTCGAGGACATGGCTCGAGGTAGATCACTGTGTCGCTCAATTTCTTACGGGCCACGGTAACTTTAAGAGCAAACTACACTCATTTAAATTAGTCGATTCACCATTGTGTCAATGCTCAACACCCGATACTAGCTGTGAACAGTCGGCTCATCATGTTCTCTGGGGGTGTAGTCTTTGGTACAATGAACGTAACACAATGCTAAATAGCTTACAAATGACATCTGGGGCGGTATACTATGGGGATCTTGTGTCAACTGCGGTGAATTTCCGTGCGTTTAGGCGATTCTGCCATACATACTATAGTAATCAAATATAGCTCACTTAGGACCCCTAATACCCTAATACTCGTATAATACCAAAAAGCGGCGATAAGCCGCCGGACGATCCTGGGTCCTACCGACCTATAACATTGTTACCAGCGCTAGGAAAGCTTTTAGAACGTCTTGTAGTGCCTCGACTTCTACCGGGTGGAGTTAAATTTCATGATAGGCAATTCGGATTTACGTTGAGAAAATCAACAACAGATGCGTTCATATCTGTAAGGAAAACTGTCACCGAGTCAAGGTTTCAATACGTCTTAGGTATCTTCTTAGATATATCTGGCGCCTTCGACAACGCGTGGTGGCCCATGCTATTGCTAAAGTTAAAATCAAGAGGATGCTTTAAAAATATTTATTCCCTTATTTCCTCGTACTTCACACAAGGCACAACTAAATTGAGACTTGGGCACCATTCTGTGTCGAAGGCGCTTATGATGGGGTGCCCTCAGGGCTCGGTGCTAGGTCCATACTTGTGGAATATAGGCTTCGACGATTTTCTCTCAATACCTGTACCACCCGGATGTACCCTAAACGCGTATGCGGACGACGGTTTATTACTGGTGGAATCTGACACTAGAGCGGGGCTTGAGAGTCTGGCTAATAGATGTTTAAACTTAGTATCTCTTTGGGGCGTACGTAATCGCTTGACTTTTGCACCAAACAAAACCTTCCAGCTACTTCTGAAAGGTAACCTCAAATCACCGCCGTGTATTAAATTTCAAAATGTTAGTATAAAAAATAAAACCTCGGTTTGTTATTTGGTATTAGTTTTAGAAAGAAATTTTTCATTTATCGAACATATTAGAACAGTTAACGAAAAGTCTAAAAAAAGTTTCTTTGCTCTGACGAGGATATCAACTGCCACATGGGGTCTTTCATTTAATACATTAAAGATTATATATGGAGCTACTTATTTGGGTTCTATTTGCTATGGTGCTCCCGTGTGGGCCGATAGAGCGACTGTAGGTGCTGTCCGTCGGAAACTGTTACAAGGACAACGACTTGCATTGATCTTCTTGTGCAAAGCATATAGGACGGTTAGTACTGAGGCTTTACCGGTGTTGGCGGGTGTCCTTCCGGTCGATCTCGAGGTGCAAAGACGTGCAGCCATGTACTATTCCACATTACAAAACATGGAATGCGATTTTTTGGGCGTACGAGACTGCGATAAAATCATAAGATTGTTTCAACAGCAGTCCAATGTTTATAACGATCTAATGAATGAATGGCAACAACGATGGGACGAATCATCTAAGGGGCGCCACCTCTACCAGTTCTTTCCATCTGTTCGCGAACGGATGTCGAGGACATGGCTCGAGGTAGATCACTGTGTCGCTCAATTTCTTACGGGCCACGGTAACTTTAAGAGCAAACTACACTCATTTAAATTAGTCGATTCACCATTGTGTCAATGCTCAACACCTGATATTAGCTGTGAACAATCGGCTCATCATGTACTCTGGGAGTGTAGTCTTTGGTACAATGAACGTAACACAATGCTAAATAGTTTACAAATGACATCTGGGGCGGTATACTATCTTGTGTCAACTGCGGTGAATTTCCGTGCGTTTAGGCGATTCTGCCATACATACTATAGTAATCAAATATAGCTCACTTAGGACCCCTAATACTTTATCCGTGGTGCTTCCCGGTTTGAAAAAGGTGTTTGCCTATTTTGACTTCATTTTGTCTCCCGCTTTGCTAAGGAGGGAAGTGGATTTATCATTTCCAACTCCTCCTGTTTTTCTTCTGATTAACTTCGTTGCGGGTTCCAAGACAGTTAATTTTCTTCCTGGGACTTCCCGAGTGTCATAACTCGGTGTGTTCGTGGGTCACTGCTGTTGATCCTGGTGTACAGGAGTGACAGTAGTGGGAATGTGGGCGGGATTAGTCCCATTTTAACATTTTTAACCCCTAATACTTTATCCGTAGTGCTTCCCGGTTTAAAAAAAGGTGTCTGCCTATTTTGACTTCATTTTGTCTCCCGCTTTGCTAAGGAGGGAAGTGGACTTATCATATTTCCAACTCCTCCTGTTTTTCTTCTGATTAATTTCGTTGCGGGTTCCAAGACAGTTAATATTTTTTCCTGGGACTTCCCGAGTGTCATAACTCGGTGTGTTCGTGGGTCACTGCTGTTGATCCTGGTGTACAGGAGTTACAGCGGTGGGCGTGTGGGTGGGATTAGTCCCAAAAAAAAAAAACTGTAAAAAATATAAATATTTCTTTTTTGTAAATACCTACATATTATACATGGAAAACACCCAAACTCCGAAACAAATATAAAAATGTAAAGCAGTCGCATACTCTACCACTGCGCCACCGAGCTAGTTAATATAACAATAACATTATCAGGCTCTCCCGTGTCAATTACTTAAGGAGAAAATATCTCTACCTGAAGGAATATCGGCCATAATGTTTAAAACTATCTATTATTATATCTATATAAAAAAAATATATGTGTCTAATTTCAGGTGTGCCTACGTATGGTACCAAATCCAAATATACGCTACAGTGGTTTCATCTTTGGCTTCACTGATTGCGATCCGAACACTATGACCTACCTCAACTTTCCAGATCGGCACAAATTCGTAAATATTTATTGGAACACCTTGAATGAAAAAGACTTTGTCGTTAACTTCCGTTTCTGTATGAAGCCGTCAGGAGAAGTGTGGTGCAGTGTTAACGATACAGACATGGGTTGTTTATTTGAAAAAATAAACGTTAACGTCCCTCTTTGGGTAGCTATTAATACATATCGTATCTGTGTATCTGCTTTAAAATTTATTGATTGCCCAAATGAAAATGAAACTGAAGATTTAAAACCTCCGAGTTTAGAGAATCCTGAAGGTGAACCAGCGACTTCAAATGTTTCAGTAAGTATTTTATTTTTTATATGACATGTATTTCTGAAATCATATAGATATTAGGTTACATTAAGAGTTCCATTTCTCGTCTTCTTTTAGACATAGCAGTCGTGGGAGAGTCATAGATTCGACATAAGTATGTTGCTTGTTGAATATGTTGTTTTCATTATATTTTAGATTGATGGCGTTTATGTGATGCCGTTGCCAAAAGACGCTCTTACGATCTCACATTGAGTTGCACTTGTCCGAGGCGGCGGTAGTCAATTACCATCAGACGCATTCCTAGCCACAGATTCTTTCCCCTCTTTCCATTTTCTCGTCTCTTTTTTATTAACACTTGGCATATGCTTGCTTACATGCCTTGACATATGGTGAAATGGACATGCCACTTGTGACTATTGAGTTGTAGTTATCCATGGAAGCGGTATCTAGTTTCCGTTAGATGTACTCAAGAGACGCAAATTACGCAAAAATACTCTCCCAGGGAATTTATAAATATTCTGCTTCCAGATTGAACTCTGCAAGACTGATCAAAAACAGAATATGAAAGGAGACGAAACTAAACTAAAACCAGATAAGAAAGCAGATTTAGACAAGAAGACAGAAGAAAATGAGGGAAATGAAAGCACTGCACTCAAGAGAGGTTATACACTATAATAAATCCCTTACACTTTCTATTCATAATAAATCAGAATTCTTAATCTCACTTCTGTGTTCCTGCAGGCTGTGGAGTTACCCCCACCAATGTCACAATGCAATATCTACCTCCTTTACGTTTCCATGGAGTCCATGGCGTAAATATTAAAATGTCTGATGACAATTGTACTGCACGTCTAGAAATACCAGACTTGTCAGAAATAGTTCAAAACGGTACAGATATATCAGCAAACAAACGTTATGTGTTTAGCTCCAGACCCATCGCGGATGGTGAGAAGGTGAATTTAGTAATTATATTTTTATTTGTCTTAGCAACACAAGACACTGCACAGTATTCTGTATCACGGGGGACTGAACAGATATACACTACGTGGGCACAAAGAACACCGGGACTCAGTATAACAACTTGTTAATCACACAAAATTTTTAACCCACAGTATTCGGCGCAATAGAAAGTGCCAAGGTAACCACTGCATCATGCGTGCAGTTTTATATTCATGGAGTACATTACATACATTTATTTTACAACAATTATTTTTACGGGAATTAACGCGATCACTTATTAAAAGATTACATACCTCTGATTTGCCTGACTTTTAGGTTAATTTGAGAATTCAGAGTATCAGAGGTATGTAATACCTTTTAACAAGTGATCGCGTTAATTCCCGTAAAAATAATTGTTAATATATCATGGAACACGGAAATTTAAAAGTACATTAGATACATCTCACACACGACAACCTGCTTCAAAAGTAGACGGACTCTATATATTTTATGTGACTTATTCCACCCATACTTCTACCACTGTAACTGATGTACACTACGATCAACAGCAATGACTGACGATTACATCGAGGTATGACACTCGGGCAGTGCCAAGAGAAATGTAACTGTTTTGGTGCCCGTTAATGAAAAGAAAACTGGACGAGTAGGAAATATAATACATCCACTTCCCTCTCTAGCAAAGCGGGAGACGGGGAAATCACATATTTTAACAACAAAAAACTGACTTCAAGAACTAGACCAAATTTAGTTATAAGATCTAGACTAAAGTTATAAGATAATATACAAAAAATACATTCAAATTCATAACTTCTTCTTTTTTTGAAGTCGGTTAAAAATGAAGTAAATTAAGCATACATACACCTTTTCTATAAAAAGCACCTCAAACACAATCTATACATCTACACAAATAAATAAAATTGAAGTGTCTGTTTGTAATATTAAAATAACAGTTTTTATTATTATTATTTATACACGGTACATATAATAAACTAGGACGTACAATTGGCGGCCTTATCGCCATTAGGCAATCTCTTACAGGCAACCATGTACGAAATGTACTTTTAATTTTTTTATATGTCTGTCTGTTTGTTCCGGGTAATCTCTGGAACGGCTGTATCGATTTTGACGGGACTTTCACTGATAGGTAGCTAATGATATGGGGAGCAAGTTAGGCTGCTTTTTTTAGAGTAGCTTCGCCCCGCGGCGTTATTCGCGGTACAACAATAACCGCGGGAAAAACCGTGGGGTTCAGCTATTTATACATAAGACCAAATCTTATCGTTTTGGTTAGAAATAAAGTAATACGTTGCTTCTGAAATCAAAGATTTATTTTTTCAATTTTTTATCAAAGAAAATTTTCTTTGATAAAAAATTGAAAAAATAAATCTACCTTAATACACTATTGTAAAAACCTCACTCGAAAACAAAGAAACGACATTCAAAGTTTACTTCTTCACTATTTCTAATTGTTTTATCACAAAATATATCTTAATAAAAGTTTACGTTTCGGTCATTTTCAAAACACACCATTTCCATTACTCCTAACTCCTTGACAAACTATAGACTATCAAGTTTGACATATATAAAGACACCAAATTCAAAATTAAAGAAGTTTACTTTTTTTACACATATACAGGGTGTAACCAGACGTCTACCGAAAACGAAAGAGGTAGCTTCAGCACCCTTAAAAAAACCCACTAGCCCTTAAAAAAAATTGTAGCCGGAAAAAACAATGCGTCAAGATTTTTATTCATTTCAGAAGCCAGCAATGTATTGCGCGCACCGTGTCTCTAAGTGAATGATTATTTATTACAATTTAAGTACCTACGCGTCGGTACAGTTGCTTATGCTTACTAAAGAAAGTAGGTAGTGACTTTATACTCTACGTACCTAATTCTGCGGTAGCCTCGGTCGAACCAGAAATGGCATCAACTGTTAGTTTTTAATTACCAGAGAAAACTAGGGGCGGATACAGAACGTGTGTACTTACATAAAACACAATAATAGAAATGTCAACCAAGCAAAACAGTAAAGTTATTATCGTTTTTAAAATCACGAAATACGTTCATATTGTAATAATTACGCTGCGCACGTATCGCGTCACGTGTGTCTCGCTCATCGCAGTCACAGCGGGCGCGCCGCGCTGGCGACGATTGATTAAATATTATTATTGCAACGACTTCAAACACATTTAGGTTTATGGTTAAAATGCCTTATTATACTTGATTGTAATTATAGTAAAATCATAGTATTTCGGCAAAGTTTTGGGTAAACTGAGTAGCAGAGTGATACCTACCTACTTAACAAAGTTTTTCAATCACACATTCAATTTTATTTTACGAATCTATTTTTTAAGGCCTTCTCGTTGTGATCAAATTGCGATTTTTAATTTTCGAGTTCGGTACACCCGAGAAGTCAGCCTTCAAATTGACCAAACACTCACTACCTAATAATGTTTTCCGATACTGATACCTACTGTTTTATTATTTGTTACTTTTAAGTTTAAGTAATCAACTGGTAACTACTACAGAACTTAATTTACGTATTTCATACATACATAATGCTTAATGTTGCATACACGAACACACTATTTATTAAATTCACTTTTAAACTTTTTAACCTTCACTTCATAAATCCACAGGAGTTGATCGGGAGACTGTTTACATTGTCAATTTAGTATTCCTCATTGACCACATACGTTCGTTGCGATGGTTGAACAGTCCTATCCTTGTAAACAGTGTCAGTATCACAGACATGCACTTAACGAAGTCATAATTGAAACTGACCGACTGACTGGTCATGACCCCTCCCGCCCCGCGCCCCGCGGCCGGAGCTTTGATGCGCCGCGCCGCCGCGCCGATGCGCTCGCGGTGGCGAAATCAACACTTGTAGTCGTGTATAAAATAAAGTTTTGTACCTACTTAATACAATATTATACGCATCTACATAGACAATTGTTTACGCAGATGCACGCTTCATAAAGTTAGGGTCTTAAATTGTATTCATTGTTAATGGCCACCTACTTCAATCTTTTGCATTTTTTTAGAACTTAGGTTTCTAAGAAGTTCTGTTTTTAAAATGAAGGCGGGCTGTGCTGTCTAGGTACTAGGTTACCACCTGGTGGTTGCAGCATTATTAACTAGGCAGTATTAGTCTTATTTGTATTATCAGTAGGTACAGCGCAAATGAAGCGGGTCGAGGGGAAACAGGCGCGCGCGCGTCCCCCGCGGTCAATGCACCGCGCTGGCGCACGGTACGTTGACCTCCCAGCCAGCTGAGTGATATTAAAATATATTACTGTTTTATTAGTTTAATTTGTTTTTTGGTTTTCTAAATGAGATAAATATGTAGTTAAGGTCCTATTATGTTGTACTATGTGTATGTAACCAGAAAAAAAACAAAAAAAGAACTTAGACAAGTTAACATATTTTTTGCGTTTTTTTTTCGCTAAACCTATTCAGTATCATGGTCTGAATGCAACCCCCAAGTTTTCGGGAGCAGTCTTTTTACACCCTGTATAAGCAATGGTATAAAATTACGGGTATGCCATTCCGAGATATAGATAGGACGAGATGACGTCATCATCACTATCGCTGGTTCTCAAACTTTATACTTTTTGGGAAGATTTTATAACCTACTTAATTTAGTCAATAATTAAAATTTAGTAAATAATTTAAATTTTGGGGGGTGTAAGGGAGCGAACCATAATCTTTTGCTCCCAGCCAACCTCACCTGCACGCGGTGCACCCTGCTGAACAACAAACGAGGCTCTGGCGACCGACTGATGGCGGTATATCCATCCCAAGACTCTTGGGCCAAGAGGCGTAACTAAATACAATAGGCCGGTGACGGGCAGCAGCGTCACCGGTGCAACAAGTTACGCCCTGCGATCACCAACCCGCCTGCCCAGCGTGGTGATTATGGGCTAATATCCTCCATGCGAAAGCAACAAAAGCCACGGCCCCCAGTTCCCGGCAGTCCCGCAATTCCTGGTCATGGCGACCACGGTAACGGCGGGACAGGGGGTGCTAAGAATCACCGGGTTACGGAAGGCCACCATAAGCGACTGACTTTGGCAACCTATAACGGCCGCACGTTACGGCTAGACTCGCGTCTGGCTCAACTTGAGGTGGAACTTGGGAAGATTAGGTGGCATATTCTAGGGCTATGTGAAGTCCGAAGAGAGGGGGAGGATACCATAACCCTCGACTCAGGCCACCTGATGTACTTCCGCGAGGGAGACCAAGAATCCCAAGGTGGCGTGGGGTTTCTAGTAAACAAGTCCCTTTCTGACAACGTAGTGGAAATATCCAGTGTGTCGAACAGGGTAGCGTACCTCATTATCAAACTTAAAGAGAGGTAAAGCCTCTAGGTAGGACAAGTGTACACACCGACCACGGCCCACTCGGACGATGAAGTGGAGGATATGTTCGATGACATATCGAGGGCCCTGCACTTCACTACTAAAACCCACTACAACGTCGTTATAGGTGACTTCAACGCTAAAGTGGGAGTACAAACTTGTAGCGAATCGGTAATAGGATCTCATGGATTTGGAAGCAGGAATCATAGGGGGCAAATGCTTGTCAACTTTCTCGAGCGGGAAGGTCTATTCTTGATGAACTCCTTCTTCAAAAAGCGGCCCCAAAGAAAGTGGACGTGGCAAAGCCCCGACGTTATGACAAAAAATGAGATTGATTTCATCTTGGCGGACAGAAAGCACATATTCAGAGACGTCTCAGTGATCAATAGGTTTAACACCGGTAGTGATCACCGACTTGTCCGAGACTCTCTGAATATCGACTTTAAGGCTGAACGTGTCCGTTTGATGAAATCCAGGCTCCGACCAACTCTGCTTCAAGTCACGATGGGATCTGAAAAATTCCAGTCAAATCTGGAAAGCCGATTTGCTGCCATGGAAACCACAACAGACGTAGACCAGAACCTTGAAAATGTGGTTCGGATTCTCAGGGACGAAGGTACGAGATTTTGTGAAATGCAGCGTAAAAGCAGGAAGTCGAAGCTTTCAGAGAGGACACTGGGGTAATGAGGGAACGACGTGAGAACCCACCTGTCACTTCGTTGGCAAAGAGGACTCTTAACCGAGAGATCAGCAGGCTTGTGCGACACGACCTCCGATGCTCCAATACTCTTTCGATCGAAAGAGCGATCGAGCGGAATCGGGGGTCAAAAGTGTTCGTACAATCTCTTGGAAGAAGTCACCTGACGAAGTTGACCACATCACGATGAGAGGTCGTTGCTTCTAAGCCGGCCGTCCTTTCGGAAGTCGAAGGCTTCTACGACAGTTTATACGCTTCGCATGCATCTCGACCTGATTCCGAAAATGAGGACCCTAGAGCCACGCCACATTAACACGCCACTACACCGAAGATCTGCCAGAAGTCAGCACTAATGAAATCGTGATGGCTCTTGGACAGCTAAAAATGGAAAAGCCCCTGGAGAGGACGGCGTTACAACAGAGCTGTTGAAAGGTGGAGGTATGCCCGTACTGAGGGAGCTCCAAAAGCTTTTTAACGCTGTCCTGTTCGAAGGGAGAACTCCAGAGGCGTGGAGCAGGAGTATGGTCGTGTTGTTCTTCAAAAAGGGTGACAAGACCATGTTGAAGAACTATCGGCCCATTTCCCTTCTAAGCCACGTCTACAAACCGTTTTCAAGAGTCATCACGAACGGTCTTGCGCGAAGACTCGATGAATCCCAACCACCGGAGCAGGCTGGGTTTCGGAGCGGATATGGCACCATAGACCACATCCACACAGTGCGGCAGATTATACAGAAGACCGAAGAGTATAATCAGCCCCTGTGTCTAGCATTCGTGGGCTATGAGAAGGCCTTTGGTTCGATCGAGACCTGGTCTGTTCTGGAGTCCCTGCAGCGTTGCCAAGTGGATTGGCAATACATCCAAGGGTTGAGATGTCTCTACGAAGCCGCCACTATGTCCGTCCAAGTACAGAATCAGCATACAAGACCTATACCATTGCATGGACGAGTGAGACAAGGTGATGTCTATGATCACCGAAATTGTTCACTAATGCAATGGAGGACTTCTTCAAGACGCTGCACTGGAATGGGCGCGGCATCAACATCAATGCCGAATACTTGCGATTTGCAGACGACATCGTCATCATGGCAGAGACGCTGCAGAACTTTCAACAGATGCTGAATGACCTGGCTGACTCTTCTGTGCGCATCGGCCTACGGATGAACTTGGACAAGACTAAGGCCATGTTCAATGAACACGTACTACCGGAAGTACACGGTGCCGTTCTTGAAGTTGTTCAAAAATACGTGTACCTCGGGCAGACTTTGCAGTTAGGGAGAAACAACTTTGAGGACGAAGTGAACAGGAGAATTCGGCTGGGTTGGGCAGCGTTTGGGAAGCTTCTTCAGGTCTTCTTATCATCGATCCCACAGTGCCTAAAGACGAAAGTCTTCAATGAGTGCGTCCTACCCGTAATGGCATACGGAGCCGAATCGTGGACACTTACGGTACGGCTAGTTCACAAGTTTAAAGTCGCTCAGCGTGCTATGGAAAGGGCTATGCTCGGCGTTTCTCTAAGGGACCGTATCAGAAACGAAGTGATCCGGCAGAGAACCAGAGTCACCGACATAGCCCATAGGATTAGCAAGCTGAAGTGGCAGTGGGCTGGCCATATTTGCCGTAGAACCGATAACCGTTGGGGTAAACGGGTTCTTGAGTGGAGACCGCGATTCGGCAAACGTAGTGTAGGACGTCCACAGGCCAGGTGGAGTGATGATTTGCGCAAGACGACTGGCAGGAGCTGGATGCGAGAAGCCGAGGATCGAACCAAGTGGCGCGCAATTGGAGAGGCCTATGTCCAGCAGTGGACTGCGATAGGCTGATGATGTGATGTGATGAAATAATTTAAATACAATAATTTTGATCGTGATTTGTGTGTGGAATATAGAAATGGTGGCTACTTTTAGGATCGCTCTTTGGGCTTTTTCTAGAGGCAGCAAAATAGTTTTTATTGCTCCACCCCATAAAGTTAAGCAGTACCTTTTGGATGATTGATTGACATAAAAACATCAGTTTGATAAATACTATAAAAACAAATAAATATTTGGGAATAGCTGACTGGTTTTATGACGTCACCCTGGGTAATAGCTGACTGGATTTATGACGTCACCCTGGGTAACTTTCGAAATGTCATACATGTATTGTTATACCATGATATAAACCTTATCTTGTGTAACCAGACTATTAAACGTAATTATATTTTAATACACATTATGGACAAGCGAAAAAACAACAGGAAATCCCTAGGTCATAATACCATTGGTGCCTCTCTCGTCTCTCTAACGCCTTGATGACATAATATAAATGTTTAAGTACTATTATTCCAAATTTTAATTGGCATTTGTTTGCGTACCACAACTTTTTTATTTGTATCTACAATGAGAAGTAAACCTTCAAACAAACTCTATACCAACCCCTCTGGCCAGCCAATACCTCCTTGCTAAGAAGAAGCCTATTTCCAGTTGTGCACCGCTAAAGGTTGTTGATGGTGAACATGGATATCAGTCAGAGCGTCTTATTTGATGTTATTCTAATTTCAGGTGTATCTACGTCTGAAAATAGTTCCAAGCGATTTCCGGGATAGATTATTCTTTGGGCTTACAACTTGTGATCCAAATAGCATAACCGACCTTCAGTCTTGGAATTTCTACAACCAGTTAATAGATTTTTCAAAGAATTTAAAAAACAATACAAATATCTTATACATGTGTGTTAAGCAGAGAGGAGACTTTGCCTGTTTTCTGAATGGTTATGACTTGAATTATGGTTTCAAAAATTTTGATATCAGCGGTCCTTATTGGGCGGTATTGGAACTACCTCACAATGCCATTAGTGTGGAATTCATTCCTTCTCCAAATGGAACTAAATCTGAAGAGTATAAACTTTTAAGTGAAGAGAAACCTTTACCACCGACCACAAATGCCTTGGTAAGTGTTTTATTTTTTGTGACATTCAATTTCCTGGTTAATGTATAGATGCAAGTTCAGTCATGTATTATCTCATAATTCGACTTGACCAGTCGTCTGTCTGATCTAAGGAGAAGCTAAGGTCCTGTAGAGGACTATCAAAGACTGTTATTGATCATAATAAATAAAACTGAATTTATTTATAATTTCAGGTTGAACTGAATAATCTAACTAGCAATGTCAGTAACGTTAAGCTTGACTCAAAAATGGTCAAAGAAAAACCGAAATCGTATGAGGCTTTCAAACCATTAGCAAATATAGAAAAAATAAAGAGTCCATTGAATGCAGAAGGTGAGTAATAATAATAACTTCACACGTATCACACACTTCCGTCTGATCCCAAACTGGCCAGAGTTTGTACAATACGATTACTAACCAAATTTAAAATCAACATACTCTTTTACCAGATTGATAATAAAAATACTTTTTTAGTCAACTATGTCACACTGTATCACTTAGTATGTAAACTATTTTTCATCCCCTAATCTCGGAAAGAGTATTTTTGCTCTTCGATATCTGAGTGCAAAAGCCGTTTTTATCCGCTACAAGATAACGTAAATTGAATTCACAACATCGTGTGTGCTAAGTTTGTGAATGCTAAACATAATTAAAGCTGTTTACTTCTACCTCCATGGTGCTGAATTATTATACAACCTTTTGTAATTTGTTGAAAACTCAGACTTGGAACCTTCTTGGTGCACTTTCTTTAATTTGCTTTGCCCTCGTCATTTTCTTTTCACGTCATATTGTTAAAACCTTATCTTGTGATTCTACTTACTAACATATATATATATATATATATACATATATGTATATACTTTTCTTGCATTTATTCATTTCGTCGCTGAGGTGGGATGAAAAGTTAGATGTTGCACTCGAGTGCAAGATTTTTTACCTCATGCTCTTTTGATTCTCTCGCTAACGCTCAGGATTATAATTTTTTAGAATCCTTTGCTTGCTCGGTCATTAAATTGAGCAGGCGGTTTTAAAGGACATTTTCACTCTTGTATAACAAATAACTATTGCATAATTAACTCATACCTTGTTTGTATTTATTTAAGACCCCACTATGTACTGTTATCACTTTAAATTATACATCATACTACTATAATTTTTCTTTTAATACACCAGACTTCTCTCCAAATCGTATTATTCTCTCCATCCCATGGTTGCTGTAAGAGATTGTGTCTGCGCAATAAAGCCGCCACTTGTACTTACGTACCTAGTTTCAAGTCCTCTATATAATCTCTGGTGTACAATAAAGTTATATTAATAACCTCATATAGTTATTTAGTTACAATTTTTTTTATTTCTGTTGTCTAGTACCCATAACATAAGCTCTGCTTAGCTTGGGACTAGATGGCGTTGTGTGTTAGATGTCCGAAATATTTATTTATTTATTATTATTTTATTACATTTTAATCCCCTAATCGATGGCTCCTACGTGTAGGGGCGGAACTGCCGCTTAAGGCTTTTTCCAATTATTAGCTCAATCGGTTTATTTTGCTCTATTCTAAGATATAAAGAAACAAAAAAAATGATTTTTTGTCTAGATCAAGAATAAAATTTTAGGCAAATAGGCGTATGAGCACCAATTGGCCACGTATAAAACCCAATCCAACGATGTACTCTGTACAATGATGGTTGTGATATAAGGTGGTGATACAGAAACTCGATTGTAATAACATTTTAGATTTTAATACAAAATTGTTTTATTTTTGGATACCTTTTTGTATGTGAGACAAGGACATAACTATAATTTACACACAGTATAAGGGCGTATATGCTTCAAAATGAAGTTACGACACATTAGATACCATTTTCTGGTTGGATCTATTAATGGTTTCTAGTAATGATAACAGATAATGTTATAAATATATGACACAAAGTTATTATAGTATATAAATATTGATGCTAATATAAGGAAGGAATGTCACTAAAGCCCTTTTACGTCTATTTAATTTATTAATCATAAAAAAACAACCAAGTAAAAAGTCGAATGTGCAAAATCTCGAAATTTAATATAAATATACAAAACAAAAACAAACTTCAATGTAATTAACATGGTATTATAATGCTTATTGCAAATTTTCATTAAGATTGTTACAATAGTGTACGAGATATGACATAAAAAGCAGTTCCGGCACCTTCAAACTGCTCTCCTGTAAAGTCGGTTTTTTCACTTAGGGCAGTTTACGTAGGAGCCATCGTAATGTCTATATCATTTATCGCTATAAATGACAAAGACTAGACATTAGGGTGTCCCTTACTTTTCAATGTTTATTTTCTAACGCATACGTCCTAGCTATGTTAAATTGAACCTGAAACAGTAGAAAATATTTTTAAAGCTATCGCGGGCTTTGAGGCATTTGAGCGCGGCGACCGAATCAAGAAATTCCGTAACACAAAACCTGACACCCGAAGTTCGCACGGATCGAGACGAGCTGCTCCGAATGAAAACGAATCTGTCTGTCTCTGAACGCACGAAGTGCATGTCTCAAGTGAAACTCAAGGTCAAGCGAGGTTTGGTTGCGGGGATTATTCATAACCAATACATAAATTCCTCTTTGGAAATGATGGATTTTAACTTTGTGTAGATTAAGGCGTTGTCTGTCTTGTTCGCCAGAACGAATCATTTTCTGTTGCATCTGCTAACTAAGCGCTTCAATATCAACGGTTTCATTATCAATATCCACAAGGTTGAGAAGCTCAGTTGGTACACAGTGCTTTCGTTGTGTAATAAGTTTTAGTGGAGCTCCACTGGTGACCCGATGGGTTGTACAGTTCATTGCCAGCTCAAGCTCTTTAAGTACAGAGTGCCACTGTTCTGCTTCGTAATTTTTAATCATGATCGATGCATTCTTGAGGGTCACAACTGTAGGTTGTTTAGTACACAAAAATTAAAGTCTTTATAAAGTTCAACGGTTATATAATTTAAATTAAGTTAACAATTAACACGAAAGGGTAGAAAGCACGAATACACAAAAGAAACAGTTTAGGAAGATGAAAGAACAGTATAGTACAACGAATGAAAGCTAAGAATACAGATTTGAAAGCGCGAATTAATTATATGATTTACGATAACGAAAGTGAAAGCTAATACAATATGCAGCGTGCAAGCAAGCGAGTACGGGAGTGCCTTGCGCAGCGGCGGACAAAGGACTGGCGCCGAGACCGCGGTAAAACCGAACGGCGCCCGGCCGCGAAGATCTCCGAAGAGGCACGAGCTCGGTGCGACTTCACTCGTGCGACCGTGGCGCCGCCACAGCAGCCCCCTGGCCAGACCGTGACTACGGTCGATAATAGTCTGGGAAGTGTACTCTTCTGCCGCTGCGAGTATGGGTTGTCGACTTGGCTGCTGGTGTAGAAGGTGTGCTTGCAGATGAACTAGCTGGAACAGTGGCTGCGTCGTCAGTGTGCCTGTCTTTCGTAGAGTATGCTGGTTTCAGGCGATCCAATGAGATGTTGTTGGCCTTACCTTGTACTTCAACTTTAAAGTACTTCTCTTGCCTGTTCAGTACTTTGTAGGGACCAGCATACGGCGGCTCCAAAGACTTTCTCACGTAGTCCTGCCTCACGAAGACATGTGAACAGTGTTGCAAGTCTTTGGGGACATAAAATGTGTTACTTCTATGCCGTGCAGTTGGTTTCGGAGACAAGTTGGCCATGTGTTTCGCAAGTCGAGTAGCGAAGCTTGAGATGTCCCCGACGGTGTAGTCTTCTGATGGTGATAGGAACTGGTTTGGTAATCGTAGCGGCTCACCATAAACCAACTTGGCCGATGATGATTGTATGTCGTCTTTCCAGGAAATGCGAATGCTTAGCAGAACGATGGGCAAGACTTCTGTCCATTGTGTGTTGTTGTGACACATGAGGCCTGCTTTGAGCTGTCGATGCAGTCTCTTTACCATCCCGTTTGATGCTGGGTGATATGCTGTGGTGCTGAAATGGCGTGCACCGAGCAGAGTTGCTAGGGCCTTGAATAGGCTGGACTCGAACTGCCGGCCGCGATCAGTGGTGATCTGCGATGGGCAACCGAACCTCGATATCCACCTGGATACCAAGGCGGCCGCGCAGGTGTCAGCAGTGATGTTTGTGAGTGGTATTGCCTCAGGCCATCGTGTGAACCGGTCAACGACAGTGATACAATATCTGAAATCAGTTTATTTATCGAGTAGCGTTATAACTTCCCAGAGAGGTCTGTACTGTGTGGTGGCTCGAGTATAACTAGCTGGATCGCTCACAGTGCGGCCGTATTTATAGGCATGTGTTTGTAAGTTTTTAGGTTAAGTATTGAAATTATATTGACTGTTAAATCCTAAATTACTGGTCTAAATGAAATGCAAGTGGACTGTATATTTGTAATGTAATTTGTTATAATATTTAAGACGTACAGATAGATTCTGATATTGGTGGTGCGCGTGCGATGCTAGCGGGATTTGGTAGCGTTGTTCCGGGCCAGCTGACGGTTCGCGCCGCGCTCCGTGACCCCACCCCCGCCGTCGCCTTGCTCCACCGGCGGCTCCCGAATGCAGCCGAGAATAGACAAACACGCCTATCGCTCACGAACAATGACATTCATTTTACATCATAATAAACATTAAAGTAATCACCTGGTGGCTTTTTTTATTTTGGAACAATCAAATGATTTAAATTAATTATTCTAGGTTTTCTAGACTAATCGTTGTAGTTGCCCCGATATATGCATTCTTCGAAAATATTAAATCAATTATAGTAAAAAAACTACTAAATATTATTGAAAATAGAAGAGGCAAAATGGTTAGCGTGGAGTGACTACCATCTGACTTCCACAACCCAAGTACTAGACGATATCGAAGCTCTGTAGGAAGACTTTGTAGAGCTCCAACTACCTCTAGCTATTGCCAAAGCTGTTCGTGTTCCGGTACCTCTTAAAGTACTCTCTGAGGCAAGGAGTGGTCTCGGTATGATTAGAACGGTCACCCATTCATAGTCTGACCTGTGATCTACGCGTTAACATTTATCTTTAATTCACACTAATTAAAATACACAACATGTTGATTTCAATTGACAAGTGATTTCTTCTCTCTTATAGATGGCGAAGCCTCTTCTACCGATTGTGCAGTGGACGTGCTAAATCCACTACGTTTTCATAGAGTCCATGGACGATTTGTAACTATCTCCGATGACTATTGTACTGCGCAAACTGCAATACCGAAAGAGAAGCCTTTCTTAGTGACCCACGAATGTTTCGCTTTCAGTTCCAGACCTGTGGCTATTAATGAAAAGGCAAGTAACTTGGTATCCGGGTGCTGATGAATTAAGAATACGAAGTGTCACCACTCCACCAGCCGACTAACAGCGCAAACTGCGTAGGACAACACCATTGCAAATAGAAATAAAATTCGACACTAACCCTATACCAAATCCTATATGAATCCATCTGTCCAGATGGAATATTTTTAAGGAGACGCCTATTTCCAGTATAAGACTGTTAAAGGCTGTTGTGATGTAATGTATTTGAATTAAAGAGCCAGTTTCTTGTCAGTATCGATGTGGAGTACACTTCACGCCATTTTAATATTTTGCAATTTGTTTATCCCCTTGATATGATATACCTCTACTCAGATTTTTAAATATAATTGTAATAATGGTTATAAATTAAATTAAAATACTAGGAAATAATAATAAAAAAAAAGAAACAATGTGTACATTCAAGCGTCAAAAAATTCCTGGTCATCATTTTCTACTGGTAGCGTTCCCTGGCTGACAGCTTTGCACCGTGTAATGGCAAGTAATAATTAATGTTGTGAAAACAGAAGCGGCAAATTGCCACTTGAAAAACACAACAATTTCTTTAAAACAAGATGAAAGTATAGAAAATATTAAAAGAAAAAATGAAAAGCAAAATGAAATGAAGAAATCCAAGATTAATATACATACATCAAATCAAATGATATTATATAAATAACATTAGGTGTCGGTCAAGATTAATTATTATCTTTTGTTGTGTAGAAAACAGTGCGGGACCCAACATGCTGACTTATATATACATAAGTTAGTAATATATACTAACTATTTTTGTTCTTTCTAGGTATACCTACATTTAGAAAAAGCTTCCTACATACGTCCTTTCGCTTTTGGATTTACTGATTGTGATCCAAACATCGTAGTCGACCTTCTGCCCAAGCTGTGTTTATACAGTAACTGCATCTTTAGCAATTGCTTAAACAATTTACCATTCAACTTTGGTACTGAAGGAAATCCCTTCTTTTTTTTCCTGAAGCCTTCTGGAGAGGTGTGTTATGGAATCAACGATCAAGAAATAGGGAGTGTATCTAAAGTGATCAACGTGAACACCCCTCTCTGGGTGTTGATAAAACTATCTAATTGGATTCCTACAGCGACATTAATTGACTTTCCAAAAGAAAATATGACTAAAGATTTAAAATGTCCAAGTATACAAAAGCCTTTACAAACAATTACAAAAGTAAGTTAGATTTTTCATTTCCATAAATTTAATATGAAACCTAACATTTCGAAGAGCGATTACAAGATTAAAGGAATCTCAATAGAACGTAACGAATTACTAGTACTGAAATTTTAATTTTTCTTTTTTTAAATATTTCTGTTTCTGAAAGTTTTTTTAATATTAATTATAAATTTTGCATAACTTACGTAAAACAAAAGAAATATTTGCACACTGTAAATACTGTAATATTATATAACAGTGTGCAAACAGGTAGAATGTAAATGGGTGACATATTATTAAGACATTGTTAGGATCTTTGTATACAAACAGTTCTGCAAATAAATTAATTAGTTGTCCCGTGAAAGTAAACTACCTAAAACATGTAAACGGTAATTTAGTCTGGCTAGAACAAAAACCTATTCAAGCCGATATAAATACTTCACATCACACTTTGACAATCAGGAAATATCTAGACGATTGTAAAATCTTTGTGATTTTTCAGAAAATAACCACAAACGACACTGAAAATAAAAAAACTGAAATTTTGAAGTTGACCGCATCTTCAAGAGGAGTATTACTGGAGAAGCCAATTTTCTATTGCAGTGAGTTCTGTTTCGATATTAACTACACGGGTGCCGTAGTAGTTTAAACCGCCACCTCACCGCGTTCTGAGCTGAGTTTTATGGGTTCAATCCCGAGATGAAACAACACATTATAACAAACAAAAATACAAATGAAAATATTTATTTTCTATTAAATTAACCACTCACTGTAATGCAATTGCCTGTATTGAGCCAAATGAAACCATAGAATTGCCATAAATAGGTTTTCTATAAGCTTGTGGCATTGCTGATATCGTTCACAATGTTTACATGGTTAACTAATATTTAAAGGAAACATTAAACCAAAGAAACAAAAGGGGAATGCAAAGGTTTTATTTCTGTTCGTTTATCTTAAGGTGGTGGAGCTCCCGTTAGAATTGCACCTTATGAGAGTCTCCATTTTCATTCCGTCCATGGAAAACATATCAAACTGTCACCTGATAAGACTGTAGCAAGTTGTGAAATGCCTGCTATAGAACCGTTAATTGTGACTCATGAGTGCTATGTCTTCAGTTCGAGGCCTATTGATATCAACGAGAAGGTAAATAAATGTATACTATAAAAATCAATATTTTACTAGATGAGAGTTTTATTGGGAGATAGCTGATAGCTGGAGTAACTTAGACTACTTTTTTCAAACTAGCTTCGCTTTTAAATAACATTTCAAGAACATAAATAACAGTGCTGTATAATTCTCTCAATATTTAAACAGTACTTACGGCCGCGTTGACCGGTGCACTACTATCCTCTCACAAAAAATCAACCCGAAATGACAGCACTTGTGCTGTCGTATTTCGTTGGTAAATGCAAGACCGTAGGCCCAATGATGTAGAAGCATTTCAATAGGCCGCCATAGTGTGGTCACCATGTGGCATTGTTGCATCTATTGCATGCACAATGAGTATCGTGACACTTTTGGATCTGCTCATGCTCATCCGTCAGCCAGAATAGAGTCCCTTTGGCAGGCTTATAAATAGACAAATAAATAAAAAAGAACATGAGTTAGGAGTTCAACTACCAAGAACCGCAACTTTACATCCTTGTTATTCTGATTCCAGGTGCACCTTAAATTGGAAGCAGTGTCAAAGAAATCTCACAACGCTTTTAGTTTCGGTTTTACTGATTGTGACCCGTGCATCATTCCTGATATTATGGATAGACTCTGTTCGACCAGTACTTGTATTTTTGGGAACTACCTAACCGATTTACCGAGTCAATTTTGCGTGAAGGATAATTATTTGCATTTCTATGTAACTAAAGCAGGAGAAGTACATTTTATGGTCAACGAGGAAGAAAAGGGTGTTTGTTGCAGAGGAGTTAACATCAGTTCTCGTATTTGGGCTGTCATCAAAGTTACTAATTTTGTTTCATCAGTGAGACTTCAAAATAAAACACAGGATTCCTTCAAATCATATTTCTCTGGAGAAGTTTCTTCTGCACTAAAGACTTCATCAGTTAGTGTCACTTATATATTTTTGTTTAGTTTGGATAATAGAGTATGAATGATTGAAGATTAAAGGAAAGGAATTTATGGAACGAATGTGTGTAGAAGTGTTGGCAGAAATCGTTCACGGCGAACATTAATCGACTTAATCGGTGATGTTCTAAAAATATTCTTTGAAAAGCCACCAATAAACACCAAGCATGTATGCAACGACTGATGAATGTGAACACAGCAAATGAGGGTGCGTCAAGATTGTAGTAAGTGGAGATATATTATCTCTGTCTACCCCTATAACTTTTCTCTCTGCTTAGTTTGAGCCTAGATGGTGTTGTGTGTCAGATATACAAAAAAAAAAATATTTTTCCATGTTGCGTCTGTATTTTGTGGTAAAACTCTTATACCCTTTAGTCTATACAAATAAATAAAATTGGAGTGTCTGTTTGTAATATTAAAATGACCGCTTTTTACTTAATGCATATGTATGTATACGCGATATATATACCAAAAATGTAGTTAAAAAAATTTTGTCTGTCTGTCTGTTTGTCTGTTTGTTTCGGGTAATCTCTGGAACGGCTGGACGGATTTTGACGGGACTTTCACAAGCAGGTAGCTGATGATCCGGGGAGCAACTTAGGCTACTTTCTTTAGACTAACTTTGTCCCGCGGCGTTACTCGCGGTACAACAATAACCGCGGGTAACATCGTGGGATTCAGCTAGTTCTAACATACGTAAGAATAGGTAATATAAATTTACAGAGCACTAAAAAGGATGAAACAGGAACTTCAAACAAGAACACTAAAACTAAAGGCAATGATGAGAAAAAAAATATAATACTAAGCCGGGTTTTCACTCACTGATTTTCTTTCACTATTTCTTCGTCACTTTTCATCATCATCATTAATTGATGGACTTTTTGTCATTTCCATATTTTAAACGCTTATTTATTTTATAAATAAATTGGACACACAAAACAGATTTATTATTATCTAATTTACGTCTTTGCTAAGAAACAATATTTTTTAATGATAGTGATGGCCTTGTTGACTCGTAGTCAAGGCGCCCTGCGTCGCCATATTAGCGCAAGTTCCTTGCGCTCCTCTTCTTGGTCTGGTCACGTGTCCTGACGCCTTACGCGTTAGATTTTACGCGAGTTTAACACTTTTTACCCATCCCATTACGTTTTTGTCCATGATGGTACGGTATATACAAGCTCAGTATATACACTCGGTATATACAGTTAACTAGAAGTGCCACTTGTGACTTTTGAGATGCCAATCCATGGCAGCGGTAGCTAACTACCATTAGATGAACTCAAGAAACACAAATTCTCCTGTTCGAAAGGGGGGCGGTGTTTCAGTAGCCTTAGTAACCCAGAGAATTCTCTTCAGAAGTTTATCTACTTATCTACCTTTATAAATATGTAATAATAATATTATGTTTATATGTAATATATTGTAAATAAATTAATAAACATTTTGATTCCAGACTGAACTCGGCAAGACTGATCAAAAGCAGGATAGGAAAAGAGACGAAACTAAATTGAAACCAGATACGAAAGCAGATTTAGACGAGAAGACGAAAGAAAACGAGGAAAGTGGAAGCACTGCACTCGGGAGAGGTAATCCAAACTTGTGACACATGCAGAGAAAAATCAATAAAACACTTATACGTTCTGTTCAGGCCAAATCCGAATTCTTAATCTCACTTCTGTCTTTCTACAGGCAATGGAGTGACTTCCACCAATGTAACTGCGCTGGACTTACCTCCTGTACGTTTCCATAGAGTCCATGGCGTGTATATTAAGATGTCTGACGACTATTGTACTGCACGACTAGAAATACCTGACTTACCAGAAATAGTTCAACAGCGCTCACTTACAAACGAAAACAAATGTTTGGTGTTTAGCTCCAGACCCATTGCGGAGAGTGAGAAGGTGAATTCAGTCATTCTTATATGTCTTTACCTATGAAATTGCCGTTTTGTATGCAATAAGTGAAAGTACTTATTATTTTCAAACTTTTTTATTTCTGAGGATGAGGAAGAGGTTCCAACCCCAGCTCAGACTGTCTGTTGGACAGACTGTCCCGTCCAACAGGCAGTCTGAACTGGGGTTGAAAGCTCTCCCTCATCCGCCATACTCACCAGACCTTGCACCTACCGACTATTACTTTTTCCATAATTTAGACAACTTTTTAGTAGGTAAAAAAATCAATTCCCGAGAGGCAGTACAAAATGCCTTTGAAGAGTTTGTTGCCTCCCGTCCAGCTGATTTTTACAAGAAGGGCATCAATAAACTGCCAATGCGTTGGCAAAGATGCGTCGATTGCATGGGTGATTACTTTTTGAAAAAATAAGTACTTTCACTTATTGCATACAAAACGGCAATTTCATAGGTAAAGACCTATTATTTTTATGTATATTAATAACCTTAGACACTGCACACCATCCCATGTTCCGGGGGACTTAACAAACATACACGAAATGGACACAAAGAACAGACGGATTAAATATAACAATTTTTAATCACACAAAATGTTGTCCCATTTGAATTTTTAAGCCACATCATTCTGCGCAGTAAGTAAGTACAATATATATATGTCACATACGACACTCTGATTCCAAAATAGATGGACCCTACCTATTTTACATGCGACTAACTCCACCCACACGTCCACCACTGTAACTAATTTACACCACGATCAAAAGCAGTGACCCACGAATACATCGAGGTGTTAGACTTGGGTAGTCCCATGACAAATGCGACTATCTTTGTGCCTGTAACAAAAATAATAAAAAGAAAACTGAAGGAGTAGAAAATAAAATAAATCTACTTCCCTTACTCTAGCAAAATGGTAGACAAATTTTTACAAAAATAAAACCGACTTCAAGGTTTGTCTCGATTTCTCTTGGATGCCATCATTAGATCTAAGTGTCCTTATCATGGTACCACCGTTGGGATATCGCCTTTCCATTAAAAAGAGAATCCTCAAAATCGGTTTATAAACGACGAAGTTATCATCGAACAAACATAAAAAAAAATGTGTACGGTCGAATTGAGAAACCTTCTCCTTTTTTTGAAGTCGGTTAAAAATTTAGTTAAATAGGCATACACCTTCTCTACAAGGAAAGCACCTCGAACACAATGTATTGTATAAAACTCATCTTATGTTACTAGACTGTTAAAAGTAATCATATTTTCAAATATATATTATAGATATAAGTTTAGGAGAAGCGTGAACATGTAAAGCATTCCATCTTGGAATATCCCCTAGTCAACAAGTTTACATATTAAATTTCCCTTTAATTTCTCCACAGCAGTTCTGTATTGAGACCTGGCAGCCCTAAGAGCAATGAGAGCTATATTGTAAATATCTCCTGTTATGTTACGCTTTATAACGTCATTTAATTTTTTACGATCTTTCCGATTGATAAGTTCAACTAAATTATAATTCCACTAATCACTTCTACGAGTGTTAGTGGAATATTAGAAAATACTATAGATTCGCGGGATATAAACATCAGCACAATATGTGAAAGTATCTGATGATATATCTGCGCTTTCTTCAGCTTCTGCAGATAGGCCACTGCGACTAATCACATTAATACACACGATTAATCCAGGATACGTCTAGTAGGGCACGCCATCCAGATATTGAGACGTCGTCACGCGTAAGCGTCACGTCAATAGAAGACTACCCAACTTTTTATTTGTATAATGTACTCGTTGTGATGTATTTATATAATTCCTTCACCCTGGCTTGCCCACGCACAGGCACGCATCTTAATATGCTTTTCCCGCCTTTTCACCGAGCTATAGACTCCTCTATAGCCTGCGCGTCATATGTGCCCGAGACAGGCATGGAACCTTCCTGTTTGCCGTTACTCATGGACCTATATATACTACAAATCGTATCTACAGAGAGAAGGAAATCTTCAAACAAACCTATAAGAAGAAGTCTGTGTCCAATTGTGGACCGATGAAAATTAATAGACATCTGAAACATCTGACAATAGATTATGTGCATTTAAATCTCATTTCTTTGAACACCAAAGCTACCCATGAATTTGTTTTGCTACATTCTATTTGTCCATCCAAAGGTTGCCTCTAAGAAATTGGTTTTTAGCGATAAGACCGCTATTTGTACATGGTTGTAAAATTAATATACTCCAAATTGTAAACTGTTTAATAATAATTGGTGTACAATAAAGTTTATTCTAATCTATTCTAGACATCGGTCAGAGCATCTTAATTGATGTGTTATTCTAATTTTAGGTGTATCTACGTCTGAAAATAGTTCCATCGATATTACAGTCTAGCGTACAGTTTGGGCTAACAAAATGTGATCCAAACAGCATTACCGACCTGAATTCTTGGAATTACAACAGGTGGCTATATTTGTTTCTGGAAAGTGAAATTACCAAAACCATCACCTTACATTTCTGTGTGAAGCAGTCAGGAAAACTTACCTATTATCTGAAGGATAATATCTTGAACTATGGCTTCAAAAATTTTAATATTAGTGGTCCTTTATGGGCAGTATTGAAACTACCTGATAATGTAACTAATGTGGAATTCATTCATTCTCCAAAAAGGACTAAATCTGAAAAGTATAAACTTTTGAGTAAAGAGAAGCCTTCACCCCCAATCACAGTAAGTGCTTATTTTTTTTTGTGACATCCAATTTTTAAACTCATGAATAAATGCAAGTTTGGCTATGTGTGAGCACATAACTCGACCAGAGCTACACTTAAAGAGTAAACAAGGTTAAATTCTGATAGATTAAACATGCAGAGCTTAACCACCGATGTTCATCTCTTGGGTGTTTTAAAAATACGACTAGACTAAGAGATTAACTTGGGAGAGCCACGCTTTCGCATGAATGGGCCGGCTCGAACGGAATGGTACCACGGCCCCACAAAAACCAGGTGTGAAACAGCGCTTGCGCTGTGTTTCACCGAGTGAGTGAGGATACCGGAGGCTGATACCCGAACTCCACCCCACATCCCTCTCCCCATCCCCCATAGGCACTTGACGCACTTGTGACGCCTCTGGTGTTGCGGGTGTCCATGGGCAGCGGTAATCGCTAACCATCAGGTAATACGTCTGCGCGTTTGCCCCGATATTTGTACGTAAGTTATAAGAGCGATTTGTCGAATACGATTCGCGCGCGCGTTCGTGTGCGTTTCGGAGTGCTGTTTCGACTGCCCGATAGCGATAGCGATTTTAACTGTCTGTAACAATTGCCGGGCGCCGAGGGGCTCGCGCGGGCGCATGCGGCGTGGTACAACTGTACGCGTAGATCAACGAGACTCCACAGTATTTTCCAACATACAGGATTTTGCCTAGTTTGGAAGGCAGTTTCACTACCTTTTGTGTAACACATTTCACGCACTATGTAATTTTAAAATTGTAAAAATGCCTATAACTGTTAATGTGTTTTTGTTCTGTGTTCAATAAATACATTTATTCATTATTATTATTATTATATTAAGCTGTCTGTCTAAGGAGAAGCTTAGACTATCAAAGACTGTTGATAATAAATAAAGCAAATTAATTATCTTTGTAATTTCAGATTGAACTGAAAAATCTAATTGGCAATGTCAGTAACCTTAAGCTTGACTCAACAATGGCCAAAGAAAAATCGAAATCCTGTGAGGCATTCAAACCATTAGCAAATATAGAAAAAATAAAGAGTCCATTGAATGCAAAAGGTGAGTAATAATTATTAACTTCATACGTCACACACTGCCGTCTGATCCCAAACCAGACAGCTTGTACTACAAGTATAAGCGTACTAACCAGATTGATAATAAACACTCTTTTACCAGATCTATACAAATAAATAAAATTGGAGTGTCTGTTTGTAATATTAAAATAACCGCTTTTTACTAAATGCATATGTATGTATACACGGTACATATCCCAAAAATGTAGTTAAGAAAAATTTTGTCTTTCTGTCAGTTCCGGGTAATCTCTGGAACGGCTGGACGGATTTTGACGGGACTTTCACTGGCAGGTAGCTGATGATCTGAGGAGTAACTTAGGTTATTTATTTTTAGACTAGCTACGTCCCGCGGAGTTACCCGCAGTACGACAATAACCGCGGGATTCAGCTAGTCTTTACAAATAAATAAAATTGGAGTGTCTGTTTGTAATATTAAAATAACCGCTTTTTACTAAATGCATATGTATGTATACACGGTACATATACCAAAAATGTAGCTAAACAAATTTTTGTCTGTCTGTCTGTCTGTCTGTCTGTTTATTCCGGGTAATCTCTGGAACGGCTGGACGGATTTTGACGGGACTTTCACTGGCAGGTAGCTGATGATCTGAGGAGTAACTTAGGCTATTTATTTTTAGACTAGCTTCGTCCCGCGGCGTTACCCGCAGTACGACAATAACCGCGGGATTCAGCTAGTTGATAATAAAAATACTATTAAACTCATACCTTGTTTATATTTCTTTGTATTTATTTAAGACCCTTGCTATGTATTACTTTCACTTTGAATCAACAGATCTACCTTTCAATACACCAGAGTTCCCTATGCTTTCTTAAAATCATATTTTTCTCTCCATCCCATGGTTGCCTGTAAGAAATTGCCTCTGCGTAGTAAGACAATATATATTTGAATATAGATAAATGGCAGAGACTAGACTAGGATCTCCCTTATTTTTATTTTCTAACGCATAGGTCCTCGTTATGTTCATTTGACCTTAAAACAGTCGAAAATACATTTTTATATCATTACAAGCACTAAAACACATGCCGACTGGCGCGTAAATAAAATCATAAATGTTTTTTTTAAAGTATCCTTGTATGTACATCAATACTTAGATACATTCTTCGAAAGTATGGAATCAATCACTATCTCTATCTATCTATCTATATATATATATATATATTTATATATATATATATATATATATAAATATAGATATCTCTTTTCGGCCCTTGTTGATCAGCAACGGATTTTGTTGATCTAATGTGTATTCCGGCGTACTAATGTGGCTCCGCTCTGGATCAACAATTCCAACCCCTCTGCTGGCAGAATTACGAACTATTTACATCATTTTTATACAAATCCACACCAGCTATTGTTGATCCGATTCAAATGGACCAATCAGAGGCCACCTTCTCCAGGATTGGGTCTTTTCTATGGTAGACTGTTTCCACTTTGCTTCACAATTAATTATCGAATTAATGCGTAACGTATAATTGCCTAAGGAGCCTTCAAACAAAAAAAGGTACGTATTCAGATATAGTTAGGTACTATTTAACTTTACCATAAGTAAAAAAATGAGTTGATACTTATTTAAGCCATTCTGGATAGTCTACCCCTAAGGGAGTGAAATAGGGGTTTAAAGATTGTATGAAAGTTTGTCATTCTTTAAGTTAGAACATAAAACTTTATCTTTGGTCTACTGATTAAAAATGACTAGATGCGTATTTAAGCGTTTCTGGATATTTTACCCCTAAGGGGGTGAGACAGTTTTAAGATTGTATGGAAGTTTGTCATTTTTTAAGTTAGAACATGAAACTTTATCTTTAAGTTACTGATTAAAAATTACTAGATATGTATTTAAGCGTTTCTGGATATTCTACCCCTAAGGGGGTGAGATAGGTGTTTAAAGATAATATGGAAGTTTGTCATTTTTTAAGTTAGAACATGAAACTTAATCTTTGGGCTACTGATTAAAATGACTAGATACGTATTTAAGTGTTTCTGGATATTCTAACCCTAAGGGCGTGAAATAGGGGTTGAAAGTTTGTATGTTGTTGTAAGTACGTCCTTTTTAAGTTAGAAAGAGGAAAGTTTATTTCACGGCTACTGATTAAAAATTAGTGGTAACATATCTAAGCGTTTCTGGATATTCTACCTCTAAGGGATGAAACAATGGATGAAACAGGGGTTGAAAACTTATATATATATATATATTTTGTCCTCTGCTCGCCAATTGTTGATCAGGCCGAGATATGCAATAATTGTTGATCCACCTTTTTGGTACTATTTCTAAGGAAGTGTCCAGTGTATCGTCTTATAGGCGCAATATAGTATCATACGGTTTGCAATGCTGTGCTTAAGTCTACGGCAAAATCTCTAACTCGATTGACTCGGCAATTGCAGCTCTAATAACCGTCATCTTTTTCATATATGATACTTTGTTGATCACTGTTTTCATACTTGATGATACTTTGTTGATCAATATACACAACGTTTGATTAACATATGCCACGGGAACTAATATTTTAAAACGGCTTGGTATACACGAAGTAGTCAGAGCAGAATTTCAATATTCATTCTGGTTGAGATTTTTGTAAACGTGGATGCACTTTCGCGTTGTAAACCCTCTTAAAACTACCTACTCGAAAAAGTTTTTTTAACTGTTTTGTTTGTCTAGGAAATAAAGTTTCATTTGTATACCTTAAAAAATTGACTTTCACACAAACTTTCGATCTATATATTACCCCTTTAGGAGTAGAATTCCCATCAATGCTTATTACTATAAATGCTGTGATATAAGTATTCATTTATTTGTAATCAAAAGTCCACTTCGAGACTAACCTATATACGAAATGTGAACCCCTATTACACCCCTTAGTGGTAGAATCTCCGGAAACTCCTTAATACGTTTTAACTTATTTTTAATCAGTAGCTTAAAGATTAAGTTTCATGTTCCTAACTTAAAATGACGGACTTCCATACAAACTTTCAAACCCTACTTCACTCCATTTGCGGCAGAATTCGCACGCTTAAATACGTATCTAATAATTTTAATCAGTACCTTAAAGATAACTGTTCATGTTTCTAAATTAAAAATGACGGACCATCGTACAAACTTTCAGTCCCTATTTCACCCTCTTAGGAGTAGAAATTCCAAAATTCCTATTTCTATGTATGGAATTTAAAGAATTAGCCTCTAACTCCAAAAGAATACAAATTAAGTATACGTAAGAATACGTACGTGTAATATTAAAATAATCCTCAAATCCCTAACTGTTGAAGAGTTTAACCTTCTACCATCAGTTCACCTAAAGAACTTGAAACTACACAACTAAAGATCTATAGATGCATATAAAATCGAAGGATTATCCTCCATCTTTTAACCATTGGGGAGTTATACCTTCCATCATCAGCTTATCTAAATAATTTGAAAGAATAGGACTAAAGGTAAGATACATACATACGATATTTAAAAATTTATCCTCCAACTCCTAACCGTTAAGAAGTTGTACCTTACATCATCAGCTCATCATCATGAAATGATGACTACCAGACGCAAATATCGGTGTAACTATAGAAAATATACTAAAAACATAGTACGTGCCTACAAAAAATGAGCATACCCTTTCGAACACAAAAATAATTTTCAAAATTGGTGAAATAGTTTCAAGAGTTAGGACTTCATCGGAAATTTCCTTGTTTTTCAGGATTTAGTTTCAACAATTCCGTAAATATTAGTATTTTAGAAGTTTGTAACGAAAAACTAAATACCTTGTTTTCCTTTTCTTATTTTGTTAATAACAATTTGCTAATAAATCCTTAAAAACATTTTTCTAGAAGTCATAACACTCATTAGGAATCGAATGAGCTATCGCACATTATTTTTAGAAGCTTTATTATAAATAAATAAATAAATAAATATTTTGGACATCTTACACACAATAATATACCTGTTCCTTTCTAACGATAGTGCTGCTCCGCCCCCGCCCCCCATGTTTTAAAATGCTAGTTAAAAGCGGCATATGTTGATCAAAACGTTGTGTATATTGATCAACAAAGCATCATCAAGTATGATAAAGTTGACCGTTATTAGAGCTGCAATTGCCGTGTAAATCGATGACGAGCTAGAGTATTTGCCGTAGACTCAAGCACAGCGTCGCAAGGCGTATAATACTTATATTGCGTGTATAAGACGATACACTTGATACTATCTTAGAAATAGTGCCAAAAAGGTGGATCAACAATTATAGCGTGTCTCAGCCTGATCAACAATTGCCGAGTGGAGGACAATATATATATATATATTTATATACTATATATATTTATATATATATATATATGCCGGGGTTTGCGACGGGGCGGTGTGTCAGAATCGAACCGACTAAAACCATACGGTGTTTCACTCTGCGCCTGAGATGGGAGGGATTCGGGAACTGCTGTTATTAACACATCCGGACCCCTCTCTTTAACTAGTTTTAACTAGAGCAAGGTTACTAAAAACTGCCGCTAGGTTAAATTCAGTCCTCAGAGATCCAATCGCTAACAAAATGGTCGGACGCTTCCGAGTAACGCTTTCGAACTTGTCAACGCTTTTTCATCTTCTTTTTTTGTATGGGTCTGTCAAAGCAACTTTATTCCGTCTGATAGAAAGCATAAGCAGAATTCAAGACTGGTGGTTACCATACTCATTGCGAGTGCATACAATGCAACAAAGCCACGTGGCGGCTTAGTGATGCTTCTGATTTAGATTCGTCGACCCGGCTTGTTCATACTGAACTCAGCGTGGCTCTACTACCTTTGAATTCTTCTGTGATCTGTTTAACACTTTAAAAGACTACAACTCAGGTTTTTAAATGTTTTTGAAAACAGAAGACGCAAAATGGTTAGTGTGGAGTGATTATCATTTGACTTCCACAAACTAGACGATATCGAAGTACTGGAAAAAGACTTTGTAGGACTCCAACTACTTGAAAGTAATGCCAAAACTGTCCATTTGGCAATCGAGACCGCTAAAAGTGCTCTCCAAGGCAAAGAGTGATCTGTATATTGGAATGGCCACCCATTCATAGTCTGCACGGGCTGTGATTGCTTAACTGTGCAATATTTAACCCAAGTGGTAACATTTATCTTTAATTTACACTAATTAAAATACACAATAGGTTGATTTCAATTGACGAGTGAATTCTCCTCTATTACAGATGACGGGACCTCCCGTACCGATTGTGCAGTGGACGTTCTAACTCCACTACGTTTTCATAGAGTCCATGGACGATTTGTAACTATCTCCGATGACTATTGTACTGCGCAAGGTGCGATTCCAAAAGAGAAGCCTTTATTAGGGACCCACGAATGTTTCGCTTTCAGTTCCAGACCTGTAGCTATTAATGAAAAGGCAAGTATGTTGGTGTCCTTGTGGTGATGAATTAAGAATACAAAATGTTATCACTCCTATTTATCCCAGCCGGCTAAGAGAGCTAACTACGTAAGATAAATTTAACTACGTAAAATATCCTCTTACTGTCTTGCGTTTCCCATACTTCTGCGTGTGTTCATTCCTCCTTCCTCATCCAATCTGTTCTTCTCTGGAATGCTCTTCCCCGGGAAATCAGAATGGCACCAAGTCGTAATTCCTTCAGGGTAAGGGTACGAGATCTCCTTGCCCGAGATATGGCAGATTCTTCACAAATTTGATATTGTTTTTATTGTGGTAGGTATATGTGTATGGTGTATGTATTTTTATGTATGTATATGTATGTTTATATGTTTTGTATATATGTATCCATTCTTGTGTAATAGCATGGAAATATTATGTTTCATTGTTTTTTCTTCTAAATTATTACCCAATATTGTTTCTGGATTACAAAGTTCAAGCGAAAGTGTCGTGCACCATCTCACTCATTTCCGCACCACCCAACGGTAGACTGGTAGAGAATGCCTTTGGCATTAAGTCCGCCATTGTACTTTTGTGCATAAAGTTATAAAATAAATAAATAAAATCACTGAAAGGAGAAGAAAGATTCGACAATGGCCTTATAACTAAACCCTATACGAACCCGTTTGGCCAGGTAGCGCCTAAACCTCCTTTGTTTGTTTCTTTTCTTTCTTTCTTTGTAAGAAGAGGCTTGCCAGTATAAGACTGTTAAAATCTGTTGATGATTGATGAACTAAATTACTGATGTCTTTAAATTATAGGGCCAGATCCTTGTCAGTATCAATATAATACAGTCTCTCTTGATAGACCACTACTCTGATTTTTTAATATTTACATACATATTACAACAAATTACTTAATATAAAAATAATAGTAAATTAATCAATTAACAGAGATTTAATGAAAATATGTGACTGGAGTAAGGAGTATGGACTGAGTGTGAATCCGACCAAAACGCTCATCATAGTGGGTAGCCCCAGACTATACTGTAGATTAAACTTCCAGCAGATACCAGACTTACTTTGCAGCGGCTCGATTGTTTCCTTCAGTTTGGCAATACTGGGATTAAGATACTCATGGATAGGTACCTAGCGGCGGGATCTCTGCCAAGGTTACAAAACTTTCTTACCACAAACACTCAAATTGCGCTCGCACAGTCTCTTCTTCTTCCCATTTTTGATTATGGTGATGTCAGCTATCTAGATCTCAACGAAAACCAACTAAACTTGAGCGACTCCTAAATCCTTGGCATTAGATTCATATTTGGATTACGCAAATATGACCATATCTCAGAGTTTCGTTCTAAACTCCAGTGGCTCCCAATACGCTTTCGTCGGAATGTACATATTCTTTCTCTTTTATACAGTGTTCTGTTTCATCCTCATACTCCCTGTTATCTTAAAACAACGCTTTCAGTTTTTACACAACACTCATTGTAAGGACCTGAGATCATCAGAAAATTTGAAACTAGCAATGCCAAAACATTCCACATTCCAGTTTACAGATAAATCCCTTACTGTGCAAGCAGTAAAACTCTGGAACGATTTGCTTGTAACAAACCGTCGCGCCAAAACTTTGAGTGCATTTAAAAAGCTAGTGAAGGATTATTATCTGTCATTATAATTATTTGTTATATAAAGTATATATTTTAGTCTGTGTATGTATGTATCATTATGTATGTATGTATGTGTTTGTATGCTTGCACGACATGGGGCGCCGTCTCAAGACGGTCGGTCCTCGTACATGACGGTACGCTCCTGCAAATAGTCTGCCACTAGCCGCCTCAGGTACTGTGGCACTCCGTGGCACTGGAGTGTGTATGTATGTGTGTATGAGTATATTATATGTGTAATATGAGTAGATGTGTAGTGTGTGTGTAGTGCTTATAGAATATTTTCAATTTGATGTGCGTTTTTATTATTCACATAAAAATTAAAGATTTGTGTACCCTACTACTGCTACCCTAAAGAATTTCACTTACCACAATATCCGTACAAAGATTGTCTGTAATAGATCGCCATGAGCGATAAGACCACCAATTGTCACATTTGTTAATTGTAACTCTTTTTGTCCATGTAATATGTGTGTACAAAAAAGATAAATAATTAAAATAAATAAATAAACAAATTAATTTAGTGATATTACATAAATAATATTATGTATCGTTCAACATTAATTATTATGTTTCCCAGAATTCAGAAAACGTGATGGGTGGTGCATCATGTTGCCTTGTGGCACTCCAAACGTTCATCGAGAAATTGTACGGCGACCGTTTACGATAGCTTATTAAGTATTACCTTTTTTTTTCTTTTTTTTCCAGGTATACCTACGTTTAGGAAAAGTTTCAAGCCCCTACATACATCCTTTAGGCTTTGGCTTTACTGATTGTGATCCGAACATAATAGTTGACATTCTGCCGAAACTCTGTCCATATAGAACTTGCATCTTTAGCAATTGTTTAAACAATTTACCATATAATTTTGGTAGTGAAGGATATTTATTCTTTTTTTTCCTGAAACCTTCCGGAGAAGTGTGTTATGGAATCAACGATAAGGAAATAGGAAGTGTATCTAAAGTAATCAACGTAAAGATACCTCTCTGGGGGTTGATAAAACTATCTCATGATATTTCTACTGTGACATTAATTGAATATCCAGAAGGAAATAAGTCTGAAGATTTAAAATCTCCGAGCATACGAAAGCCTATACAACTAAATTCTACAGTAAGTTATTTATTTGTGTTTATTATCCGAACATCGATCGACCGAACTACCACCTTCCGAAGTAGTCGCTGGTCCGTTAACCAAATTTTGTCGCGTATAAGTAAACTTTCGTTTTAGAATTCCTAAATTTAAAGTCTGGCATGGCACAAGAGCCTATATAGGCCGATATAAACTGTCACACTTAGACGACCAGGAGATCTCTAGGCGATTGTAACATATTTGAGATTTTTCAGAAAATAACCACAGACAACACTGAAAATAAAAAGTCTGATGTATTGAAGTTGCCAGCACCTTCAAGTGGAATATCACCAGTGAAGCCAACTTTCTATTGGAGTGAGTTCTATGTTTTGGTATTGACTGCATGACTGGCGTAGTGGTTTAGCCGGTTACCTCACTACTTTCTACTACGCTGAGTATTTTGCATTCATTCCCCAGATGGGAGAAGAATTTGTAACAAACAAAAAAAAGAACAAAAATATATAATTACCCGACTACGGCAAAGCTACAGAAGGGTTATGATTTTGACAGGCTATGTATGTATGTATGCTCATCTGTTCCCTCATAGCTCCTCAACTACTTATTAGAACTAGACAAATGAGGTATCGGTAGAAGCGTCTTGATCGTCCGCTAGTTATAGACTACATGACGTGTCACTGATTCTTATGTGGCGCCCTCTAGCAGTCATAAAGTACTGTGTTAAATAGTAAGTTTGAAATAAATATGCCGTTTCTGATATCATTGGAAAAGGCGTTACTTGAACATTTCAAATTTATATATATTATTAGCATTTGCTCGTGACTTTGTCCGTATTTATTCAATAATTGTGATATTTCTATGGTACTTTTTTAAAGTATACTTTGCAAAGAAATTAATATTATAAAGGCATCAAAACATTTTAAATAAAAAAAAGCTAAAACCCAACTACGTGAAAAAAGTATGAAACAAGTTTGAAAAGCCGTAGTCACGCGTTGTTAAAGTGTTATGGTACGTTTTCATGTAGCGTGTGACTACGGCCTTTAGTTAGTAGTAGTTGGGTTCTAGTTTTTACTTTTTTTTTCTAATAGATTAATCACTTACTCTAACGCAACCAACCAACCGAACGAACCCAGAGAATTACCATAAACTGGTTTTCGGTGAGGTTGTGGCATTGCTGATATCGTTTACATGACTAACCAATGTATATAAAAGAAAAATTACACGTACAATTTTAACAAAAATTAAACCGACTTCAAGTTTCGACTCGATTTCTCTTGGATACCATCACCAGACATTAATGCCTTATCATGGTACCATCGTTGGGACATCTCCTTTCCATTAAAAAAAGAATCATCGAAATCAGTTCATAAACGACGAAGTTATCCACGAACACACATAAAAAAAAAATATACGGTCGAATTGAGAAACCTCCTCCTTGTTTTGAAGTCGGTTAAAAACAAAGA
The DNA here is from genome assembly GCA_905220595.1 of Spilosoma lubricipeda. Classification (NCBI taxonomy): domain Eukaryota; kingdom Metazoa; phylum Arthropoda; class Insecta; order Lepidoptera; family Erebidae; genus Spilosoma; species Spilosoma lubricipeda. The sequence goes on along the minus strand of HG992301.1, from coordinate 10,264,271 downwards.
AAGAAAAGGCTAAAGCAAAGGTTTTATTTCTGTTTTTTTATCTTAAGGTGGCGAAATTCCTGTCAGAACTATTCCTTATGAGAGTTTTCGTTTTCATTCCATCCATGGAAAATATATTAAACTGTCACCTGATAAAACTATAGCAAATTGTGAAATGCCTGCTGTAGAACCGTATTTCGTGACTCATGAGTGCTATGTCTTCAGTTCAAGGCCTATTAATATCAACGAGAAGGTAATTTGTCGATACTATAATAATCTATATTTTTATTGACAGCTTTTCACTAAATGCGAGAACGGAACTTACGTCAATAAGGTTTTTTTTGTCTGTCTGTCAGTTTCTTCCTATGAGACGCCTGATGTTATTTGGAGTAACTTAGGCTACTTTTTTAGACTTACTTTGCCCCGTGGCGTTACGCGTCATCATTGTAGTATCGCGTATTGGAGAGTAACTTAATGGTATCATTACCATCATCAAAGGAGCTTTTGATGTGTACTATGCTGATCACACGGCATGGTAAGGGGCTAGTTTCAGACTTGTCTTTTCTTAACAATACTGTTGTCCTGTGTAGTTAGCTTCCTTATTTGGCTGTTCACCCACGTGTTATGAATAGGGGTAGTTCTAGTACATAAAGAACAGTGCCATATATTTATTTTGTTTCGTTTCGTCGTTTGCCGCATATTCCATAAAAAAAAAAACAAAAAAAAAACTTGAGAGGTGTCAAGGGACACCCGGTTGGAACGAAGTTTATAAGCACAACAGAGTGTGTATATCTTTATATATATAATTCTTCTGTGAGTGTGTATGTCACTGAACTTCTCTCAAACGAATGGACCGATTTTGAAGAAATTTTTTGTGTGTGTTCAAGGGGATCTGGGAATGGTTTAGATTTACAATTTTGTCCGCTGGAAAATGTTTTTTTAATTAATTTTTAATTTATTAGTAGTTGTTGATTTTGGAATGTTTTACATTGGATCAGACAGACGGCGCTACCATCGCAGTGTCAAATTTTAAATAATATTCGAATTTTAATTTTAGTCTGTCCCGACAGTTAGCGCTGCGATCAAATTAAATAAAAAGTTTTGTTATCATTGTGTTATTGTAGACCATGTGCTGGATCAAATATTAAATTAAAAGTTACTGAGTGTTTTGAGAAGAGTTTTGAAGTGTGCCTAAAAAACTATACATTTTGCGAATTTAGTGCAGAATCGAAGTGAGTATATTTCTTATATTTTTTTTATCATAATATATAAAGCTGAAGAGATTTTTTTTTTTGTTTGTTTGTTTGTTTATTTGAACACGCTAATCTCAGGAACTGCTGGTCCGATTTGAAAAATTCTTTCGGTGTTGGATAGTCCATTTATCGAGGAAGGCTATAGGGCATATATCATCACGCTACTACTAATAGGAGCGGAGCAACAATGAAGAATGTTTCAAAAACGGGGGAAATTTTCACGCTACGGCGCAAACGAGGTTGCGTGGGTCAGCTAGTATATATATATATATTACTCTCGACTTCGTAAACACAACAGCGTATAGGTTAGAACACGCACGGTTATTAATTATTAATAAAAATATATTAAAGTTACTAGCTGTCCCGGCAAACGTCGTTTTGCTATAACTACTAATAAATTAAAAATTAATTAAAAAAACATTGTCCAGCGGACAAAATTGTGAATCTAAACCATTCCCAGATCCCCTTGAACACACACAAAAAATTTCATCAAAATCGGTCCAGTCGTTTGAGAGAAGTTCAGTGACATACACATTCACAGAAGAATTATATATATAAAGATAAATAAATAAAATAAATAAATAAATAAATATTTCGGACATCTAACACACAACGCCATCTAGTCCCAAGCTAAGCAGAGCTTGTGTTATGGGTACTAGACAACTGATATAAATACATATATACTTTTTTTTTGTAAATACATACTTATTATACATAGGAAACACCCAAACTCCGAAACAAATATTTGTAGATCGTACAAACATTTGGTCCGACCCGGGAATCGAACCCGAGACCTCATGATCAGCAGTCGCACACGCCAACCGCTAGACCAACGAGGCAGTCAAAGAAAGATGACGCGTACACTTGCTAAACGAACATTCCGTCGCGATCGAGCAGTACTACAGTCCTGTCACAGAAAACCAACCTAAAATGACAGCATTCGAGCTGTCGTGTTTTGTTAGTAAATATGACACTGGAGGCCCAATGACGCAAGCAGTGTGGGTAACCCTGTAGCATTGTCTCATTGTCTGACTTCACAGTGAGTATAGTGACACTCTTGAGTTCTGCTCATGCTTTCCATCAGGCAGTAGAGTAGTTTCCAGTAGAGTGGGCAGATTCAGGCTAAAAATTTAATAAAAAATAATATGAATTAACAGTTTAACTACCATGAACCGCAACTATATCCTTGTAATTCTGATTCCAGGTGCATCTTAAATTGGAGGCAGTGTCAAAGAAATGCTTAAATGATTTTAGTTTCGGTTTTACTGATTGTGACCCGTGCATCATTCCTAACATTATGAGTAGACTATGTCAGTCCAGCCCTTGTATTCTTGGGAACTACCTAACTGCTTTACCGAACCAATTTTGCGTGAAGGATAATCATTTGCATTTCTATGTAACTAAAGCAGGAGAAGTACATTTTATGGTAAACGAGGAAGAAAAGGGTGTTTGTTGCAGAGGAGTTAACATCAGTTCTCGTATTTGGGCTGTCATCAAAGTTACTAATTTTGTTTCATCAGTGAGACTTCAAAATAAAACACAGGATTCCTTCAACTCATATTTCTCTGGAGAAGTTTCTTCTGCACTAAAGACTTCATCAGTTAGTGTCACTTATTTATTTTTATTCAGTTTGGATAATAGAGTATGAATGATTTAGGATTAAAGGAAAGGAATTTATGGAACGAATGTGTGTAGAAGTGTTGGCAGAAATCGTTCACGGCGAACATTAATCGACTTAATCGGTGATGTTCTAAAAATATTCGTCTGAAAAGCCACCAATAAACACCAAGCATGCATGCAACGACTGATGAATGTGAACACAGCAAATGAGGGTGCGTCAAGATTGTAGTAAGTGGAGATATATTATCTCTGTCTACCCCTATAACTTTTCTCTCTGCTTAGTTTGAGCCTAGATGGTGTTGTGTGTCAGATATACAAAAAAAAAAATATTTTTCCATGTTGCGTCTGTATTTTGTGGTAAAACTCTTATACCCTTTAGTCTATACAAATAAATAAAATTGGAGTGTCTGTTTGTAATATTAAAATGACCGCTTTTTACTTAATGCATATGTATGTATACGCGATATATATACCAAAAATGTAGTTAAAAAAATTTTGTCTGTCTGTCTGTTTGTTTCGGGTAATCTCTGGAACGGCTGGACGGATTTTGACGGGACTTTCACTGGCAGGTAGCTGATGATCCGGGGAGCAACTTAGGCTACTTTTTTAGACTAACTGTGTCCCGTGGCGTTACTCGCGGCACAACAATAACCGCGGGTAACATCGCGGGATTCAGCTAGTTCTAACATACGTAAGAATAGGTAATATAAATTTACAGAGCACTAAACAGGATGAAACAGGAACTTCAAACAAGAACACTAAAAGTGAAGGTGGTGATGAGAAAAGAAATATCTCAGCAGACAGCAATATACTCACTGGACTGCCAAGAACGGACGTCACAAGTAATACCAAAGGACAAACTCTGTTCGACTGGGGGGTATGTAACACTGAACAACAGTTACCATTACCATCATTAGCAGCCTCATTACGGGAGTGATCGCCAAAGGTTATATCTATAGGCGCGTACGGCTGAGTTCCGAGCGGGTCACAGCTTTCGGCTCCCGCCCAAAAAGGTGCACGAGTAGCGTGAGGCCGCTCGTCCAGCTAAAATGGCTCGTTGGTCATCCCGGCTGGAGAACGTGAAGGCTCTCCGGTCAGTCATCGTGGAGTAGGCGGGTAGCATTACATCATTTCCTTCCGACTGATACAGGTCCTTTCTTCTCTTTTGATAGTATCTGTACTCGGTCGCTAAATGCATATGTAAATATATATACATGGTAGATATATCAAAAATGTATTTCTTAAATTTTTTTGTCTGTCTGTCTGTCTGGCTGTTTGTGCCGGGTAATCTCTGGAATGGTTGGACCATACAAACAGAGACAAATACAAAATGTCATTTATTCATCAACGATCGATAACAAACACCTAAAATAAAAAGAAATTCCAATATTCCACTTAAACTTTCGTTCAGTCACAATTTCTCACAAATGCTAACAAAAATTATACAATTTTGGACTCTGACATCACCCGAATAATGCCCGAATAACATTTAATTCTTATCAATATTTACATGAATGAGAAGATTCTACGGTTATACTTTATACTTTTTAAAAGACTTCAAAAAAAGGAGGAGGTTTCTCAATTCGACCGTATATATATAGGGTAAATGTGGGAGAGTCGCCCCAGTGGGATAGATGCCGCGTCTAACACGTAGCGACATGTATAAACATTAGATTCGCAATTTTTTGTTTAATTGAAAGCTTGTCGCCGCCCGTCCCTCGGTTAGTAACCAGCGCTTCAGTGGCAACTATGAATCGTGAGTTGTGAGGCAAAACTTACTTTAACCGTCAAAAAATTTGTAGATTTGGTTTGACTCAAACTTGATTACGCTCGAAACTTTTAATTTTATCTAGTAAGTACCTATATTTTTGTTTTTCTTAACTGTATATGTATTAAATAATAGTTTTTATATATTATTTTAGTATGATTCAACATGTTTTATGTAATAAATTGATGGTCGTCTATCCCTTCAAAACAGGATAGATGCCAAGATTTCTGTGAGTATAGATGCCCTAAGAGGCATCTATTCTTTTCATCTATAATTTACTTAGATATGCCACGTAAATAGTTTACCTGTTCAGAAAATTTTATAAACTATAGAAATGGGGAAAACAGTCAGCTGCAGTGTTAAGTTATTAAGAAATCATTGCTACTAAGAAAATCAAAGGTAAAACTACTGCTAAAATACCGTGCAAGAGTAGTAAAGCACCAAGGTGGTTGACTAAAGAAAAGTCAAGAGCAGCTTCAGAGGAGACAGATTAATGTGCGATATATTATGATTCTGGTGTTCCTTACAAAGAAAATGGATTTCATGTATAAATGAATGAATTCTCCAGGTGGTAGAACCACGCTCATTTCAGCACATACAGGTCGACTCGACCAAGGTGATTCTACCCTCTCACAGTACACCAATCTAAAGTAACAGCATTCGTACTGTCGTATTTCATTGGTGAGTGGGAGACTGGAGACCCAATGATGCAGTTTTTTTAATAGAAACATATATTTCAAAGATTTCAAAACGTAAGGAAGTTGCAATTTTATATGTTGACGCTGATATTTTTTAAATAGAAACTTAAATTGATCCCATTTTTAAAAAACCAAAGAGGTTTGTTATTATGTAATAGCTAATGTTAATTAAAATTGGTAAACCCAAAATAATGTTACATATTTACATAGGGCAACTATCCTACAGTTCAAAATATTATGGTGGCATCTAACCCACACAGTAGGCATCTATCCTCAATTATAAGACTTTTGTATTTCGTTTTTACTAAACAAACAAAATAGATTTATGTAAAATTATTCTAAATACTTTTTTCATTAATAGGTACACAACTGATTACGAACGTTTATAATTTGAAAATACTCATATTCTATAAGTTAAGCCGTTATTTCAAAAAGGGTGGCAACCATCCCACATTTACCCTATATATAACGAATATATATATATACATATTATTTTTCTATTTCTGTTCTCGGATAAGTACGTCGTTTATGAACCGATTTTGATGATTCTTTTTTTAATGGAAAGGAGATATCCCAACGGTGGTACCAGGATAAGGACACTAAGATATCTGATGATGGCATCCAAGAGAAATCGAGTCAAACCTTGAAGTCGGTTTTATTTTTGTTAAAATTTTATGTTTATGCACTTCTAGTATAACCGTCGGTGTTTCTCTTGATAGTAAGTTATAGAAAGGAACGAGCGAGTTACTATTTACTTTGTTACATCTACGAACATAAGCATTCTTTAGCTTTTCTGTCTACGAGCGAGTAAACGATACAGGTACAGCGTAGCGTATAACGAAAATACAGTTCCATGGTACACTCACACTGTTAAACGTAACTAATTATAAAAAATAATCGTTACATTTTGTTTCACGAAACTACGTTTACGGTAACAATCCTCATAAGCGATTACTTGAACCGATTATATATAGTTATTTAACGCTCACTTCTAGTTTAGTTATCGCTTCTCGGCCTTTTGGTTGAGATCAAAGTGTTCAGTCTCAATCTGTTCTTTTCAGCTTAATAACTGAAAGTTTCCTCATTAAGGGATACTATATAAACTTTTTTGATTGATGATTTGATTTTTGTAAATTGACGGGATGTTCGGTTCTCGCGCCACTCCCGTCTCGGGTCGGCCCACATTATACCTGAAACTAATCCACTAAACTTTCTATTTCCATGTCCATACAAAGTCAGAAACCTAATGCAAGTGCTTCATAATGGCACAGACAAAAAATAAGAAAGTTAACTATTATTAATTTTTATCATTTTTTGTAAATACATACATATTATACATATAAAACATTGAAACTCCGAAAAAACAAATATTTGCAGATCATACAAACATTTTATCCGACCCGGAATTCGAACCCGAGACCTCATACACAGCATTCGCATACGCTACCATTTCGACATCGAGGCAGTCAATTTTACTAACGTAAGATTTAACGTACGCTTTTTGCCGGCTAGAGTCCGCCGGGCCTCCGCAACGCCTTGTGAGGAACTTCATTCCAAAAAATGTAATACATGAAGGGAGCATTAATGTTTTTTTTATCAACACAGGTAGAAAGTTCCGTGAAAACTGAACCTGAATTCAAAAAGACTGAATTAACGACAGAACTTACAGGTCAAGAAGCATTAAAATTAAATATTCAACCTAGTACAAGTGAGTGAAATTATTTTTAGTAATTGTCTTTTGGTGGAATAAGTGGTTAGTCATCCTGATTGCAAAACCAAAGGTCGTGGGTTCGATGCCCGTCCATAAAAAAAAAATATTTAATCGGTAGGTGACACCTTCGTTCCTTATCTAACCAACCCATGGATATCTACAGTTCAAAAGACGCATGTACGTTGCCACCTTTTGAGCGCAAGAGACGTGGGGGAGGGGTAGGAGAGTTGAGGATAACTTGACTCATTTGGTTGGTTGGTGAACGCAAGAATTACTCAACTCCGATGTTATTTTAATTATTTGTTTGGTTTACCAACATTTGTTTACATTATTACATGATTGATAAATAGTATACAACTAATTCTAATGTTTATTGTACAGATTTATTTTAACAAAACTAACATTATTTTGTTTCAGGTAGCACTCCTGCTAAATTATTTCCACCGAATTCTTCTACCGATGTCAACTATACACAAAAACCGCCTGATTCGGACGCAATACATTTCGCTAAAATAGTTGAATATCAATTGAATAGAGTACCTGAAGATAAAAGAATGAAATGTATGCAGAAAATTCTAGAAGTTCTAGACCATTCGTCCAAATGATTAATTTAGTTAAATAAAGTCTCAGGAGTTTATGTACCATAATATTTTTAAGCTGCGTAATAACCGACTTCAATTAATATTTTAAATATTTAACAGATTTCTTTTATTTCTGATAGCAATTTGTTAAATAACAAACCTACATAAATATAATTGATTGTAGATGAAAACATCACTATTCACAATTGATTGTACAGGTGAAGTCGGTGCAAATAACCTACTTAGATGAATTCTCGTTATAGAGTGATCAAGTCGATTAACTATGGATGGATATAATTAAAGAAATTAATAATGTTTTTAATTTTCCATTTTATTTTACTTGTTACTAGCTGAACCCCACAGTGTTACCCGCGGTTATTGTCTTACCGCGGGTAATGCCGCCGGGAGAAGCTAGTCTAATAAAAGCAGACTAAGTTACTCCTTAGATCATCAGCTACCTGCCAGTGAAAATCCCGTCAAAATCGGTCTAGCCGTTCCAGAGATTACTGGAAACAAACAGACAGACAGACAAATTTAAAAAAAAAATGTTCTTTTGGCGCATATATATGTACTAGCCGACCCACGCAACCTCGTTTGCGTCTCCTATTGCCCGTAGCGTGATAATTTCACCCCGTTTTTGAAACATTCTCCATTGGTGCTCCGCTCCTATTGATCTTAGCTTGATGATATATAGCCTATAACCTTTCTCAATAAATGTACTATCCAACACTGAAATAATTTTTCAAATCGGGCCTCCAAAAGTGGTTGCTGAGATTAGCGCGTTCAAACAAACAATCTCTTCAGCTTTATATATTAAGTATAGATATATGTATACATAAATATTTAGGTAAATACCCATTTACCTACGCTTTTGCATATTGCATAATTATATGCAAGTTGGTATCACAATTTAAAAAAGCAATATCAATGTTTGGTTTATATATTGAAGCCTAAACTCTGACTCGACTGGTTTTTAAAATACAAATGATAAACTGTAAGTTCTTATTTTATTCTTCCGAAAATCTGACTTGCTCGTAGAAACTAGCCGTCGAACATAGTGCTCTTCCATACATACACATATATACACACAGACATATTTTTTTTATAGAATAGGGGGCAAACGAGCAGACGTCAGTCTGGCTAGAAATACTGCAACAATTAAAAATAAACCAAATATTAATTTTGAATTTGGAATCTGTTATTGTTATACGATTAATAATTTTTTTTTCTTAATTTCTAGCCAATATATTATAAAATATTTTGTGATATTAAAATGGAGTGGGGTGACTAAGAGAATCGACTCGGTGTGATTGCATTACTTGAAGTAGGTATGGAGCCAAATACATACAATTTTTAAAACCTCCATACTCTTGATATTAGTCAAGTGTTTGTGTACCGGGCTATTGATAGTTACAATGAAACCTCCTCTGATTGTCAAAGAAAAAGATCTGATAGTGCACGTAGTGTTGGTACGAAAACGGTAATCAGAGAAGGGATAAGGGAAAGAATTTGAAGAAATCCTTCCCGAAAGCAAAAGATTTTACCTCGGAAGATGAAGATAGCACCTAAAACCGTGTCACCTATTTCGGAAGATGATTTAGGACTTGCAGCCTATAAGAAACGCACTGGTCATTTCTTTACTGATAATTTAAAAATAAAAATAAGTACTTAAGCGCTCAAAGGAAAAGGGAGTCCACAGAATAAAAAAATTACGGATGAGAAGTTTTTGAAGATTGAGCAAATTTTTAATAAATAAAATGACCATTTTTATGACGAAAGTTCTAAAGAAGCTTGCCAATTAGTAAACAGAGTACAACGTGGGCATTATACGACTTCAGTGATGGTTTGGTGGGCAGCTATGAAGGACTGACTAAGTCATATTTTTGAGAAAAAGGTATCAAAACATCGGCGCAAGTCTGTCAATGTAGGTCATTCTTGAGAAGGTAGTTAAGCCCCTTAACAAACACCATGTTGAATAACTAAGAATTGTCCTTTCACCAAAATTGGGCGCTGGGTCATAAAGCTCGATCCACTCAATCTTGGTTAGAAGTGCGGTTACCGTGGGAGAGCCACGCTTGGGCATGAATGGACCGGCTCGACCGGAGTGATACCGTGGCCGCACAGACAACCGGTTTCAAATAGTGCTTGCACTGAGTTTCACCAAGTGAGTGAGGATACCGGAGGCCAATACCCTTCCCCCTCTCCCTCCTTATTCTCTAAAGGCCGCCAACGCACTTGTGACGCCTCTGGTGTTGCGGGTGTCCATGGGCGGCGGTAATCGCTTACCATCAGGCGATATATTTGCTCGTTTTCCCCCTATTCCATTAAAAAAAAACAAATGTGCCGGACTTCATCAGAGCTGAAGACTGGTTGTCATCTAGTCCTGATCTTAATCCACTGGATTAAGATTTATATTCAGTATTTTAGGGGAAGAGTTGCTCTTAACGCCGTGATAATTTGGAGTCCCTAAAACAGTCACTACGATTGGTAGTAAATAATTTTCCCATGGAATGAGTGCGTGCTGCTATTTATAACTGGCCTCAACGTTTAAAGGACTGTACTGCAGCCCATAGAGACCATTTTCAATAAACTTTACATATTTTTGATGTTTTTATATTAATGTATTAAATAACACACTGTACTTAATAGAAATAAACGTTTTCTTTGAAACAATATTGATGGTACGATTAAGGCCATATTCAGAAGACGAGTTCTCAATGTGTGTTTTGTCTAACGCGCGTTAACAACACACATACATAACTAAATCACGTCGAAAAAACACAGCATACCCTAATTTGTGATTATTTAATTAAGATGCATAATGTTCGTGAATCATTATAATTTAAGTGATATATTTCCAGTTTGGTTTCATTCTAATTTGAAAACAAATTACCATCCCCGGCGGTGGAAATTTAGGGGATGATGGAATGTATTTAGGAGCTGATTAATAATACTATTCATTTATAGCAATGGGCAGACTTGAGGCAGGTTTGTGTGATTGATGATGATGATGATGAATGTAAAATCGAAGTTGAACAACTGTTTCTATATAGCTAGCTCTTGAGAAACTGGTTTATTAATGATTAGTAAACCTAACAGCTGAGCTAGAGGTTCGAATCGAACACAAGAGAAATAATTATGTGAATATGCTCAGTTTTGTTCTGTTTTGAATGGTGATAGTACCTCTGCAATGCGTACGCTGTCTTCGTGCACGGTGCCGTAACCAAGTATGACCATATCCACCAACACCTACGTAAAAGCGCGCCCTATTCCGGGCAGTCAAAGCCTTCGTTGTCAACCTCAAACACTGGGTAAAAGCAAAAAATTGAGATCAAATTTCTATAAAACCATGCTGTCGAAACATGACATACCTCTCCAAATCAAGAATTATAAGTTAAATAAAACGCAAAAGTTAATAACATAGCATATTTCTTTAATTTCCTATATTCAACCATATTTATCTTTTTTCTTCTCTTTTGCTTAAAAATGTAAATTATTAATATTAAAATCTGAATTTATATGCAGTCAAGCGAGTTAGAACGTAGTTTGAGACTTGATTACTATAAGAGAATTCATTTGGGTCGGTTCATTGCACCGACTTCGCTTGTGCAATCAACTGTGAATAGTGAATTTTCTTCTACGATCAATTACTCCTTATGAAGGTTTCTTATTTTACACATTGTTTACACAGATTAAAGAAATCTGTTTACTATTTAAAATGATAATTGAAAGCTGTTATTAGGCAGCTTGAAAACATTACGGCACATAAACTCCAAAGTCTTTACATAATTAAATTATTCATTTGGACGATTTATCTAGAACTTGTAGAATTTCCTGCATACATTTCATTCTTTTGTCTTCAGGTACTCTATTCAATTGATTTTCAACTATTTTAGCGAAATGTATTGCGTCATAATCGGCCGGCTTTGGTATATATTTGACATCGGTAGAAGAAGTCGGTTGAACTACTTTAGCAGGTGTGTTACCTGAAACGAAATAATACCGAAATTGAGTATTTCTTGTTTTGTTATCAACTAAATTAGTCAAGTTATCCTCAAACACTCCTCCCCCGCTCCCCTCCCTCCCAACATCTTGCGCTTAAAGGGAGGCAACGTACTTGCGTCTCTTGAACTGTAACTATCCAGATCCATTAGGGAGAATTCCTACGTCACATATTGTTAAATTAATAGAATTTATACATAGCTAAGCCTGACCAGCTATATCAGCATATTTCAGATAAGAGTATATTATCGATCACCTAGTATTAAGACAAGCCTAATCTCGTCGAGAATAAGACGTGATTATATGTTATAGTACCAATAGACTTTATGTGATAGACTTTAGTATATATACTCGTATAATGTAGCTGTAAGTTGGTATAGCCAGCCATACGTTACCATGTAATATTAGAGTATTATGGAGCCGTGGCTCCTGCGTAATAAATACTACTGACACCTTCGCTCACCGTTGTTGTTATTCTTCTTACATATAAGTTCGCTATAGTTGGTGACCCCGACAATTGAACAAGGAAAAAGAAGCAACTAATCGCGCCTTTTGAAGGAAAATATATAGTGAACTGGTAGAGCAGTATGGCGTAAAGGACTATCGTCAGGATATCGCTGCTTGGAGCTGGAAGTGCTGTAAAAGCCGAAGTTTCAAGCGAAATATTAGCAGAGGTATTATCAGTCACCGTGTTGGATAGGATTTCGCGTTTATGGTTCACGCAATTTGGCACGCTGGCGGACAAGGTATGTAATCGTTTCAAATCATTACACCAACCATTAAACGATATCAGTGTCACCACGAATCTCATAGCGCAATTATCAAGAATGCAGTTAGAGATTGCGTCGCTACGTGCTGAGATTATGCAGAATTAACGTAGCAGATTTACACAATAGGTGGTTTTCACGGTCGCAGGCAATCAAGAGCGAGGTCACATTCGCCGTCGCGTCACATATTGTGTTTTTAGCATAGAAAGTATAAGGATAGAGTCTGCGCTATCAATCCCTCTAACCGCCTCATGATTACCGACCGACAAAGTGGTATGAGGTTTTTGATCAATACGGGGACAATATTAGTTTGTTGCCGTGTACAAGTACAAGGACAAACATATAGTGCAGTTATCAGACTACAGGAGTACCTGATGAATGAATATGGAATCACCATTAAAAATGAATAAAGTGTGATTTTTTTTACTTTATCGACGGGCGTTACCCGCGGTTATAGCCATTCCGTAGGTAACGCCGCGGGGCAAAACTAGTATAAAAAAGTAGCCTAAGTTACTCTTTATATCATCAGCTACCTACAAGTGCAAGTCCTGTCAAAATAGTTCCAGCCGTTTCAGATATTATCCGGAATAAACAGACAGACAAAAATCGTAAAATAATTATTTTTGGTATCTGTACCGTGTGTACATACATATGCATTTAGTTAAAAGCGGTTATTTTAATATTACTAACGGACACTCCAATTTTATTTATTTTTACATAGTAAAATTAAACCTAAACACAAAACAAACGTTTGAGTTCATCACACGCAGATATTTTCTGGCTGGGCGTCGAACCCACGATATCAGGCTTTGCAGTCAGGATCACTAATCAATCACAAACCAACAGTTCCGTCAAAGACAATTAGTAAAAATAACTCCACTCACTTTCACTAGGTTGAATATTTAATTTGAATGATTCTTGAACTGTCCGCTCTGTCTTTGATTCAGCATTTTTGAATTCAGATTTACTTATCACGGAATTTTCTACCTGTATTGATAAAAAAACATTATTACTTCCTTCATTAAAACGAAATCCGGAGGAGAGATTTCCTTCGATGAATGCAACGAAGCCCCAAAGCTGCGTCGCCTTGGCGGAGCAAACCACCAGCGAGTGCTCCGCTCAGTCCTCACAATAGGGTAGTTGACACCTTAGTCAAATCAGATACTTTTTATAACCTGTCAAAACGTATGAAAAATGTACTAAAAACTAATCTGTGACGTCACTGTTTTAGATTACTCAATTGAGCAATATATTTCAATGTTTATTAAATTTGAATTTGTAATAGAAATGAAAAGCTGTAACTATTATATTGTCCGAGCTGTTTTGTAAGATTCGTTTTAATGAAGGACACGTCGGTATTTATTTACGACACTGTCGACTAGTCTATTGAAGTCATAGTCGTGACAGGCGTGACTTACCCGCGACCTTCATAGCAACCGAGTACAGATACTATCAAAAGAGAAGAAAGGACTTGCATCAGGCGGAAGGAAAAGGTCCTGTAATGCTGCCCACCCACTCGACGATGACTGGTTGGAGAGCCTTCAAGTCAAGTTTCTAGCCGGGATGACCAGCGAGCCATCGTGGCTTGATGAGCGACCTCACGCCACTCGTGTATCTTTTCAGGCGGGGGTCGAAAGCCGTGACCCGCCCAGAACTCAGCCGTCCGCGCATTACTTTTGGCGAACACTCCCGTAATGAGGCTCTTGATGATGGTGATGATAATGGTAACTGTTGTTCAGTGTTACATACCCCCCAGTCGAACAGAGTTTGTCCTTTGGTATTACTTGTGACGCCCGTTCTTGGCATTCCAGTGAGTATATTGCTGTCTGCTGGGATAATTTTTTTCTCATCACCACCTTCACTTTTAGTATTCTTGCTTAAAGTTTCTGTTTGTTCTACTTTAGATTCCTATAGATTATATTATTACTATTTATTATTATGTATGCTAGAATTTAAGGGTTATAATAGTTCAGACTGCTGTTGGGGTTTTTTTACAAGAAATTCTTAACAACAGCCCAGAGTATGGAATACGGCGATGTTTCCGGTTGAACTAGTAGCCGACCTCGATTCCAGGAATAATAAAGACTGAAAAGATGTTCCTGTGCTGGAACTATTCATCATCTCATCATCATCTTCCTAGTCTCTATAATTCCCAAGATTAATTGGGGTCGGCTACTAGTTCAACCGGTTTTACCTGAATATCAGTTTTTACACGGTGCAACTAGAATCGAACCTCCACAACCCTGAGGGTGAACTAAATTCGATGGTTGAACTATTTGTCAGTACATTTGAGGGCACTAAACTCCCAATAACAATTGTCATAGGTGTTCATGACAACACATGCACACATGAATGAAATTATACCTCAGAGGTAGGCAGAGACAATAAATCTCCACTGACTACACTGACTTGACGCACCCTTCATCAACTATTGTATGCACGCTCGTCGGATATGGGTGCTTTTCAGACGGATCTGTTTCAGATGGAACATCACCATTTCAGTCACTTCTTCCAACACTTCCACATACATTCGTTCTATAAATTTCAATCCCGAATCTTCAATCATCCATCCGTTTATGTATCCAAACTAAATAAAAACAAGTAAAAGGCACTAACTAGTGAAGTTTTCAGGGCAGAAGAAATTTCTCCAAAGGAAAATAATTTGGAAGAATCCTGTTTTTTGTTTTCAAGTCTCACTGATGAGACTAAATTAGTAACTTTGATGACAGCCCAAATACGAGAACTAATGTTAACTCCTCCATTAAAAACACCCTTTTCTTTCTCGTTGACCATAAAATGTACTTCTCCTGCTTTAGTTACATAGAAATGTAAATAATTATCTTTCACGCAAAATTGGCTCGGTAAATACGTTAGGTAGTTCCCAAAAATACAAGTACTGGTCAAACAGAGTCTATCCATAATATTAGGAATGATGCACGGGTCACAATCAGTAAAACCGAAACTAAAAGCGTTTAAAGATTTCTTTGGCACTGCTTCCAATTTAATGTGCACCTGTAATCAGAATAACATGGATGTAAAGTTGCGGTTCTTGGTAGTTGAACTCCTAACTCATGTTCTTTTTTATTCATTTGTCTATTTATAAGCCTTTATAAGCCCAAAGGGACTCTATTCTGGCTGATGGATAGCATGAGCAGATCCAAAAGTGTCACGATACTCATTGTGAATGCAATAGATGCAACAATGCCACATGGTGACCACACTATGGCGGCCTATTGAAATGCTTCTACATCATTGGGCCTCCGGTCTTGCATTTACCAACGAAATACGACAGCACAAGCGCTGTCGTTTCGGGTTGATTTTTTGTGAGAGGATAGTAGTGCACCGGTCGACGCGGCCCTAAGTACTTGCTTAAATATTGAGAGAATTATACAGCACTGTTATTTATGTTCTTGAAATGTTATTTAAAGGCGAAGCTGGTTTGAAAAAAGTAGTCTAAGTTACTCCAGCTATCAGCTATCTCCCAATAAAACTCTCATGTAGTAAAATATTGATTTTTATAGAATAGATTTATTTACCTTCTCGTTGATATCAATAGGCCTCGAACTGAAGACATAGCACTCATGAGTCACAATTAACGGTTCTATAGCAGGCATTTCACAACTTGCTACAGTCTTATCAGGTGACAGTTTGATATATTTTCCATGGACGGAATGAAAATGGAGACTCTCATAAGGTGCAATTCTAACAGGAGCTCCACCACCTTAAGATAAACAAACAGAAATAAAACCTTTGCATTCCACTTTTGTTTCTTTGTTTTAAATCTTCTTTTAAATATATTAGTTAATCATGTAAACATTGTAAACGATATCAGCAATGCCACAAGCTTACAGAAAACCTATTTATGGCAGTTCCATGGTTTTATTTGGCTCAATGCAGGTAATTGCATTACAGTGAGTGATTAATCTAATAGAAAATAAATATGTTCGTTAGAATTTTTTTCTTTGTTACAATGTGTTGTCCCATCTCGGGATTGAACCCATAAAACTTAGCTCAGAAAGCGGTGAGGTGGACGTTTAAACTACTACGGCACCCGTGTAGTCAATATCAAAACAGAACTCACTGCAATAGAAAGTTGGCTTCTCCAGTAATACTCCTCTTGAAGGTGCGGTCAACTTCAAAATATTAGTTTTTTTATTTTCAGTGTCGTCTGTGGTTATTTTCTGAAAAATCACAAAGATTTTACAATCGTCTAGCTATTTCCTGATTGTCAAAGTGTGATGTGAACTATTTATATCGGCTTGTATTGGTTTTTGTTCTAGCCGAAATTCAAAATCTAACTTACTTTAGATTGTAAAGGCTTTTGTATGCTTGGACATTTTAAATCTTCAGTCATATTTTCTTTTGGAAAGTCAATTAATGTCGCTGTGGGAATACAATTAGATAGTTTTATCAACACCCAGAGAGGGGTGTTTACGTTGATCACTTTAGATACACTTCCTATTTCTTGATCGTTGATTCCATAACACACCTCTCCAGAAGGCTTCAGGAAAAAAAAGAAGGGATTTCCTTCAGTACCAAAATTGAATGGTACATTGTTTAAGCAATTGCTAAAGATGCAGTTACCGTATGGACAGAACTTGGGCAGAAGGTCAACTAAGATGCTTGGATCACAATCAGTAAAGCCAAAACTAAACGTATATATGTAGGGTCTTGAAGCTTTTTCTATACGTAGGTATACCTGGAAAGAATAAAAGAGTTAGTAGTATGTATATATAAGGCAGCATGATGGGTTCTGCACTCCTGTACAGCAAAAGATAATAATTATCTTGACCGAGACCTAATATTATTTACATAAATCATATAAATTATGAGGTCATATTAATCTAGGCTTTCTTCATCTTCTTTTATTTTTTCTTTCAACATTTTCTACACTTTCATATTGTTTTAAAGAAATTGTTGTGTTTTATCAAGTGGCCAACTAATTTTCCACTTCTGTCTTCATAACATTAATTATTACAATTACATTTAATAATCTGAGTAGTGGTCTATCAAGGGGTTGTACAATTGCGTGAAGACAACACCACATCGATACGAACAAGAAGCAGCCCATATCATTTAAAAAACATCACTAGCTTATTTAATCAATCATCAACAGTGTTTAACAGTCTAACGCTGAGTTGTGTATTGGGTTACTGTCGAATTTTAATTCTATTTGCAATTGTTGTCCTACGCAGTTTGAGCTGTTAGTCGGCCGGGATAACTAGGAGTGGTGACACTGCGTATTCTTAATTCATCACCACGCGGACACCAAGTTACTTGCCTTTTCATTAATAGCTACAGGTCTGGAACTGAACGCGATACATTCGTGGGTCACTAAGAAAGACTTCTCTTTTGGTATAGCACTTTGCGCAGTACAATAGTCATCGGAGATAGTTACAAATCGTCCATGGGCTCTATGAAAACGTAAGGGATTTAGCACGTCCACTACACAATCGGTAGAAGAGGCTTCGCCATCTATAAGAGAGAATAAATCACTATAACCTGTAAACATACAAACACGTGCACGTGTGCCGCGCCTATATAAATACGGCCGCACTGTGAGCGATCCAGCTAGTTACCCTCGAGCCGCCGCACAGTACGGACCTCTCTGGGAAGTTATTACGCTACTCGTTACATAAACGTCTATTAAGATTACTTGTGAAGTTTTCTTTCGAAGACCGAAAAATGAGTGATCATCAAGAAGACAACAATTGTGACGTTAGCAATGCTGATGTCACACTTTTTAAAAACACTACGGAGGTTCACTCCTCGTCATCAGAAGTGGGATGGCAAGAAGCTCTTACTCAAGCCGGCTCTTTATCAGCTCCACCACCTGATTAACTGGAACCACCCAACATCCAGCAGCAAGAATCTGTTTTGGTCACCAATGCACCATTAGAAGCTGTACTGGAATCAGTGCCTCACCTGCACGCGGTACAGCCTGCTGAATAACGAACGAGGCTCTGGCAACCGACGATGGCGATATTCCCATCCCAACAGGCGTAGCTAAATGCAATAGGCCGGTGACGGGCAGCAGCGTCGCCGGTATAAAGAACTACGCCCTGCAATCACCAACCCGCCTGTCCAGCCTGGTGATAATGGCCTAAAATCTTTCATGCGTAAGCAACAGAAGCCACGGTCAAAGCCATGGTCAAGGTGGCGACCACGGTAATGGCGGGACACGGGACAGACAGCTAAGAATCACCGGGTTACGGGAGGCCATCACAAGCGGCTGACCCTGGCGACTTTTAATGACCGCACGTTACGGCTATACTCGTATTTGGCACAACTCAAGATGGAACTTGAGAAGATTAGATAACCATAACCCTCGACTCAGGTCATCTAATGTACTTCCGCGAGAGTGACCAACAATCTCAATGTGGCGTTGGGTTTCTGATTAATAAGTCCCTTTCAAGCAACGTTGTTGAAATATCGAGTGTGTCGAACAGAGTAGCGTACCTCATTGTCAAACTCACCGAGAGGAATAGCTTCAAAGTAGTGCAAGTGCGCGCACCGACCCCAGCCCACTCAGACGATGAAGTGGAGGATATGTTCAATGACATATCCATATCGAGGGCCCTCCACTTCACTATTAATACCCACTACAGCGTTGTTATGGGTGAATCCAACGCCAAAGTGGGAGTACAAAATTACAGTGAATCGGTTATAGGATATCATGGATTTGGGAGCAGAAATCATAAGGGGCAAATGCTCGTCAACTTCCTCGAACGAGAGGGGTTGTTTTTAATGAACTCTTTCTATAAAAAACGTCTCAAAGTAAGTGGACTTGGCAAAGCCCCGACGCTATGACCAAGAACGAGATCGATTTTATCATGACGCACCAAACACATATTCAGAGACGTCTCAGTGATCAGTAGGTTTAACACCGGTAGTGATCACCGACTGGTCCGAGACTCTCTGAATATCGACTTTAAGGCTAAACCTGTCCATTTGATGAAATCCAGGCTACGACCTACTCTGCTCCAAGTCGCGATTGGATCTGAAAAGTTCCAGTCAAATCTGCAAAACCAATTTGCTGCCATGGAAACCACATCATGTGAAAACCAGAGCCTGGAAAATTTGGTTCGAATCCTCAGGGAAGAAGGTATTAGATTTTGTGAAATGCAGCATAAGGGCAAGAAATGGAAGCTTTCGGAAAGGAACCTAGGCCTAGTGAAGGAACGACGTGAAAACCTTCGGACAGATAAGAGTAATCCTCGCAACCAAACCTCGCTTGACCTTGAGTTTCACTTGAGACACGCACTTCGTGCGTTCAGAGACAGACAGATTCGTTTTCGTTTTATGATTCATCAGATTCATCGTTCGGAGCAGCTCGTCTCGATCTGTGTGAACTCCGGGTATCAGGTTTTTGTGTTACGGAACTTCTTGATTCGGTCGCCACGTTCAAAGGCCTCAAAGCCCGTGATAAAAGCTTTACAATAGCTTAAAAATATTTTCTACTGTTTTAGCTTCAATTGAACATAGCTAGGACCTATTCGTTAGAAAATAAACAATGAAATGTAAGGGACACCCTAATGTCTAGTCTTTGTCATTTATAGAGATAAATCACAAAGACTAGACAGTAGGGGATTAAAATATAAATAAAATAATAATAAATAAATATTATGGACATCTAACACACAACGCCATCTAGTCCCAAGCTAAGCAGAGCTTGACAAGTGGAATAAAAAAAAATGAATAAATAAATAACTATATGAGATTATTAATATAACTTTATTGTACACCAGAGGTTATAAAGAGGACTTAAAACTAGGTAAGTACAAGTGGCGGCTTTATTGCGCAGAGGCAATCTCTGACAGCAACCATGGGATGGAGAGAAAAATACGATTTGGAGAGAAGTCTGGTGTTATTAAAAGGAAAATTATAGTAGTATGATTTATGATTTAAAGTTATAGGAATTCATAGTGTGGGTCTTAATTAAATACAGACAAGGTATGAGTTAAATATACAATAGTTATTTGTTATTCAAGAGTGAAAAGTTGCTTTATAACCGCCCGCTCAATTTAATGACCGAGCAAGCGAAGGATTCTAAAATTGGATCACGAGCGAAAATGGTTAAAAATAAGAAACCTGAACGTTAGTGAGAGAATCAAAAGATCACGAGGTGAAAAATCTCTGCACTTGAATGCAACGTGTAACTTTTCATCCCACCTCAGCGACGAAATTAATAAATGCAAAAAAAAGTATTTACAATCACCAGGTAAGGTTTTAACAATATGACGTGAAAAGAAAATGGCGAGGGCAAAGCAAATTAAAAAAAGTGCACCAAGAAGGTTCCTAGTCTGAGTTTTTAATAAATTACAAAAGGTTGTTTAATAATTCAGCACCATGGAGGTAGAAGTAAACAGCTTTAATGATGTTTTGAATTCACAAACTTAGTGTACACGATTTTGTAAATTCAATTTACGTTATCCTCTAGCGGATAAAAACGGCTTTTGCACTCAGATATCGAAGGGCTCAAATACTCTTTCCGAGATTGGGGGATGAAAAATAGTTTACATACTAAGTGATACAGTGTGACATAGTTGACTAAAAAAGTATTTTATCATCAGTCTGGTAAAAGAGTATGTTTATTATAAATTTGGTTAGTAAGCGTATAGTAAAAGCTCTGCCCAGTTTGGGATCAGACGGAAGTGTGTGATACGTGTGAAGTTATTATTATTACTCACCTTCTGCATTCAATGGACTCTCTATTTTTTCTATATTTGCTAATGGTTTGAAAGCCTCATACGATTTCGGTTTTTCTTTGACCATTGATGAGTCAAGCTTAAGGTTACTGACATTGCTAGTTAGATTATTCAGTTCAACCTGAAATTATAAATAAATTCAATTTTATTTATCATTATTTATTATGATCAACAACAGTCTTTGAAAGTCCTCTACAGGACTTTAGCTTCTCCTTAGATTAGACAGACGGCTTTGGCTTACTACGGTGTTCCACGCCGGCCAGGTTGGCATTGAATGTATTCCAACTTTTACTTCTCTGTGCTGTTTTCCTACTTAGTTTACTCTCTTAGTCAGTTCTTATTCTAATGACACTCACGGGATAAATAGGGGTGATAATACTCTGAATTCTCAATCTATCAGGATTTAACTTTGTTTACTATGTGAGTATCACTCTGGTCGAGTCGAATTAGGAGCTAATACATGACTGAACTTGCATCTATACATTAACCAGGAAATTGAATGTCACAAAAAATAAAACACTTACCAAGGCATTTGTGGTCGGTGGTGAAGGCTTCTCTTCACTTAAAAGTTTAATCTCTTCAGATTTAGTCCCTTTTGGAGAAGGAATGAATTCTACGTTAATGACATTATGAGGTAGTTCCAATACCGCCCAATGAGGACCGCTCATATTAAAATTTATGAAATGATAATTCAAGTCATCACCATTCAGAAAACAGGCAACGTCTCCTCTCTGCTTAACACAGAAGTATAAGATATCTGTATTGTTTTTGAAAAGATTCAAAAAACCTTTTAACAAGTTATAGAAATTCCAAGACTCAAGGTCGGTTATGCTATTTGGATCACAAGTTGTTAACCCAAAGGATAAAACATCCAGGAATTTCATTGGTACTGTTTTCAGACGTAGACACACCTGAAATTAGAATAACACATCAATTAAGATGCTCTGACTGATATCCATGTTCACCATCAACAACCTTTAGCGGTGCACAACTGGAAATAGGCTTCTTCTTAGCAAGGAGGTATTGGTTGGCCAGACGGGTTGGTATAGAGTTTGTTTGAAGGTTTCCTTCTCATTGTAGATACAAATAAAAAAGTTGTGGTACGCAAACAAATGCCAATTCAAATTTGGAGAAATCACTATCACGCGTATGGTAACATCTAACAGTACTTAAACATTAATATTATGTCATCGAGGCGATAGAGAGACGAGAGAGGCACCAATGGTATTATGACCTAGGGATCTCCTGTTGTTTTTTTCGCTTATTCATAATGTGTATTAAAATATAATTACGTTTAAAATTACGTAAAATATAATTGATTACTCAAGGTTATGTTTTTATGCCAATCAATCATCCAATAGGTACTGCTTAACTTTATGGGGTGGAGCATAAAAACTAATTTGCTGCCTCTAGAAGAAACCCAAAGAGCGATCCTAAAAATAGCCACCATTTCTATATTCCACAACTATGTTTTACCAATTGTTCAAAGTGATGACGATGATATGAAGATTTGACGGATAGTCATATTTTCATATATCTCACAGTGCTAATATCGAGTCGATATTACTAAACAAATACGGAAAGATACAGTTTATCCCTCACAATCAGTATCAAAATTTATGAGTTTAAAGTGTTTACTAAATTTTAAACTTTAATTATTGACTAAATTAAGTAGGTTATAAAATCTTCCCAAAAAGTATATAGTTTGAGAACCAGCGATAGTGATGATGACGTCATCTCGTCATCTCTATATCTCAAAGTGGCATACCTGTATTTTTATACCATGGTTTAAATGAAGAAAACTATGGAACAACTATGTTTTGAATTTGCAATATTGCCGGCAAGTGATGGGAAATCAAACCTCTATTATGTTATCTCAATTACAACAAAAGATGAGAAAGTGTTTGCTATACCCGAAGAATCACAATCTGCTGGTCTTCATAAAGAGTTGATAAAGACAGCTGCATATAATAAAGTAAAAATACTTAAAAGAGAAGATATCAGACACGGAAAGTCTGGATAACAATGACAGATGAATTGAGTAAAGCCTTCATAGATGAAGATGGTAATTTACAATTTGGGGAGCAATATCTAGGATAAATTGAACAATAGCAAGCATCTGGAAGAAGGAATAGAGACACAGAGTCATTGGAAAAAATATTTTCAAAATTAATTGAAAACACACAAGATTTTTAAAAAACCGAATCTTAAATATATTGCATAGAAGTTTGTGATTGAAAAATTTATAAGTAAAAACTCAAATCCAAGCCAATGGATTTATATTTTTGAAAGGGAATGCTCACGCTTTGATATTAGGGAAAATGACAAAAAAAAATGAAATATTAAGACTATTCATGAATAAAAGTTATGCTGATTGGTACAGTTCTATGATTATAAAATTTACACTTAACTCTGACTGGAATTTAAGGGAAAATAAGTTCTGTGAGTCATTTGCTAATCAAAGCTGGGACCAAGTGACTTATGCATTATTTAAATACAAGGACGGTACATTGGTGGACTGTGGTGGGCATGCCGATTATCGACAGCTGCGGTGCACTATGTCTTCTATACATAATAGTAAATACTGGACGCGCATCGCACGATCTTAGAGGGTGCGCGCGTTCTATTGTGTACTTGTGAGTGTTGGACAATAATACAGATTGACCGTGAGTTAAACTTTTTATTTTATACCTGTTACACAGAAGTTGAGTGGTTACTACCCTAGTATCACAGGTTTATTCAATGAATTGAGAAATTATGAGCATTTGGTAAATAAAAATAGAAATGGGACATATAAAAGATATGAAAATCAAAATATATATATATAAATAAAGGAAAACGTACTCCATGCAAAACATGCGAAAGGTTAAGTAATGGTACTCGCTATCATCCCGAGGCTGCATGCTGGTTTAAGGTTAAAGATAACGATAGATTCAACAGAAGACCTATAAGGCATGTAAATAATTCTGTGATTGACGCAGAGTTAAATGAAACGTAACAAAAAACTAATAGCGACACCATTAATAAAAGTCAAACTACTATTAAATGATAAATTAGAAATATGTGGAGTATATGATTCAGGTTATAATATTTCTCTCATTAATTCCAAATTATTAAAATTGAAAACCAAGAAAAATAGATTAAATGAAAGAAAATTTGTGACAATTAGTGGTGTTAAAAAGACAAGTGGTTCCACAAATCTATAAATAAAAATTTTTGAAAAAGGAGAAAACGTAGGTGTTTACATCATGAATGAACCTAAATTCAGATATGATTTTTTAATAGGATTAGACATGATAAAGATATACAAGCTGGTACAAAATGAGAAGTTAAAATAACTCAAAAGTAATACTTACATCAAGAGAATATAAAAAAGAAGAAGAGACAAATAAAGGAAAAATCGACAGGAGCAAGTATGAAAAGGAATGCAAAATAAATATTATGGGCATATTAAAGAAGAGGAATTTGAAATAAAAGTTAATCATTTAAATGAAAACAAAAGGGAAGATGTTTACAAAACTAATTCCAGTACAGATAACAAAAGATGAAGATGAAACAAGTGAAGAAGAAATGGAAGAAAAACTAAAGGAGATTTGAAGAGAAAATTCATGTGTGAATTTTCTTCCCCGATAGGAAGTTGTGAAGAAAGTAAACCTCTTTAATTCTGAATTTGGTGTCTTTATAAATGTCAAACTTGAAAGTCTATAGATTGTCAAGAGGTTAAGAGTAATGGAAATGGTGTGTTGTGAAAATGACCGAAAAGTAAACTTTTATTAAGATTAAGAAACAGGTAAGAAGTAAACTTTGAATGTCGTGTATTCAGGTGAGGTTTTTACAATAGTCTAAAGTAAATGTGTTCTTTGATAAAAAATTAAGAAAATAAATCTTTGCAGCAACACATTACTTTATTTCTATCCAAAACGATAAAATTTGGTCTTGCAGTGTTTCCCGCAGTTATTGTCCTACCGCGAGTAACGCCGCGGGGCTACGCAAAATAGGCGCAACAAGTCGTCGAGTTGCGGAAACCAAGCCCGCGAATCAACAACAATAACAACAACGCCGTGGGGCGAAGTCAGTCTAAAAAAAGTAGCCTAAGTTGCTCCCCATATTATTAATTACCTGTCAGTGAAAGTCCCGTCAGAATCGGTACAGCCGTTCCAGAGACCCGGAACAAACAGATAGATAAAAAAAATTAAAAGTACATTTTTGGTATGTGTACGGTATGTACATACATATAATAAAAACGGCTGTTTTAATATTACAAACAGACACTCCATTTTATTTATTTGTGTAGATGTATAGATTGTGTTTGAGGTGCTTTTTATAGAAAAGGTGTATGTATGCCTATTTTACTTTATTTTTAACCGACTTCAAAAAAAGAAGAAGTTATAAATTCGACTGTATTTTTTCGTATGTTATCTTATAACTTTTAACTGGGTGAACCGATTTTGATGATTCTTTTTGTATTTAAAGCTGGTGCTTTCCGTGTGGTCCCATTTAAATTTGGTCTAGTTCTTGAAGTCAGTTTTGTGTTGTTAAGATTTGTGATTTCCCCGTCTCCCGTTTTGCTAGAGAGGGAAGTGGATGTAATATATTTCCTACTCTTCCAGTTTTCTTTTCATTAACGGGCACCAAAACAGTTACATTTCTCTTGGCACTGCCCGAGTGGCATACCTCGATGTAGTCGTGGGTCATTGCTGTGGATCGTAGTGTACATTAGTTACAGTGGTTGAAGTATGGGTGGAATCAGTCACATAAAATATATAGAGTCCGTCTACTTTTGAAGCAGATTGTCGTGTGTGAGATGTATCTAATGTACTTTTAAACTTTTGTGTTCCATGACATATTCACAATTATTTTTACAGGAATTAACGCAATCACTTATTGAAAGGTATTACATACTTCTGATACTCCTAATTTAAGAATTCAGAGTTTCAGAGATACCTCTGAAACTTCGATCGTTTCGTTCGAGCGATCACTTATTAAAAGGTACAATTACATACGTACAAATATATACGTAATTGTACCTTTTAATAAGTGATCGCGTTAATTCCCGTAAAAATAATTGTTAATGTATGTAATGTACTCCATTTATATAAAACTGCACGAATGATGCAGTGGTTACCTTGGCACTTTCTACTGCGCCGAATATTGAGTGGCTTAAAAATTCAAATGAGGATAACATTTTGTGTGATTAACAAGTTGTTATACTGAGTCTCGGTGTTCTTTGTGCCCATGTAGTGTATATCGGTGTAGTCCCCCGTGATACAAGATAGTGTGCAGTGTCTTGTGTTGCTAAGACAAGAATAAAAAATAATTACTAAATTCACCTTCTCACCATCCGCGATGGGTCTGGAGCTAAACAGATAACGTTTATAACTTTTGTTTGCTGGGTATGTACAATAGTCGTCAGACATTTTAAAATCTATGTCATGGACTTCATGGAAACATAAAGGAGGTAGATGTTGCATTGTGACATTGGTAAGGGTAACTCCACAGCCTGCAGGAATACAGAAGTGAGATTAAGAATTCTGATTTATTATGAATAGAAAGTATAAGTGGTTTATTATATAGTGTATAACCTCTCTTGAGTGCAGTGCTTTCATTTCCCTCATTTTCTTCTGTCTTCTTGTCTAAATCTGCTTTCTTATCTGGTTTCAGTTTAGTTTCGTCTCCTTTCATATTCTGTTTTTGATGAGTTTTGCAGAATTCAATCTGGAAGCAAAATATTTAGATATTTATGAATTCCCTGTGAGAGTTAAGCTACGGAAAAATACCATGGAACAGGAGTAATCTGTGTTTCTTGAGTACATCTAACAAAAACTAGATACCGCTTCCATGGATAACTGCAACTCAATAGTCAGAAGTGGCATGTCCATTTCACCATATGCCCAAACATGCAAGCAAGCATATGCCATTGTAATAGAGATGCCAATAAAAAGAGACGAGAAAATGGAAAGAGAGGAAAGAATCTGTGTCTGTGGAATGCGCCTGATGGTAATTGACTACCGCCGCCTCGGACAAGTGCAACTCAATGTGAGATCTTAGGAGCGTCTTTTGGCAACAGCATCACATAAACGCCATCAACCTAAACTATAATGGAAACAACATATTCAACAAGCAACATACTTATGTTGAATCTATGACTCTCCCACGACTGCTATGTCTAAAAGAAGATGAGAAATGGAACTCTTAATGTAAACTAATCTCTATTTGATTTCAGAAATACATGTCATATAAAAAATAAAATACTTACTGAAACATTTGAAGTCGATGGTGAAGGATTCTCTAAACTCGGAGGTTTTAACTCTTCAGTTTCATTTTCATTTGAGCAATCAATAAATTTTAAAGCAGTAACAAAGCTACGATGTGGTTTAATAACTGCCCAAAGAGGGACGTTAATGTTTATTTTTTCAAATAAACAAACCATGTCTGTATCGTTAACACTGCACCACACTTCTCCTGACGCCTTCACACAGAAACTGAAGTTAATGACAAAGTCTTTGTCATTTGAGGTGTTCCAATAAATATTTACGGTTTTGTGTCGATCCGTAAGCTTGAGGGAGATCATAGTGTTCGGATCGCAATCAGTGAAGCCAAAGTAGAAGATACTAGAGCATTTATTTGGATATGGTACCAGACGTACGAACACCTGAAATTAGACACATATATTTTTTTATATATAGATACTAGCTGTCCCGGCAAACGTCGTTTTGCCATAAAAAATTTTTAAGGATGGGTGACCCTTACCATGTAGGGGGATGAAAAATAGATGTTTTTCGATTCTCAGACCTATTCAATATGCTCACAAAGTTTCATGAGAATCAGTCAAGCCGTTTCGGAGGAGTTTGGCAACGAAAACTGTGACACGAGAATTTTATATATTAGATAAAAATAGATAGTTTCAAACATTGTAGCCGATATTCCTTCAGGTAGAGATATTTTCTCCTTAAGTAATTGACACGATAGAGCCTGATAATGTTATTGTTATATTAACTAGCTCGGTGGCGCAGGGGTAGAGTATGCGAATGCTGTACTTGGGGTCTCGGGTTCGATTCCTGAGTCAAAACAAATGTTTGTATGATTTGCAATTATAAAAAATATATTTGTTTCCGAGTTTCGGTGTTTTCTATGTGTAATATGTAGGTACTTACAAAAAAAATGTATTTTATCAGTTGTCTAGTACCCATAACATAAAGTCTGATTAGCTTTGGACTAGATGGCGTTGTGTTAGATGTCCGAAATATTTAGTTAAATTTAATATCCTCCAATCAGAAGCATCCCGTATTTGAAAACCAAATTTGACTAACTTTTAGTACAAGAGCCCGTTAAGATCGACTAACACTGATAACCAGAGCAAACTTTTATTTTTGAAATTGCATTAATTAATGTACACGTCTATGATGGCTTGCCTATCGCAAAGCGGTTATGACTATTTTCAAAATGAAATAAATTTTAACACATTTTTTTTCACTCTTTTCACTCTATTGATAACCAACTAAATTTTACCTAAGTAGGCTTGCTTACTTATTTCTACATAGCTTTCTGGCAACAGGTATAAACGGGTAAATTAATATAGTTGAATACACCGAGCTTATCTTAGCTATCTTAACTAATCGAAATTAGTAGCAAAATAAAGGTTATTTGATAAGTAATCTAATGGGGAGAGCCACGCTTCGGCATGAATGGGCCGGCTCGACCGGAGTGATACCACGGCCTCACAGCAAACCGTTGTGAAATAGTGCTTGCGCTGTGATTCACCGAGTGGGTGAGGGTACCGTAGGCCCATAACCCAAACCCCTCCCCCTATCTCCCCTCCCCATCCCTCAAAGGCCGGCAACGCACTTATGACGCCTCTTTTGTTGCAGGTGTCCATGGGCGGCAGTAATCGCTTACCATCAGCCGATACGTCTGCTCATTTGCCCGCGTATTCCATAAAAAAAAATATCTATAGGCTTGTCTGAGAAAAAAAAAGAATCAAAATAAATATATAAAAAAGTCTTGACAGCTTACGGCTTTTATCATAGGCGTGTTCATTAATCTTTACTTCTATACTAATATTATAAACGCGAAAGTTTGTAAGTATGGATGGATGGATGTTTGTTACTCTTTCACGCTAAAACTACTGAACGGATTCGGATGAAACTTTACAGTAATATTGCTTATACATCAGAATAACACATAGGCTACTATTTGCCGCGATAACCAACATATATGCGGGCAGAGCCGCGAGCAACAACTAGTTCATACTATTTAAAAAAAAACGTCTCATCTGGTTGTCAGATGAGTGTAAATCGATCTTCGGCTACCAGCCGGCTCTTAGTCTATTTGGTCACTAGCAACAGAGGTCAAGGCTTGTACCCATAGCACAGACCCTGCCCAGTTTTTTGTGTTGCAATGTGTGAAGTGATTTCATCAATGCTGTTAAGACAATAAAGAAGTAAATATGAATGGATACACGAAATCACCTTCTCATCAACAGCGATGGGTCTAGAGCTAAACACCATAGACTCCCTGTCATTAAACATGTTGCCTGACTCATCTAGTCGCGCCGTACAATAGTCGTTAGACATCTTAATATGTTTGCCGTGGACTCTATGAAACCTTATGGGAGATAGATCTTGCAGTATGACATTGGTGTGGGCAACTTGGCTACCTGCAAGAATTGAAATTAGGACTTTAATTGTCTGTTTGGTGATGGATTAAGAATACGATAGTCCTCACCCCTATTCAACCCGCAGGCATCGCAAGAGCCGACTAAGGAAGCAAACTACGTACGTACAAACGAATCTTATAGGGCTGCCACACATAACGGCGATGCGATGCGATGCGGCGTCGCACGATGCGAATCAGATCGAAAGTTCTTGCGGTGCATTTGTGTAAGCTCGCAGATATTTGCGATGCGTTGCGAATTCGCAGTTATGTGTGGGTGCCCTTACCTACAAGGGTGGTGTACTAGACAAAATCTTGTTTTCTAAGGAGAGGCTGTTGCCTAGCAATAGAGATTACCGTTGATGATGATAATAATTAGACAGTAAATGTACTTATTTTTCTGTGTATGGTGTACAAGTGTACAAGCCCTAGCCTCACATCGAACAGTTAAACTTGGAAGTCACTGTTTTAGAGTAGCCGACAAAAGCTCTCGAACTAAACGGTTCGTCACTTCCTTCCTGTGCCGATGAGTTAACACCTGGTACTACAGCGCATGTGTGTCCCTGCTGCTATGATCCCGGGTCATAGTGTGGGTCAACATACTACATTGTCCATATTCCCAAGAGGATAGTGATCATCACTCTTGGATTCTGCTCATGCTTTCTATCAGGCAGAGTAGAACCATTTTGGCAAATAGTAGCTGACCCTGCGAATTTCGTACTGCCACATTTTTTTTGTAATACGGCGCCATCTACCTGCATCTGTACAACTTAGATGCCAAACCGCCGTCTATGAGGATTTTATAGAACTAACCGATAAAGACACACTAAAGCTACGGCTTTAATAATTAATATGTAATTTGCAATAACAAATATTGATATCAATAATTGAGAACACTCCCAAAACTCCCAAGTTGAACCAAATTACAGATACTTACAAAATTTGATATCAATTGGTTCCGTAGTTTCGGAGCTTATCGCGAACACACATCGTGACATGAAATAACTATATAAAAAGAAAAATAAAATAAAAAAGCCCTTTACTTTCATGCCATCGAATTTTAACAGTTTCGCTTGATTCTATTTACTTAATTTAATAGTTATTTTCATCTTGTACTACACTATTGATATTTAAATAAAAAATATTGAAAGAAAAAAAAAGGATTACTGTAGTTATATATCCTTAGATATATGTATAAGTTTTCCTATTCTTACTTACCTTCTGAATTCAAATTGTTCTCAATCATTTCTGTGTTTGTTTCTGATTCGAGAGCTTCAGAGGACTCCGGTGTTTCCATCGTCGGATTGACTTTTAGGTATAATAATAAATCACTTTATTGTACACCAGATAACCAAGTACATAAATAACTAAAAGCTAGGTATGTCGGTAGCACAACTGGCGGTCTTATTGCTCAACTCAACCTCTTCCAGGTAATCAATATTGTCAGCCACAGCGTTCTAAAATTTCAAAGAAGTTTATTTTTTAATTTCAATACACGATTCGTTTTCCTTATCCTTATTGATCTACTTTTCTTTTCTTGTTTCCTACCCTTCTTTAAAACTGTTTTATCCTCGAGGGCTGGCGTCTGAAAGGCTAATGCACATTTATTCTTTATATATTTGACTTCACGAATGGTGTATGGTACTGCACCACTCGAGTTGTAAAGTAATAACATAGCAAGTACTCTGAACGTTAGCAATTTATTCAAATCATCACATACACTTATATGATTAATATTGTTACAGACTATAGCGCGTTACAACTTTCAGTTGTAGTGACATCTATCGAGTTACATCGAAATTATCAGTTACACTCAAACAGTGTATTTGTTTAGGCGGTCACACAGAGTATTGTGGGTCTGATCCACGGAGCAAATACAGAAAAGAGAGAGCGATAAGCAAATGTGTCCCGTGACTAAACACAGACCCTGATATTCTAGAAAAATCTCTTTATATTTTATTGAAATATATTTAAATTTATTCGCCACTAGATGGCAAAACTTTGTATTATAGGAAAACAAAATACAAAGGTACGTAGAGCTATCGGTAAAATAAATCATAAGAAGATACATTAATGTATTTTGAATTCTAGCTTTAAGAATTTTTATTCATCAACGTATAATTTTCATATTATATGTAATCATTTTGAATAGACTGACATCTATCGTCATATATAACAAAGTAAATAGACAGAGTCGTAATTAGAATCACCAATAAACCACGCAAGGCAACAACAATGACAAGAGGAGGAAATCTTGATACAACCCCTTTTTTTTTTTTTTTTTTTTTTTTTTTTTTTTTTTTTTTTTTTTTTAACCTGTGGAAACCCCCTCGGGCCGTCACCCCGCCGGGGTTTGCGGCGGCGGGGCGGTGTGTCGGAGTCGAACCGACTAAAACCACACGGTGTGCTACTCTGCGCCTGGGAGAGGGAGAGATCCGGGAACTGCTGTGTTACGACCTCCGGACCCCTCCCGGCGCCAGCCCGCACAGAAGCGGGCACCCTCCTCCAAAACCTCTCCGTTTAGGCGACGTACGGCACACGCGTCACGTCGCCTCCTCGCGGGCGGCCACTATAGCGGATGGAAGGGCAAACCCGTCCCGACCATCCGCGGCCACACTCAGGGCGGCATGAGGCGCTGGTGAGCGCGCCTCCGCTGCCCGGTCCGCCGGCGGCGGATCGGGTCCGAGAGGAGGTCGTCCTCCCGGGCCTTCTCCGCCGCCTCCTTCTGCGAGATGACGTGTTCGCAGAAGGTGGCGACCGCGGTAAAACTGCTGTCGCTACCGGCCATGGAGCGGATGACGGCCGGTAGCGAGAGATCCCCTCCGATGACTGCAGTGAGGGCCCGGCGCTGCGACGCCCATGCGGGGCATGCCGCCAGCGTGTGCTGGGCCGAGTCCTCACTGCAGTCGCAGTGGTGGCAGGCGGGACTCAGTTCCCTCCGTGCGACCGAGTGCAGGTACTTCCCGAAGCATCCGTGTCCGGAAAGCACCTGCGTCAGTCGGAAGGAAAGGGTCCCGTGCTGCCGCCCTGCCCACTCGTGGATGACCAGCCGGAGCGACCAGCGAGCCATCGTGGCTCGACGGGCGGCTTCACGCCACTCGCGTACCTCCTCGGGCGGGGGGCGAATGCCACACTCCGCCCGGAAAGAAGCCACCCGTCGATAAACTATACAACCCCTATACCAACCCCTCTAGCCAGCGCGGCCATAACATCCCTTCGAAGGACAGCCAAATGCCCAGCGGTATATACTATTTCGCAGTTGTGATTATAGTGTTATAGGATATAGGAGATAATAGATAATTATGATAACCTTTAATAATAATTATATCTCTCGAATCTTAATATTTCCTGAATTAGGCAGCGCCTATGTGGACTGGTTATCAGATAGCTGATAAACGTATCTATTTTTTAAATACACACTTAGGTATTATAGATAAACCACACCCAGATACAGAACTAATGATATTCACACATCAATAACCCATAACTTCCCACTACTGGGCTCGGGTCTCCTCTCAAGAGAGGGATAACTAATGATATTACTGTAACTAAGTAAAAGCAATAATTTTGTTACATTTTACAGAACGAGTGCGATTACAGGCGATCCTAACCTCCACTTTAACTAACAATGGGAATGTTTCTAGGGCGGTCTGTAGTTGCAAATGTCAGTGGGTGACGATAGTCGCTTACCATCAAGCGAGCCGTCTGCTCATCTGCCCCTATATCATAAAATATACCGGTAGGTATATAAGTAGGCTCTAATAACTGCAACACCAACATTAAGAAATAAGATGTAAACACGAAAATATCCGAAATTAGGTACTCACAATCTCATGTAAATATTACGAAGGAAGATTTAGAATTTCTTCAAATTATATAACTACTAGCTGACCCGTGCTCACTTCGTTGGGCGGTAAACATTTTTTTCTCCGAACTACTTCGCAAATTCAACTACCACGAAAAAGTTTTCCCACTTTTCTGGTAAAAGAATAAAGAATATAGCCTATGTCACTCACAAATAACGTAGCCTTCTATTGGTAAAAGAATTTTCAAAACCTTAAGTAGACCCAGAGATTACCCCCTAAAACGTTACAAACTCACAAACTTTACCTATTTATATAAGAAGTATAGATTTTCAAAATCGGTTCAGTAGATTCAGAGATTACCTCCAACAACGTCACAAACTCACAAACGCACAAACTTTACCTCTTTATGTAATAGTATAGATTAAATAATGACAGATATCAACCTGTCATAGCAATTAATACATTTACTCAAACAATAGTTTAATTAAATCGGAAATTAAACTGACAAATGGATGATTATCAACATGAAAATATCAAGTCGTCATACCTGGTTTTATTTTCATCCACAATGTACACTTTTTAACAGTACATGTATCAGTTAAACTCAAACAGACATAAAACATTTAAATAACAAATAAAAGCATATAATACGTGCGCTATTTCGCACACACCTGAATAATTCAACAAAACTCTTATCAAAACATGCAACGTAAATGATTGAGACAGCCGACCCGTGTTTATGTACCTATCTCTGTCTCTTTCTTAATAGTTGGGAAATGGTACGCCCGATAGAACAGTCCAAAAGTTATATCTATACATTATTCCCGAGATAGCGATACGAGACTCCATGTCACTATTTTATTTAGTATTTATAACTATGTACTTATAATTTTTTAAATTATTATTTCAATACTAGCTGTGCTCGCTACTTCGTACACGTTGTAGGGGCGTATATGGATCCAGTAGGATTATATTTGAAATAATAAAAGAAACAAGGGTGCTTTCGTGGTAACTATATAATGTCAAGTGATGAATCATCGATCAATCAACGTGCACATAAAAATGAAAAAACGCCTGCGATACACATAATCACTTAACGCTAGTAAATCTGGAAGGCGCTTGAACATACCCCCGGGCGGTGGAAACTCTGTTATCATCCAGACTCCGTAGACACTGGCAAGGGGCAGATTTTGTTGAAAGAACGCCGAATTAATCCATTTAACGTCCGAATATCGGCAACACGTGGCACACCATCTAATCCGGGATAAAGCGCTTCTATCCTCCCTAGTCTCCACATTAGCGGAGGCAAATGATCCTCCTTTACCACAACCAGGGTATGTAGTCGAAGACTACCCTTTGACGCTCGCCACTTCACTCTCAGCTACAGCTGAATAGCAAGGAATACATTGCAGAGTTACAACTCTGCAATGTATTCCTTGCTCCATCTGGTCCAAAAATGTTGGCGGAGCTGCTCTATTTGTTGGAATCTTGTAAGTAATTGTTTATTATTGCACTGATCTTTATAACTTGGCTGTGGCAAAGATGTCAGGGGACGTCCAATAGTAAAATGGCCAGGTGTTAATGGAGTGTAGTCCGCTGGATCTGCAGACATCGGGGTTAACGGCCGGGAGTTTAGGATTGCCTCAATCTGAGTTAACGTGGTGTTAAGCTCTTCGAATGTTAAATTACAAGTGCCCAACACTCTTTGCAAATGACACTTAGTACACTTAACGCCGGCTTCCCAGAGACCTCCCATGTGAAGACTATAAGCCGGAATAAAGTGAAAAGTAATGCCATCGTTGGCTGTACTTTCCCCTAAGGAATTGCAATTTTCCTTAAGAAATTTTGATATATCGTTATAAGCACCAACAAACGAGGTACCATTATCAGAATATAGATTAAGAGGTTTACCTCTTCGAGGTATAAAGCGGTACAATGCCATTAAAAATAAATTGCTCGTCAAATCCCCAACCAACTCTAAATGGATGGCTTTGGTGCTAAAACACACAAAAACTGCGATGTACACCTTTACTAGTCTACAGCCTCGACCTTGACAACTAGCACACATAATAGGCCCTGCGTAGTCTACGCCTACATTTTCAAACGGAAACCCGCTAGAAGTAACTCGCTGCTGCGGCAGGTTTCCCATGATAAGCACAACAGTTTTGCCTGCCATTCGACTGCATCGAACGCATTTACGATAACAAGCTCTAGCTAAGTTTCGACCATCTATAGGCCAATAAGTCTCCCTAATAGACGCGAGAAGCAACTGAGGACCAGCATGTATCAACTTTCGGTGCTCAAAATCAAATATTAACATAGTTAAAATGTGAGTGGACTGTAACAAAATATTATGTTTTTTATTATGGTCGTATTCAGAATTACTAATGCGGCCACCGACGCGCATAATGCTATCCTCATCCAAATAGACATTAAACTTGAGTGGAGGACTTTTTATTGGCAATGGTTGTTTTTTTAATAAAAGTGTATACTCGGGAAATGAGTCTAGTTGACTCTGCTTAATTAATAAGTCAAGCGCGTTTCTCAATTCACTGTTGTCTAAAAATGGCGAAGGTACAGGCAGCCTTCTACAATGATTAATCCACCTAAAGACATAAGCTACTATACGAACAAGTCGTAAATAATTTAAAAATCGATTCATATCAATAAAACTAACTTGTATGCTACTGTCAACTACAGTAGTCAAAGAAACATCAGGTCTAGTTTCAGGTAATGTTCCTACATATTTAGGTTGAATGGGAATCCTCATAGGTTCCCGACTAAGAAATTCTGGACCGCTCCACCATAGCTTCGAGGCTTGCAGGGAACTAATATCCATACCACGAGATAGTAGGTCTGCAGGATTAACCTCAGTTGGGATGTGTCGCCAAGTACAACTGCGAACCACAACCCCTCCGCTTTCATCAACAGTACGAACATAGGCGCACGCTCCGTATCCAAGTTCTGAAGCATTTGTAAAAATAATTAACTGAAGCACTTTATGTGAGTCACACACTACCATTCGAGGTATTCTAATACTATTTATTAAAGGTAATGAGTTCACAATGTCGTTCCAACGCTTTCAAATCTCTGGGCTTAAAGGTTCATCCCAGGATAGTTTTTGCAACCACAACCTTTGTAATAATATTTTCATTCTAACTACCTCAGGAGCTAGTAGACCAAGAGGATCAAAGATTTGGGCTATAGCTGACAATATGTCACGCATGGTATTGCCTTTAGGCTGTAACAAGCCTATCGGAAAACAGCGTTCATCTGAATCTGCATACCAACCAAGACCTAATAGCTTATTGGCTTCATGAGATCCGATATTTAAATCAATTGGTGTCTTTAAATCATCTGACACCAATTGAGGCTCGTTAGATTGCCATTTGCGCAATGGTATACCAGCCGATGCAAGCACCGCCGTTACCTCCCTACGAATATTTATGACCTCAGCTAGGTCATCTCCTCCTGTAAGCAAATCATCGACATAGAAATCATGTTCGATTATTTCAGCCCCTTTAGTACCTTTGCACTCCAGAGCTAAACATTTTAAACATCTTGTTGCAAAAAAGGGTGCACTGGCAGTACCATATGTGACGGTATTTAACTGGAAGACTTTAATAGGATCGTGAATATTATTACGCCAGAGTATCCGTTGCAAATGCCTATCAGACGGATGAACGACTATTTGCCTATACATCTCCTCGACGTCAGCTGCCAAGATGTATTTGTGTTGTCGAAAACGAAGTAGTATAGCCAGCAAGTCATCCTGAACCGTCGGACCAACCATCTGAATGTTATTAAATGAAATTCCTGACGTTGTGGGACAACTAGCATTGTACACCACTCTCAACTTTGTTGTTGTACTTTGATTGCGTTGAATTCCATGATATATTTTATTTGACCACATATATAATAACCAATTTGACTTGAGTCAATTTGATGACACTTAGACATTTGGCCCAAAGACTCATACTCCGTCATGAATCCATGATACATGTTACATAGGTCTGGCTTACTTTTTAATCTACGCTCTAATGAGAGCAAACACTGGCTAGCTCTTTTAAATGAGTCACCTAAAAGGCCAGGATTCATTTTCAGTGGGATTCGTACACAGAAACGACCATCCTCAAGACGAGTCATGTTTTTAAGAAAATGCTCTTCACATTGTTTTTCTTCGATTGAGTAGTGAGATAACGGTAAAGATTGTATTTCCTCTAATCGCCAAAAACGCGTTAAATTCATTTAACCGTCGGTTTCAATACGATATTCGTCTAACAAATTAACTAAATTACACCGTATGTCACGTGATAGTAAGGAGATATGATTACTGGAAATTGAACCTGATATAATCCACCCTAATTTTGTTTCACAGAGCATAGGCTTTTTCTTACCTAAATCTATTTTCTGCGATCCTAACAAACTCCAGAACAGATCAGCGCCTATAAAATATCCACAGGAGCAGGCTTATAAAAGGTAGGATCTGCTAAACAAATATTTGAGGGTATTTTAATATTAGTAATGTCAATCTCACGACTGAGTACATTATTAGTTATAGACGGTAAAACAAAACAATAAAGGTCGAAACCAAATCTTTCATCTAAAGATTTCATATTAACACGACAAGTTTTACCAGCGTGTGACGTTACGTTATTTATACCCAGTATTGATCTGTCTATTTGGTGAGGTCTTAAGTTTAACTTAGAACACAAACCTTCCGCCATCACACACGAAGTGCTACCGCTGTCGAGAACTGCCCTTACAACATGTTCGCGATTATTATTGTCATACAATTTTATTAATGCGGTAGATAATAATACGTCGAGTTGCTCTGAGGAGGTTACGTTTGCCGACAAAGTTAGATCACTACGGCTAACATTTGTCGCCACTGACGCTGACGGTGAAGATGTTACATTTACAGGGAAGTTAACATTCTCATTTTGTATATTATTAGTTATAGGTTTTAAATCATTTACATGTATTAGGCTATTGTGCCGGCGCTTACAAATATTGCAACCTGGCTTTTTGCAGTGATTTGCATAATGACCTGATTTGAAACAATTAAAACAAACCTTAAAGGTAGGCAGTAGCTTAAGTCGGGGCTCACTACTAAGGCGAGAAATTGTGAACAACTAGACAATAGATGGTCGCCTTTACATTTAGGACAAGTTTTGCTTTGTGAGTCAGCATTGGATAAACTAGTTGTATTATTTTGTTGTACTGAAACCATAGATTTAAACTTAGGATTTGATTTGGTGGGATTAGCGTAGGAAAGTTCCAAGGTTTCCAATAAGTCAGCACGACTACGTAAGAATTTCATAAATTCGCTGAATTTATTAGAATTACCTTCGTCTAAACGACCTTTGAACTCTTCCCACGCCCGGTATGTCCTTTGATCCAACTTCTTAGTAATTATATATATTAATAACGTGTCCCAATGTTGGACCAGCTCACCTAAGGCTTCCAAGGCCAGCAAATTTTTCTTTAACTGATCAATTAAACGCTTTAAATTAATAGAAGACTCTTTGTTGATACATATAACAAAAATGTAGTTAAAATTTTTTTTAACTACATTTTTGTTAAATGTTTATTGTTAATGATGTCCTGGTGATGGTGAGACAAGATGATAGATGGAAAGTATATACGGTACTTGCATCAAAAAAGCAATGTTTAAATTCTTTGTATATCTGATGTTTGTTCCGGGTAATCTCTGGAACGGCTGGACGGATTTTGAGGGGACTTTCACTGGCAGGTAGCTGATGATCCGGGGAGTAACTTAGGCTACTTTTTTTAGACTAACTTTGTCCCGCGGCGCTACTCGCGGTACA
This sequence comes from Spilosoma lubricipeda, assembly GCA_905220595.1. Lineage (NCBI taxonomy): Eukaryota > Metazoa > Arthropoda > Insecta > Lepidoptera > Erebidae > Spilosoma > Spilosoma lubricipeda. Next base: position 10,224,895 of record HG992301.1, on the reverse strand, counting down.
ACTGTAGGTGTATCTGGTGCACAGTTTTAAAGTCAATGAAACAAGTATATATAGTTTAACAAACGTTCATGTAATGACACACTTTAAATAGTTTTACACAAGGTAGTTACACATAAGAGGAGAAGCTTAGACGCGCACAGTAGAATAGCAATAGTATAGCAAAAGATAACAGTTTAGGAGAAAAGGAAATACGAATATAAAACACAAAGTTATGATAGCTGTAAGCGTCAAGCGATATTAAATAACGGGAGTGGCAGAGAACTAGCGCGGAGTGCGCGTCGGACGCGAGCAGACAATGCACTGGCTGCTGGCTGGTGGGAGTAAACTCAAACCGAAGCGGCGCGCGCGGCGTCGAGTAGATCCGATGATTGCCGACGACCACACCTCCGCTAGACAGCTGTTCCGCTACAGCTACACAATATCACACAACATCCAGACATGTTAGGTATATATATATATATACCTAACATGTCTGGCACACAAGGTGTATTAATAACTCATTGTTATAACCCAAATAAGGAAAACGTTTCTGTTTTATTCTAATAATAATAGCATTGATAACTTATGTCTGTAAATGTCCTATTAATAGTAATATAAATAATTTTCCCGTCACCTCAGTCCCAAACGGCTGGACCGATTAGAATGAAATCTTTATTTTTAAGATAACTCTCTCGTTAGGGACACATGTAACGGGGGACTTTACAAACATAGATGAAAAGGACACAATGAACATCCAGAATCACGATATCAATTTACGGATCGCAGTGCAGTCCCATGTGGGATTTGGACCCACGACTCTTGGCGGCGCGGCAACTGCTTAAGCCACTAGGCCAACTGCGCAGTCTAAGTGTTATATGTATATTTCAATGGGTTCCTGAATGATTTAAAAACACAATTGGACGCTGTAGGTGGCGCTGCTGTCGGTATGTCACCATCTATCTATTCATCAAATAAATGAAATTGGAGTGTCTGTTTGTAATATTAAAATAATAAATACACGCTACATATACCAAAAATATAGTTAAATTTGTTTTTGTCTTTTTTTTTTTTTTTTTTTTTTTTTTTTTTTTTATTTATTGTAATAATTTTTTTTAACAATGCTTTCTTAAAAACTATTCTCGCCAAACTTTGACGTTTGATGGCGAGAAGCGCCCTTTTACTTTTACAATTACCAACACTATACCTAATTCTGTTTACTAAAATATACATGCATACATATACTTGTTTATTTACAATTATACAGTATTAATCATTAACCTAATAATTATTTAAAGGTTCAGCAGTCCAATTATCCAGGAGTACGCTTCGCAATTTCGTTTTTAGCATACCTTTGTTTATTTTATTTTTTTGTCTTAACACACTATTTTCATTAAATATTTTAGGTACCAAAAACTTTGATGTACGCTCTCCATAATAATTGGACATCTTCGGTTTAACAAGCATATTTTCTCTCACACTTCTTGTATTATATTTGTTTGTTACAACTATTTTGTGTTCATCACTATAATAATATTCTAAAGCTATTAAGTACTTAACTTTTTTGTCTATAGGTAGAATTCCGCAGATGGAAAACAGTTTATCGTATTCTCCTTTACACTTATCTCTGATTTTATTACTTACTAGGAACTTTATTAATCTAATTTGCAGATCTTTGATACTTCTTAAATAGCTTATAAATGTTCGACCATAAATAATAAGTCCATAGCTAAGAAGCGAATCTGCAAGTGCGTAATATACTACTAATAATGTGTGCCTGCTCAGAGTTCTATGTAGCTGGTAAAGCATTCCTAATACAGATCTCAGTTTCTCACAAGTATCAGCGACGTGTGGCTTCCAATTAAAGTTCCTATCAATAGTTAGACCCAAATACTTAAATGTTTCGACGTAAATCAAAGTCGTGCAATTGCAATTGTTCTTATTCCTATGTAGACATTCATATGAATGTCCGGTTATGGGGATGTCTTCTACCTTACTACATATTGCTCGTCTATTATATGGTGAGTGTATGTGCATACATTTAGTTTTTGTTACATTTAATATGATTCCATTATCGTGGGCCCATTTGGTGATACTTTCAAAGTCATCTTGCACGCATCTTTGTACTTCCAATATATCCTTCGATGCATATACTAGACACATATCGTCTGCATACATAAACACTCGACACTTTTTTACAACATTAGATACGCTGTTAACATGCATTACGTATCCTATTGGACCGAACACTGACCCGGTCGGAACGCCTAAATCAACATCCATTACCTCACCAGTCACACCAGCAATAATTGTTCGTATTTTCCTATTTGAGAGATAGTTTTTGAACCACCTATTTGTAGGCCCGCGTATCCCACACTCATCCATAGCCTGTAACAAGATATTATGATCCAAAGTATCGAACGCCTTTTTATAATCAATAAAAAGGGTTATGAGTTGCATACCTGAGTTTAAACAGTCGCTAATGTAGTCTGCAAAACCAGTCAAGGCTGTGACAGTACTGCGCCCTTTACGGAACCCGTGTTGAGTGTCTGATAATACGTTATGACATTCTAAAAACTTATTGATTTGACCGACAGTGATTTTTTCGACGATTTTGTCAATAACAGACAAGATGGCTATGGGCCTATAGTTACTATACTCAAGGTGGCTTCCAGACTTGTAAATGGGACGTATAATCGCTTCTTTTAACCGGTCAGGGTAGATATTTTTTGTTAAGCAGTTGTTTATAAACTCAGCTATAATTGGGCTAATTTGTTTTTGAATAAATTTAATGTCTTTTGCCCTTATTCCGTCCGGTCCTGGCGCTTTTTCACACGACAGCATATTTATTACCTTTTCTACGTCTAACGCGCTAACCTTACTAAACCTAAAACTCACAGGACTCGGCATTACATATGTGTTCCTGTCTAAAAATTTTGTACAACATACATGCTTTATACCTTGTATTTCCTCAGTGAACGTCTTAGCAAATTTAGTACAGATCTGAAACGTATTTTCTAATTTGCCAAAATGTTTCAATATACCCTCATCTATATTATTTTTCTTTCGTCCTAGCCACTCGTTGACGTTAGCCCATATTTTTCTAATATTACCATTACATTTTTTTATTTCAAACTGCCTATATCTGTTTTTTGCTTCATTTATCATCTTATTTACCTTATTTCTGAATCTTGTGTATTCTAGCCGTTTATTCATGTTGTTTGGCTCTGCTTTCCACACTTTAAACAAAAAATCCCTACGACTTAACATTGTATACAAAGACTTATCAACCCAAGGCTAGCAGGTAGCTGATGATCTATGGAGTAACTTAGGCTACTTTTTTAGACTAGCTTTGTCGCGCGGCGTTACCCGCAGTTGTTGTTGTACCGCGGGTAAAACCGCGGGGCTAGTTATATATATAACTAGCTGAACCCCGCGGCGTTACCCGCGGTTATTGTTGTACCGCGAGTAACGCCGCGCGACAAAGTTAGTCTAAAAAAAGTAGCCTAAGTTACTCCCCGGATCATCAGCTACCTGCCAGTGAAAGTCCCGTCAAAATCCGTCCAGCCGTTCCAGAGATTACCCGGAACAAACAGACAGACAGACAGACAGACAAAAATTTTTTTAACTACAGTTTTGGTATATGTACCGTGTATACATACATATGCACTTAGTAAAAAGCGGTTATTTTAATATTACAAACAGACACTCCAATTTTATTTATTTGTATAGATGTATAGATAACTAGTGTTTGAGGGAATAAGGTCTTTATCTATAAGCTGGTGAATTAAACACTTGCAATACGTCTTCACAGATTAGATATTTTATTTGTACTAAAGTAATACTAAATAGTGCAGAACTAATGGACTGTATGAATGACTGAATGAATGTACAATACATTGTGTGAAAGTGTTGCTACTTATTTTAAAAAGAAAAGTATGATATTTAGACAACTAGTACAACGGGTTAAGTACACTAATTATTTTAACAGACTTTTAATATTGTACCTACCAACTTACTTTCATTATATTAACTTAACAATTTAAAGAGCAACAATTAAAATAATTAAACTTTCCACCCGGTTTTCAGATAAATCCTTTGATGTGCAAGCAGTAAGACTCTGGAATAATTTGCCCGAAACAATCCGCCGCGCCAAAACCTTACCTGTGTTTAAAAAGCTAGTGAAGGATTATTATCTGTCATTATAATAATTTGTTCAATGTTGTTTAAATTTTGGTCTATGTATAGATGTTTATTTGTGTGTGAATGCTAATTTTCGAACTTTAGTGATTTTATCTTTGTCTGCTATAAAATTTTAAATCTGTACACCCTACTATTCTACCTTAATTTTTTTCATTTTTTATTATTCATGTTAAGGTTGTCTGTAAGAGATCGCCATGAGCGATAAGACTGCCAATTGTCACGTTCGTATGTTGTAATTCTCTTTTTATGTTCTATTATGTGTGTACAATAAAGATAAAATAAATAAATAAACTGCAAGTGATTGTTTACCTTACATGTATGCTAAATAACAATTATAAGAAATGTTTAATGTTTATAAATCTTGCAAGGATAATAATTAACGTATAATGATATTATTATACTGTATACGGTTATACCTATCTATGTAGCAGGCTATTCACAGAATTCAATAACGATACAGTTCAATATAAACTTATCTATTTCAAAATAAATAGTTTAGAAAATATACGTACTACAGTTACAAGTAACTACCTACTGAAAAACAATTAACTTACATTTATTTCAAACAATAAGTACTAACCTTGAACTTGTAGTATCACAAGTAATAAAAAAATACCTGTATTGAGTGCTGGGTAACAATTTACTAACTAATTGAACTTAACACCACGAGAAACATCCACATTCCAATGCACTCCGTGCAACTTCCAAATGGTCTTCACATATACGGTGAATTATCCCTTTTATCAGCCTAATCCAGGCTTGATAACATTGATCCAGGTTCTCCTTATTAATCCGGCTCTGTACCGACCATGTAGGGGCGTATATGGGTCCAGTAGAATTATATTTGAAATAATAAAAGAAACAAGGGTGCTTTCGTGGTAACTATATAATGTCAAGTGATGAATCATCGATCAATCAACGTGCACATAAAAATGAAAAAACGCCTGCGATACTGTGGCGACCGAGGCCTTCATGGTGAGGAGGCATACAACCTCCTGTTAAAAATGTATAACTGGCAGGTGAAATCTCCTGTTTGAAACAATTAATTTGATTTATATAATTCTTAAACTTGAATTTGAAAAAGAAGAAGAAGAGATTCGCGGCAGGAGTCGAAGAGACAAGACCTCCTAGCAGTGAATTATAATTATCTGTATTATTATATGTAAATTTCTGATATCATAGTAAAAGCGTATAGATACGTTTAGTCTTGTTATTTCCTAAAATTCAGGTACATCCAGTATCTGACTACATAAACCCCTAGGCGTCGTACTTGCAAGAGTACGGTTGCCGCAATACACATAATCACTTAACGCTAGTAAATCTGGAAGGCGCTTGAACACACGTGACATTTGGATTTCCAAGTTATTTTAAATTTTTCACCGTTAAAACCTTCCCTGGACTACGATAAACATTTCAAAATCAAAATCAGCAAAACCGGTCCAGCCAATCTCGAGTTTTAGCGAGGCAAACGAACAGCAATTGATTTTTATGTATACGATTTAGCATCAATAGTATAAGATCGTTACTTTTTTTTGGTACTAATCACGCGCACACGTCTACCACTGTAACTCCTGTTCACTAGGATCAACAGCAGTGACCCACGAACACACCGAGATATCACACTCGGGAAGGCCCAGGAAAAAAAATAACTGTCTTGGACCCCGCAACGAAAATAATAATCAGAAGAAAAAACCAGGAGCAGTTAGAAATATGAAATAATATGTGTTTTTTTTATGTTTAGTCCTGCCAAAATGACTCTACTCTGCCTGATGGAAAGCTTAAGCAGAATCCAAGAGTGGTGGTCACTATATGCTAATGCAGACAATGCAACAATGCAGCAAGGTGACCCTCACCACGGCGGGCTAGTGATGCTTCTGCATATTGGGCCTCCACTTTGTAACTACGGCGCGCTTGCACAAATCACAAGGCCTTGACAGCGGTCTCCTTTGCTTAGGCTCCTCTATATTTAGAAAAGGGCAGGTTTACGTTGGACTCTTCAGAGTTGAAATCTAAAATTTGATTTTTCGGTAGAAACTAGTCATCGAACGTAGGATTTTCCATGACTATGTTAGTAGGTACTTAAAATAATTCGTATATGAATATACTAGCTTTTGCCATCGGCTTCGCTCGCGCAGATGTAGATATTACAATGTATTCCAATAAACAGTGCAACTTTATTTTTAATCAATATGTATATTTAAAGCAAATCTACAAGCAATCACTAATTCATTTTGTATTTTATCTGCTTAGTGTTTGCATTTTTAAATATACCACGGCCTCACAGAAAACCGGTGTGAAACAGTGCTTGCCATCCCCCAAAGGCCGGCAACGCACTTGAGACTCCTCTGGTGTCGATGGGCGACGGCCATCGCCTACCATCAAGCGATACGTCGGCTCCTTTGCCCCCTATTCCATAAAAAGAAAAAAAAGAAACCTTGTAGGAATAACTGGCAATGTTTGGCGAAAATCACCTGCTAAAAACACTTACTCCACCCATAATTTTTTTATTGTCCCTTAAGTCTTGTAAAATCCTATTTAAAGCTTCTATGCCACCCGTATGAGCCATCTTGCATTCATCCCAGACAATTATTTTTGTTATTTTTAAAACGTGGGCAAGATCACTCTGTTTCAATATGTTACACATGGGAGTATCTACATTTGCTTAATTAAGAAGCAGTTTAAAGGCAGTATCTGCAGTCTGACCTCCTTCTAGAAGCGTAATCGCTATTCCAGACGATGCGACCGCTAGAGCAATGCAACGAGTACTTCTCATTTTGTGTAAAATTAAATTTAGAAGATAAATCTTGCCAGTGCTACCTGGAGCGCCGAAAAATAAAATGTTTCCTTCGCCTGATTATATACTTCCTTCCAATCACTCTGTTGGAAATTAACTCTTGTTCCTCAGTTAGAGAATTTTCATTATTACTTAATGACATCTGTAAAGCTAGTAATCGTAGCTGGTTTCCCTAAAATAATAAGTGTTTCCTAAAGATTAAAGCCTGCTTGGTTGCGGTAAGCCATACTCTTTTAGAGAGCGTCCACTTAAGGCCAAAACTGCTTCCTCAATTACTGAGAGACTTTTGAACTTGTCACATGAAGTCTTTTGACAGATTTTCTTTAAATTGTTCCCAAAGACTTAGCGGATCCGAAACTTGGCAGAATGCTAGCATACCTACAAACAGCTCAGGCATTCTAAATGGAAACTGATAAAGGGCAGCTTCTATCAAGGCTAAATGTCAGTGTTGGTCATCTTCCAGTAAGCCCAATGTATTGTATGCTGATTGAAAGGTAGGAATTTTAAAGTAATGAAACAAAACTTCAATCGTTAACATCCGTTCTAATATAAAACTTCGATAAAAATATTTATCGCATACGACCGTCAACAATGTCTGCCCTCATGCGTCTGCCCACGTTCGGATCCCCAACTCGCACACATCCTCGCGCTTCCAGGCCCCGCTCGTCTCTCATATCGCGCTACTTACCTTACCTACCTATACCTACCTGCTGCGACTTTTACTACGACAGTTTACTACATTGACCATACACTAAATCAAAAATTATTTTTCTCATATCGAGATAATATATTTGTTGCTTAAGATGGATGTAAGAATTTATCACATTACTATATGTATTAGAGTACACCCTTTGCCTTACGTACTTCCATACAAATGTCATACCCCTTTTCACATCTTTAGGGGGTAAAATTTCCAGAAACTAATAAACGTATTTTATTCTTATCAACCAAGAGCATAAGTCTTAAATTTCATGTATATAACTTTCCTAACTAATTAAACGTCACAAAATCTTTCAACCCCTATTTTAACACTTGCGGGGTTGAACTTTGAAAACTTCTAAAATTCGAATTTCATTATATGTATCCCACTTCATTTTTTAAAATTTGAAGCAAATTTACAAAGGAATATAAAGTTTCATACAATTTTTCGTCCTCTAATTTACTCCCTTAGGCAATATTTTGAAAAATACTAAAATACACATTTCATAACTTCAACCCCACTATATTCTTACAAAATTTTAAGCGAATTCAACAAAGGAATAAAAAGTTTCATACAAACTTTAATCCCGTGATTTAACCCTCTTAGGGGTGGAATTTCAAAAATTCCTTTCTTAGTGCTCACTAACGTTATATAAAGAACCTACATGCATAATTTCAAGATTCTAGGTTTAGCAGTTTGGGCTGTGCGTTGATCTCTGGGTATGTCAGTCAGTCACCTTCCTCTTTTATATAATAAAATAATAATATATAGATTGTCCAAATATGGTATCGGTTTTTTTGCGCAGTTCCGCTCACGCGTATGTCGATTATCGCAGTAAACAGTAGCATAATTTTGTGTTATTTTATCCTGTTAAGTTTTCCCCGTTCATTTGTTGTAAAATTTCAGATATATATTTAAGATTTAAAACATCTGACACATAACGCCAACTAGCTTCAAAGTAAGCAAAACTTGTACTGCGACAGCTTAATCGACTGAATACTCGTCTGTAAATTATACATAGAAAACACCCAAACTCTGAAACCAAACAGTACACACAAACATTTGGTGCGACGCGGCAATTGAATCCTAGACCTCATTCACAGCAGTATTATGATATTAGTAGGAAATAGGACAGTATACGATCAGTGATGTCGAACTAAGAACCATTATACCGTGTGAGAGCCACATGCAGCGTGACACCACGATTTCACAAGACCACTATCAGACAAATCTTGCTTTGTTTTTACCAAGTGAATAAGTTAACCAGAACCCATTGCCGTCCCAGAAGGAGCGCTGGTCCAAACGTTTCGGTCTTTGTCAGTTCGCATCCATCCGTTCAGGGACCATCAGTTCGCCTAGAGCCATGACCGACATGATATTCTACATCCAGTTCAGCGAACTGATTCTCGGTAAGATGTCGCTTACTACAGTTCTCAATCGAATAGAATAAATTACCCTTTTTTTCTGTGCAGAAATCTCCCCAGATACCACCCGCTTATGGTTATGTCGGACTTGAACCGACTAAGGACCGCACGTCGTCTCGGGTATTAGAAACCGGGCAACCAGGTGTACTTAGAAAATAAATTCCTGGAACTCTGACGTACCTCGGGTCACCTACGGTTTGCAGGAGACACTCTCCTGTGTGGGAACTCCGACGTTCCCGTTTTTTATCCCTAAAAGGAGCTGGGGCTCCATAGCGCCGCCACCTGGGCCTCCTTCTGCCAAGGTGACAGATGTCCTCACCTGTCACCCTCAGGCTTGCGCTTATTGAATAAACCCTAAAATCCAAGGCCGGCAAATCCTCAAAATCCTTGTAGGTGTTAATGAGCGGTAAGCACTTTCTATTAGCTCTAAAGTGCCTTATCTAATGACGTAAATCCAAACCTCAAATGTTCAACTAATTGTCATTATCTGTTTCTGCATTATCTTGTTTCTTTAATCTTTAGATGTTACCGACGCAAACCAATAAGTATTTATTGTACGTTATGTAAAGAATCTGATTAGATTACAATTTTTGAAATATTAATGGCAATACCCACACAATCACACAGTTTTTCTTCCCTTTTTGCGATACTTTGTTCTACGTAGTTTACAGTTTAGCTCTTACAGCACCAACAGGATGAACAAGAGACACTTTGTATTCTGATCACAGGGATAAAGTATAAATACTTAATAATTTGCAAACCAACAATAGTAATAATTATATTATACTAGCTGACCCACGCAACTTCGTTTACGTCTCTTATTGCCCGTAGCGTAATAATTTCCCCCTGTTTTCGCAACATTTTTCTGCTCCGCTCCTATCCTGTCTGAGCGGAATGGTATATAGCTTATAGCCTGCCTCGATAAATGGGCTATCAAACACTGAAATATTTATTCAAATTGGACTGGTAGTTCCTGAGATTAGCGCGTTCAAACAAACAAAAAACCAAACAAACTCTTCAGCTTTATATTAGTACTAGCTGACCCACGCAACCTCGTTTGCGCCATATATTGCCCGTAGCGTGAAAATTTCCCCCGTTTTTGAAACATTCTTCATTGTTGCTCCGCTCCTATTAGTAGTAGCGTGATGATATATACCCTATAGCCTTCCTCGATAAATGGACTATCCAACACCGAAAGAATTTTTCAAATCGGACCAGCGGTTCCTGAGATTAGCGTGTTCAAACAAACAAACAAACAAACAAACAAACAAACAAACTCTTCAGCTTTATATATTAATATAGATATAGCTGACCCACGCAACCTCGTTTGCCCGTAGCGTGAAAATCTCCCCGTTTTTGAAACATTCTTCATTGTTGCTCCGCTCCTATTAGTAGTAGCGTGATGATATATAGCCTATAGCCTTTCTCGATAAATGGACTATCTAACCTAAAAGGATTTTTCAAATTGTACCAGCGGTTCCTGAGATTAGCGTGTTCAAACAAACAAACAACAAACAAACTCTTCAGCTTTATATATTAGTATAGATATAGATTTGATCTTATTAAATCAAATAAGGTAAAGTTCAAAATTGAAAATCTTTTGGACCAAGAGCCCACGATGGCCAGACCTTCGTTATATTATAAAAACTGAAAGTTTTTCTGTGCATGTACATAGGGGACAGGCAGGTAAGAACGACCAGCGACTAAAGTGTTTGGGTTGTGGTTAATTGGGCAAGTAACAGGTACTAAAGGTGTATTAAATTGTACCTAATTTCCGTTAAAGCATAAAGATCAATATTTTTATACTTTCTTCGGGATAACTTTAGACATCTCGTCATCCATTGCCGGACACTTATGACAGTTGCTACCCCCTGCCAGACACCCCTCAACTTTAATAAATTATTGTTATACTTTCGTTATAGTATAAAAGCTAAATTTTATATATGTTACTTGAGGACCTATACAAAAAGGTTACCTCAATAGCCGGACAGTTTTAATGGTTTTTACATGTTGCCAGACACATTTAAAGTCCGCTGTAGGTGCGAACGCGAATGTTTAGTCGATTACGATCTTATAGAATTTCCAATAAAAAGTAATTTTATTATGTTCTTAGCCATGTTATATAAAGTAAAAATAATATTTTAATATCAAAAAATACAAAAAAGAATAATGATATGTTAAAAAAATCTTATTTCGCAGTTATAAGGTAACATACATACACACACAAAAAGATAAATTCTTATTATATTACTAGCCTTTACCCGCTGCTCCGCCCGCGTGTATGTCGCTTATCGTGGTAATTTCCGTAGCCTATGCTGTTCCTTAAGAATCAAAGTAAATCTATGGCATGGCCAAATCGGTGCAGGCGAATCAGTTCCAAATGGAAAACCAACCATTGTTGATAAATACTATAAATACAAATAAATATTTGAGGATCACTGTGGACACTATCACATAACGATTGTTTCGTTCATATGCGTATAACCACCCTCCCCCTATCTCCCCCCACCCAAAGACCGGCAATGCACTTGTGACGCCTCTGGTGTTGCAGGTGTCCATGGGCGATACGTCTGCTCGTTTGCCCTATTCCATAAAGTAAAAAACAATAGTGATATACGCCACAATGACGACATAACAATAACGCAGTCTGTTTCTGTGTTACGAGTAGAGTGAAATATTTAACTCCACAACCACCATAATAAGCTGCGTGAATTCAAAAGAACACTAAGTTATAATTAACAACTAGATTATCTTAAATTTAAATATTTTGTGTGGCGACTTCCACATACAGCGCATCAAGAAAACATATGACAGCGCCATCTACCGATGATACACTGAACTACGGAGTAACATACAATACGAAGAAATTACCAATCCTGCATCGCGCAATAGAAGTTCTCGCGCCGATTAACATATATACAACATCCCAACATTAACCGTTGGGCAGTGGCCCGCCAGGCATGATCACCTCGCCTGGTCGGAGGATCCTACCTTTGTGTTGGTGGGATATGACACACCTGTCTCCCACATTTTGTTTGATTACCTAAACAAAACGACAATTTTTTTTTAATATAATGCTGACTGAAAAATCTTAGATATTTTTTTACATGTAATCATTCCTTTTTTTTGTATTTTATGATATTAAAATATCATTTTTTACTTTATGTAACATGGCTATGAACGTAATAACATTATTTTTTATTGAAAATCTTAAAAGATCGTTATCGACTAAGAATTCGCGTTCGCACCTACAGCGGACTTTAAATGTGTCTGGCAAGATGTAAAAACCATTAAAACTGTCCGGCTATTGAGGTAACATTTTTTTATAGGTCCCCAAGTGACTTATGTAAAATTTAGCTTTTATACTATAACGAAAGCACAGCTATAATTTATTAAAGTTGAGGGGTGTCTGGCAGGGGGTAGCAACTGTCATAAGTGTCCGGCAATGGATGACGAGATGTCTAAAGTTATTCCAAAGAAAATATAAAAAAATATTGAGCTTTATACTTTAACGAAAAGTTATTATTTAATACACCTTTGCTACCTGTTCACTACCCAAGTAACCACAACCCAAACTCTATAGTCGCTGGTCGTTCGTATCTGTATATGGGACATGCACAGAAATACTTTCAGCTTTTATAAAATAACGAAGGTCTGGCCGTAGACGGAGAAGTGAGATATTCGCGCAATTTGTAATCTTAGTTATAAGCAGTCACTGATGAATAGGTTTGAAAAAAAATGTATCGCGACAGTCGCTTCCAATACATTTATGCAATGTGAAGAAAAATATTCATTTATTCACAAAGTTTAGCAACGTTCGTGATATCATCACTAGAAATAAAGATCAACTCTTTTTGCCAACGACTAGATTATAAAAATGAACGAGTCTCTCCGACGCCGGAGTGTTCGATTCCACAATAAAATTCCAATAACATTTTGAGAATTAATTTGTTTTCATTTTTATTTTTTATGTTAGGCCCTGACAAAATGACTCTCCTCTGCCTGATGGAAAGCATAAGCAGAATCCAAGAGTGATGGTCACCATACTGTGAATGCAGACAGTGCAACAATGCAGCATGGTGACCCACACCATGGCGGGCTAGTGATGCTTCTGCATCATTGGGCCTCTGGTCTCGCACTCACCAACGAAACACGACATCATGATCGTTGTCATTTTACGTTGATTTTCTGTGCGAGGGTAGTACCGCCCCGGTCGAGCCGGCCCGTTCGTGCTATAATCAGCGTGACTCTACTACCTTGAGTATTATCAATATCAATTTTAAATGGCAGTAGCAGAGCAACGTTGATTTCAGCACGAGCACACCGGCTCGACTGGGGCGGTACTAACCTCACATGGAAGTCAAAACTAAAATGGCAGCATTCGTGCTGTCGTGTTTAGTTTCAATGAATCAGACGCATCTCAATAAGCGGCCATCGCCGCGCCTTGGGTCATCATGTTGCATTGTCTGCATTTGAAAAGTATGATTTCCAACAGGCAGAGTAAAGTAGTTTTTATGAGACTTTGGCAGTCTCATAAAAAACAATCCCAAAACAAATTTGTCAAATTGACATGCTTACTCCCACATTTACTATTGTTGTGTTTGAAAGTGATAGACATTACATTTATTTTTTTGTATTTCATCTTTTAATTTTTTTTTTCTTTCTGAAACAGACAACATCCGCATTTGGAATATATATTCTGTGTCGGGGACTTTGCAGGAATACATGACGCGGACACAAAAAACACAGACTCCAGCAGATTGAGACTAAGAGCTAAGAGCAATAATTTGTGAATCGCACAAAGTGTTGTTCCATGTGGGATTTAAACACACGACACTAGCGCAGAAGAGAGAGACGTGGCAACCGCTTAAACTTAACTTGCAATATATGTAGGTATGTTAAGATGGAGTCTTGAAAGACAATTTTGAGGTTGACATATTCATCCGATCTTGCTGAAATTTTGCATATACAGCGTAACAATGCAATATTATGATGAGATAAAGCTGAGCTTATGCTGAATAGGAACTCTGTAAAGAAACGTCGCAACACCATCAAGCTTAGACTCGTTTGATTCGTCTCGATGAAGTACTTTATGAGGGCATTCCAATACAAGCTTGTTTATTAAAAAGATTTTTAATTTAATTTATTTAGTCTTATGTTGAGGCTGAATTAGATATGAAGAAATTAAAGAAATGTATTTTCTTCAAAAACCCAGGAACGATACTGTACTCGCATAGTTTATAAAAACCAATGTTGACAGACTAAAAAAAGACATCTCTGGTTTATTTCGACTTTCGCCATTCCTTCTCAGAGTGAGTTGTGGGCAAAGCACCTTCTGGTCATAAAGCCTGACGTGCTTGAATATATGTACTTGATTTTATTTCTAATATATAAAATTCTCGTGTCGCGGTGTTTGTAGTTAAACTCCTCCGAAACGGCTTGACCGATTCTTACGATATTTTGTGTGCGTACTGGATATGTCTGAGAATCGAACAACATCTATTTTTCATACCCCTAAATAGTAAGGGTGACCCATCCTTAAATATTTTTTATTGCAAAATAACGTTTGATCGGTCAGCTAGTGCATAAACAAATATCAGTGTAAATCTTCGCAATAAATAATAATCTAACGATACTTAAAAGGCTAAAATCCATCTAGAACACACATTAATATTTTTTTCATCAATTTATGATAGTTGTGACTCGAATTATAATTATCGCTTTTCTTGTGGTAGAATATATTTTAAATATTGAGAATATTGTCTGGGCTTTAAAAGAGACGATTATTCCTGAGTTTGGTTCCTTCTTTTCTTCTCAGGGCTAGTCCAGTTAGGAAAGGCTGAACTCATCTGTTTAAGTTTTCATTTACAAAAGTGCTCTTGTGACCTAATTGTAGAATTAATGATTTCATTTCATTTCACAACACTCCTTCCAGCGGAGTCAGTTTTAACAGAATAGGTTCTCTATATGAAGTAGCAAAAGAAGCGTGTATTTAGTGGAACTCTGAATCAATCTGGGGTTTGATAGTAACGCCTAAACCACAGGCCGGGTCGGTTGTCGTGCGAATTGTTTGATTTATTATTATTCAAGTTCAGTTCTACTTACGTGACTATAAATAATATATGTGTCAAAGTAGCCGTGTTCAAAGTTAAAACTCAGTAAGTTCATTTGTGCCAATATTATGATAAAACAGTGAGTATTGCGTGCAATATTGATCTAATGGTTAATGATCTTAACTGCCACGGGGCCCTCAGTTCGATTCTTATCTGGATTATATACTGTGTGTAATTTATTATGCGGTTTTCCTGTTTTTCATTCTCGCTATGTGGTTTTATTACATTTTCTATTAATATAATCCACCGATAACTGTCTGTCTGACAGTTATATTACGACGCACCTAATTATAATCTTCTAAAGTAACTAAATTCTTTGACAATTTGAATATGAAATACTAATGTTGACTTCAGGGTGGCGTATTGGCCGCGCTGCTAGCCGCTGAGCTGAGTCCTGTGAGTTCTGAAAAAAATGCTACTCTCACACTAGGAATATACATTCTGAATTGCGGGGAACTTTTCAAACATATACATAAGACCAAATCTTATCGTTTAGACAGAACTAAGCTAATGTGTTGCTTCTGAAAACAAAACAAAACATCTATACAAATTAAAATTGGAGTGTCTGTTTGTAATATTAAAATAACCATATGTATGTAATGCATATGTATGTATAAATGTTACATTTACCAAAATACTATTTTTAATTTTTTTCTTCTTCTGTGTTTGTTCCGTCTAATTTTTGGACCGGTTAGACCGATTTTGACGGGACTTTCACTGATAGGTAGCTAATGATATAAGGAGTAACTGAGATAACTTTTTTAGACTAGTTTCGCCCCGTGGCGTTACCTTAGTAGTTCAATAACCGCGGGTAACACCGCGGGGTTCAGCTAGTCTATCTATATAAATAAAAATGAATCGCTGAAATGTACGTATGCACATAACTTCCGATCGTCTGCGTTGGATAATTATTTTTATGTGTTGCCTATTGTCAGGACAAGGTTTGTATTAAAGAAAATTATGAGGAAACTGTAAGCGTAAAAGCATTACTGAAGATTTACTTTTTTTATAGCTTTTACTAAATCTCACAAATCGTCAATTGAGGCATTAGACAGGACAATACAAGATCTGAGCAACAATATCTGCCGAATGAGTGATTGTACTGTTTTAGTTTGATGAGCAAGTCGATAAAATAAATGAATTGATTATTTCCTATTACTCTGTTGACACAATTGTGAATAAACAAAAGCAATACATGATCCCATAGAATTATTGCATTCTTGAAATGCCTTCTGAAATTCCGACGCAAAAAAATAATGTAAAAGTAGGTTTATTGCATTACTAAAATAAATGTGTCCGCCTAAACTGAGTCTATGCAACGGTACCTACAAGACTCATAACAGTAAATTTTTGGTTTGATCACATGTATCATATTCACTGGCAACGCTTTGTGTAACTGGTTCTTTACCGAAATTCCTTTACTATCCTTAGAATTAATTGCCTTTAAAATTCAAACGGCTACAATCTCCCGTAAAACTAGCGTTTGGAGTGAAAATTAATAATAGTCCAAGGTCCGAATAGAAACAATCTCCTCCCATCTGTTTATTGAATGAAAAGTATTTAATAAATTCAATAATATATCGCAGGTGGTTATTTGTTTTTATAAATCAAAACAGAGAGAAGAGAAGAAAAACTAAATTTATCGGTTTTGTAAGTAAAAATAATAATACCTACTAATCCACAGAAGAGGAGAATTAAAGGTAGAAATGCGATGTAGGCGGGTCAGGCGCGCCGCAGTTAAGCATTGATGTCATTAATGTCTCTGCTGGCATCAACTGAACGCTTTAATACACGTATTACTTTCGTCGAGAACGTAGCTGCGTAAAAAATTATTGCTATGCCGAACTGTCCGATAATTACGCGCTGAAAACGAAGCAAGGACTACAATTTACTCAAAAGAAACATATCGTATCATCAATGAGTCTAAAAGCTTTTGTTTTTAAGCGATATCAACAAAATTCTAAAAAGTATTATGTAATACACATACATACCGATAAATTCTAATCTATTAAAATAATTATACATTACGTATTAAATTAAAGCATGATGTGCATAGTTGCCAAGAGAGCAAGCAATGATCTACATTTTCTACGGGAATGTTTTTATAACATTTGGCATGATAATATTTAGTAAAAGTAATTTTTACAATTCATTGCCATAGGGACGTAGACAAATTTAATCGATATCGTTATCGATGATATTGATTTTTACAGTGATTTTACGTTTAGTATCCGATTTATATTGTATTATGGTTTTAAAACAATGTTGTTTAATCGCAAAATTTTTACTAAACGTATTTTGGAGGTATATTTGAAATTAAATGTTTTACTTAATAAAAAGTTTATAAATATGTCATATACCAAAATTTTATAGCCACCAGACCAATAAACAGATTTGATTGTACAAAAGATAGTGTGTAAGTACTTTTGATTAAATAACAGTATACGGTAAAGTACACTAAGACTCGGCACAACAATTTATGAAATCAAGTATTGTCCTACTGCAGTAAAATGCATAGTCGTTTTTTAGGGTTCCGTGCCAAAGGCAAAAGACGGAACCCTTTATATTCGTCATGTCGGTCTGTCTGTGCATCCGTCCGTATGTCACAGCCACTTTTCTCCGAAACTATAAGAACTAAAATGTTGAAACTTGCTAAGAAGATGTATTCTGTGAACCACATTAAGATTTTCACACAAAAATAGAAAAAAATAAAAAAAATGTGGTTCCCATACTTAGACTCAAACGATTGAATATGAAATCGAATCGAATCGAACGAATATGAAATAATAAAAAAAAAAAATCTTTAAACCCATACGTGTGTACATCTATGGATAGGTCTTCAAAAGTGATATTGAGGTTTCTAATACCTATTTCATCTAAACTGAATAGTTTACGAGAGAGACACTTCCAAAGTGGTAAAATTGTAACTTCTAAAATAAGAGGATGATAAAACTAATAAAATATTATGATTTACATTACAACACAAACTTCCCTCAAAATTTGTTTTGAATGAAATCTATTAAGTAGTTGTTTTTAATACGGTATAAATCGTAAACTGCAATTTACCTTTTATTCAATCAACACCAATCTATACTAATATATAAAGATGAAGAGTTTGTTTGTTTGTTTCTAATCTCAGGAACCGCTGGTCCTATTTGAAAAAAATCTTTCAATGTTAGATAGTTATATATCATCACGCCAAGACCAAAAGGAGCGGAGCAGCAATGAAGAATGTTACAAAAATGGGGGGAAAATTATTACGCAACGGGCAATAGGAGACGTAAACGAGGTTGCGTGGGTCTGCTAGTATAAAATAAAATAAAAATTATATTATGTTACTTACTCTGGAACTCTTCATGGACGAGTCGGACTCGCACTTAGCCGCTTTTATTCATTTAAAGTTTCTGAAATATACCTAAATACACAAAGTATATTATTTATTTTAGGTAGATAAGGGAGTTGCAATATTTTAATTTGTTGCAACAAAATAATTATAAAGTAGAATGAAAGGACATCTGAGTATCAGCCAAATAAATATTAATTTAAAAATTATTGTAATATAATTATATTATATTCGACAAATGTTAATCCCTAAGGTTTTCGACGAAACCTCCCACGAACACAAATATGCAAGTGAAACCCTACCTTAGTTGAAAGGTATAAGGTTGTATTTAGTAACATTGTAAGTGGCTTTTAGAACTTATATTTGTAGCATCATTTGGACGAATTAGGATATTGTTCTTTATGTGTGTATAATATTATTGATCGTTAATGTGTGCGTTTAGGCGACACGGTGTACCTTGCACTTGCTGTTCGACACCATTTCTAACTATTATTCTTTTGTTCTGTGTATTAATCTATACAAATAAATGAAATTGGAGTGTATGTTTGTAAAATT